>VZRL01000640.1:499152-895964 GCA_013397895.1 Origma solitaria
TTTGTTTGTTTGTTTGTTTTGCTTAGTTTTTGGTTTTGTTTTTTTCTTTTTTTTTTTGTTGATTGGTTGGTTGGTGTTTTGGGGGGGTTACTTCGTTTTATTTTGGTTTTTTTTTCAGTATTTGTTTGGGGGGTTTTGTGTATGTGTGTATGTGTGCATGTTTGTGGAACACTTCATTTAGAAACATTTTCTTCTTAGGACAGTTGGCATGTCTTCTGATGAAGAAAGTACCTCCAGGCAAATGGCAAATAAACTCTGAGATACAAGTCTTCTCCAGAGCCCCGTGCTTTGACATCGGCAAACATGCGTTGTGTGCAAGATCCCTGAGAGCTGTCTGTGACCGTGAATAAAACAAAACACACTCCTCTCACACACACCTTATTTTTTGCCTCTCATCAAACACAGATTGTAAAGACTTCTCCCTCTCATACTGTACTTGTCAATAACCTAGCACAGAAAACCTAAAAATGCAACAACATGAAGGAATGGACGAGGAACAGGCAGAGGGTAGTCTGGAGTGATGGAAAGTGGTGGTGATTTGAAAATGGGGAGAATGGTACAGAAGACACAAACAGGAGATCATGCTTACTGCTGTTTTTAGAGACCTTTTTTCTTCCTATAAATGAAAAACTGAGATGCCATGATTTTACACAAATATTTCTTCTAGTAATATATGTACATATCAGAGTGATTTTTTGAACATGACTTCTCTCTAACCACCTCATTCTCTCTTAAAAAAAAAGGTTCATTAGGCTGAAAATAGCATCAATTTTTATGCCCTCTGACTGGTGCACATCAGCCCTGGGTGCACCAGTCAACAGCAAGCATCCATACAGAAAGGCACATGGGCATGTCACAATAAAGACATTTGAAGTAAGGGGACATAAAAGTGAAGAATACAAACAGTTTGTGCCCATATTTCCACTACTTGTGAATACAGTGAGGATTCCATGGGTTTCTATTACAGACTAGTGCAAAATCTCAAGCATGCCAAAGCAGAGGTCTGTTCTGTCCCTTCATGGAATGATGGAGTCGTGCCAGAGGAAGAAAGCTTAGTTTTTATTGTTTGTTATATAGTAGAGCAAAAATTGCTCTAAACCACCAAGCAGTCCTTTGAAATCCTTGGCCATGTGAGCAGCACTACAGCTATAGGTTACATTTTATTATTGATATATAGATATTTGCAGTTGTTGTTTACCCTTCTTAAGGGATCCTTAAACATGGGAATTATTACTTTCTCTGAGGATAAAGTCCACACTGCAAATTCTTTTGTCAATGCTTAAGTACGGAAAAAAGATTATTCAAAGTCGTTCCACAATATTTTTTGTTTCTTTCCTTCTAGAACTAGCTGCAATTATACCATTCCAGACTGCTCATTTATCCTGAAAAAACATTGCCTGCAACTCTCACCAAAAGGTCATGTGCCTAATTTTCTGCACTCCCTTTATGTCATCTTAGATGTAAAACTAAACATGCATTAACTCAGATATATTATTCCCACTCAGGGAATAAGAATTAAAAACAATGACCTCACATCCAGCCACACCAGAACTATAACTATAGGTACAAAGTATATGCTTAGATGTGTTTCAATGTGTTGATTACATCAGCATTAACCTTAAGGTGGAGAAACAGGTTTGTCTAGAGACCCAGGAAATTTCTGCTGCAGAAGTGATCTCACCAAGCACAGATAATGCACTTGGAAATGCTCCATGGAAACCACTGCTGCAGACACAGAAAAGGTCACATAAGTCAGGCATTTTTAGAGTCCATAGATTTCTTACATGTAGTTTTGAGACAATAACAATGACTCCTGTATATTCCACATAGTCTGCTAGGACCAACAGGCCAGCTGGGTATTGGAATGCTTCAAAACAGAGGCTCATGGAGCCTCTGCTGGACCAGCTGAAGATGGTGTTGCAATAATGACTTCAATAGACTCATCACCATCCAAAGAGTGATTGGCCATCCTGTTCTATAGATTTGAATACACGTGAGAACATTCTTATACAAAGAAACACACAATTCTCCCCACCAAACAAACCCAAAAACCTTAAGCACTATTTCTGTGAGTGTCAGTGCAGCACAAACCTACAAGGCCCAGAC
Source organism: Origma solitaria (assembly GCA_013397895.1). NCBI lineage: Eukaryota > Metazoa > Chordata > Aves > Passeriformes > Acanthizidae > Origma > Origma solitaria. Next base: position 501,259 of record VZRL01000640.1, read on the forward strand.
CACTCCAGGCCTAATGATACAAGATCATTTTTCTCTGCTGATGATTAACTTTCATAAAATAAATTGTTTCTGATTAACATTATCCATTTCACACTGCTTAGGAAATTTATCAGTGTGTAAACTTTAAACTCCTTTTTTCTTTTTCTTCACTAAGTTCAACTCCATCTTGTCCAAGTATATTTTCTTCCTTGATGTATCATATAGCTGTTTTTAGTGCTTTGTCTATGTTTAGGTGCTTCCTGTTTTCCCACAAAATACTAGGTACTTTACATACAGTTCTGGAGCTGTTGAGTATTCTCCTGTTATGTTTTTTTTTCCCTACTGAAGTTGCATCCTTCAATTTTTAAACTATATGAACTTAAGAATAAAAAATACTCATTCGAGGACCAAAGGTGCTCCAAGGGGGCAAAGGCTTTTCTAAGCATGAACCTAAACATGTGTCTTCAGTAATAAGCTCATCTTCTTACAGTCAGCAAATGTATTCTGTAATGAAAATAAACAAATCAAAATAAATCTCCAGTTTTTATTCTAAGTTATATTTTTTCTCACTGTTGATTTGTTATTAGATTTGTGGTTTCAGTAATCACTGTGGGCATGAGGTAAATGAGTTAGATGATGCAGTGACCAACTATTTCAATTTATTAAAATCACAACCATTTGCAGATCCATTCCAGACTTCCTGTACTCATAGCTATCACAATAATAAGGTACAGATAAACATACAGCTCTGAATAATGCAGGATGGAATTTTATAACGGTTTCTCTTTTCCCTTCTTTTTATTTCTTCTCTGTATCATTGAAATATCGCTGTATATTTTCTCCTTTTCCCATAATTTCTCTCTTCTCTTCTATGATTACTTTCATTCCTGTTACTCTTCCTCACTACCTTATACTATTAAAAATGTGGTCATATTTTAATATATTTTTTATGTTCAGTGTGGTTTTATATACTCAAAAAAAATTATCATGCAAAACAAGGTATAGATATAACAAATTTTGTGCACTGTCAAAAGCTCATGCTGTGTAAGTGTTGTTAAGCTTTTGACTATCCCTTGTCAACTATCCTTTCCTAGTTCTAAGTTGAAGAATATTTAATTTATTTCTGTAAAATTCCTCTTTATTGTTTTTTTCTCACACCGTCATGATGCTGTACAGATACTTGAGATGCTTCTGTGTTACAAGTAAATAATAAACTCAACTTAATAAGCCTTAGGAATAATAAACCTGTTACATAAATGGTATATAAGAATGTTAATGGAAAGCTAACAGATAAGCCATTGAAATAACAAGGAATAACAAACTTGGCAGGACACTAAACAGGAGTGAGGAGAAAAAGGAGAAAAAATCCTTCAGCAGAAAAAAAATCTAACTTAAAATAACTGTGGAAGTAATGTAGAATCTCAGACATTCCATGGAACTCTCAGTCTATGGTTATTTTTGGTGTATTTTAAAAAATGTAATTATTTGTATATTTAAAATTTGACAGTGTTACTCAAACTTATTTTTCATCCATATTCTTGTAATCTTCAGTTCCTTAGAGACATTTATGACCTGGAACTAAAGTCTTCTTTCTATTACATATCCTGTAACATTTCTTTTGAATTCTGTCCTTGCAGATATTCAATCTATTTCTCTAGCTCTCTTAGAACTTTATCAAGACTTCAGTTCTGAGAAAATGAAACATTGAAACTAGAATTGATAGAATTTCATAGCAAGATATAACTGCCTTCAAAATATATCAGCACAACCTTTACCTTAGCATTCTCAATTTATTATCTGCTGGAAATAAACAAGCAAAGAAAGGAATGTTTCTTATTGAGTTCCTCAAGTTTTCACTGATAATAGTGTAGGAGTAAAATGCTATGAAAATGTCATCATGTATGTTGTGATAAATGTGTTTTTTTTATGGACTACAATTTCACAGAAAATAGCAACATTCTTAGGACCCTAACCCACACCAGAACTAAATGTCAAAAGACATACCCAAGTGTTTATTGTTACAATGCAAAAACAATCTCTAAGGAGCTAGTCTTTCAACTGAGTAAACACACAGCTTTACTAAACAATTAACTTAATGCACAAACAAATGAAGATGAGATTTTCATTGTTTATTTTAGTGCTTTGCAAGACTAAAATTATTGCCAAAGAGACAGAAAGATTGTAATAGAAAGCTATGACTATTCATATACGTTCCAGATACATCTTTTTTGGGATTCTCACACTATGTTGGTTCTCTTGTCTTTAATGATCATTGCTAATCTGTGCAATGAACATGTAGAAAACTAACATGGATGAGCAGCCTATACTTCTTCCAAGTAGATTTTACAGAGGCCTGTAAATATTTGATATGCAGATCACAGACCTTATATCTTATATTAATGTAATTAACAAGAATAATTGTACTGCAATCGTGACTGTTTCTTACAAAAGGGTTTGCAGGGAAGATAAGTTAGACTTATAACGCTACCATCTGCCCTACTCTGAATACATCTTATAGCATAAAATAATTGTCTGTCATGTGTCCTTATCTTTTTTAGACTTTCTCCTCCTGATGTCCACAGTATTAGAGTTAACTTATGCTGCTACACTTGCAATTGAGGAGAAAAAAAGAAATACAGCTATTTCAGAGAGGTTTCTAAAGGTCTGACCTGGTACTCCATTTTACCACAGTTGCTTGTTGAAGCTCTTATTGCTCCACTTGGCCAGGAAAAGACCTATTATGCATAGCCAAGGATTTTCTTGTGCTGTAGAGCTGCTTTACATTTCTAGTGAAATTTGTTTCAGGTAATATTTTTCCACCAAAACAAAATAAAGATGATAGATAAAATTATTTCAAAATTTTTCTCTAATTGAAGGGAAAGAATATATGCCATCTCAGCTCTGAGACACCAGATGGCACATTTAACCATTTCACATCTATGCAGGGATTAAAGTCAGGCTCTTAAACTCAGTGTAACCATTGATGCAATTTTTCCCACAGACTTCAGAGCTTTCATTCTGAATCAGAAAAATCACATTCATGAGAATATGCCAGCTCTCATCCTGGAGGCTGACTGATCAAACAGGTGTAAAGATGCCTCTACTGTGCACTATTTCAGAGGGTAGATGTGGCCTCAAAATTCATCACATCAAAGTACCTAAGCAAGGGCTTAACTTTATAGCAAGCCTCACTAACCTGTATAGTCTACTTACTGTTAAAAACTGCTTAAAAATTAACTAACCTTAATGAGCTCATGAATCAGGCCTCTAAAATGAAGGAAGGGGTAATGGTACTCACAAAATAATTGGAAATGTGGCACCATTTTGTTAGTGAAAAGTAAATATGAAATAGCTTCAGTCTGTGACATTTTTATTATTACTGTGATTTTCTTTAGGTGAGAGAGTTCTTAGACAAAATAAAGGTCTATAAATTGTAACTACATTAACCAGGATATAGCTGAACAGAAGCATAGTAAACTTGTATAAAGTAGTGTAAACACCAAACAGTATATAAACATTCCATTAAACAGTTATGGCATAGCTAAAGAAAATGTATGAACATTTTGCATAACTATATGAACTGTGTGACCACCAAGGAGGAAATAAAATCCACATAGTTTCATATAGTATGGATTCAAGTAATAAAAATTCGTAAGAGCATGAGGTAAGCAAAAAATAAATTTACAAATAGGCAAGGCATTCTGCATATATTCTGTATTCAAATATACAAGAAAGATGTATTAAAATATACTGCTCCATTCAAAAATTAAAAAAGCAGTATCAGGAGCAGATAAAATGTCCTCACAGATTCTTTATGAGTGGCACAACAATACAGAAATGCTGGGTAAAAAGCAGGAAAATCAGGGAAGAAAGAGGAGACGGTCTCTTCAGTTCTGACATCTTTCACCAATGAGCTCCCTAGACCAATCTCCTAGGCCTCAGCAGCCAACAGTCACCAAGGACTATAGATACCAATGATAACTAAACAACTTTGACTCCATAGTATTGTAAGAGCTTATTTAAGATGCGAGTGCTAAAGACAAAGTTTTTAAAATGCAGTCATAATGATGAATGTTACATAAGAATAAGCCAGTAGCATGTGTTAATGAATAATTTTAGAAAAAAAAAATAAATTTTTTATGTTTGAAATATCTCATCACAGTTGTCTAGATACTGGACATACATATCAACTCTTACATATATGCATAAAAGCTTATACAGTTATGGCTATTCTTAATACTTCACCAAAGAAAACCTATGCTATGTGCTAGCAGTACAATTTTCACTTCTGACTTACTCATCAAAACTCACAAATTCATAAAAATAGAAGGGAAGCGACAGACAGTGAAAGTTATAACAAATTTTATTCTGATACATTTGCAAGTGCTCGTTCAAAGTAATGAAGCATTACTAAAAATGAGGATAAGAAAAAAACACTTGGATACAGAAAAACTAACACTGTATAAGTTAATAGTTTCTACTTTATTTTCCCATGAGAATTGCCTTTGTTTGTAACTTGAAGCTCTTACAGTTTTATTGCAAAATTAGATTTAATCACTGCTGTTCAAATTGCTTTACTAGAGCTATTAAAAGTTTGGGTTTGTTTTTCTTCAGGTGTTCAACATCAAAGAAGAACGTACTTAACAATTATGGTTAGTTAGGTTGCTGCTCTTTTCTTCATTTTGCGATAACAATTAAGTGTTCCATACATGTTAAGATTTATCTAAAAGCTACTTTTTTTTCAGGGTGTCATGTGCCACTGTCAGAAACGTTATTCACAGAACACTGATGAAAAAGTACTTCTATTTAACACAGAGTTAATATACTATCAAATCACTGTAAGTTTCAGCACAGAATGGCATATCCTTTCTTTACTGAAATACCAAGTATCAACTTATACTAAACTTTTTAACAAAGGCAGAAAATAAATGTAACTTGTCAGGATTTTACAGCAAAAGGGACATATCTTCTTACGAATGCTGCAGGTGTAATGGAACACATTACCCTTGACAGCTATTGATGACTGTCACTTACCTGGAGTTTACCACTCCCACAGTAAAGCCAGCAGAGAAAATGTTTGAGCATTTCTAACCCATTTAAGTATAACCTCAAATCATTTTGTGTTAGAGTAGTCCTAACACATGAGATGGCTCGTGGCAACGTGGCTGTCTTTGTCTAAAATACAGTCTGTTCTACACATCTGAAACTTCTGCTACTGAAGAACTGAGGTATAGTAGTATTGAACTGTTGTCTCCAAAGTAATGGCATGATTAAGATCTCATTCTTCTAGTGATTTCTAGCAGCTGGGTTCTGACTAATGTAGTCTTTCCAAAGCTCTCCTTGTTTTTCCTGGTCGTTAATTGAAACAAGACAGATAATTGCACAATGGAAACTTTTACTCTATCTGCAATGGAAAATATTATCAAGATAGATTTTATTAGTGTGCAAATTGCACCTTTTGAATATAATTAAAGTACTCTCCTGCTCCTCTGTATTTTTTTAAAGTTAGAAGCACTTAATTCTGTTCTCTCTTAGACATAGTCTTTCTAAGTTTGTGTTAAATACATCTTTTGCTGACAAGGAAAAAAAAAATAAATTTTAGCTTTAAATTCAGAAACTGCAAAATATTCTTTTCTGAGACAAAAATCAGGGAACTAACTACTGAAGGGTAGATGTTCATAAAACCACTAATCTCTGTTTCAGATTCCCATGGCTGGAATTTATGGATACAGACTGACTTTACAGTCATAGAACAAATCAAGCGATTTTATGATGTGATTCATTTCATCCTAAACAGATGTCTGAAAGAAGTTAGACAAACTGCATCCTTAAAGTGCATCTTTCTTTCTAAAAAAAGGAAGTCTTGAGTGAGTAGAATGGTTGTAGACATCTACATTAAGTTTCTGGTTTTCTGACATTATATTTTCAATTCTAAATCCGTCATAGGGACCAATGTGAGTTTCTAAAAGATAATTTTTTGCTTTTTAAACTTCTGTGTAAAAATCTGCACTATGATACAGACATTTTAAAAATCACCTATTTCAATTCTTATAACATGGAGCAAATTGCCTTCAGATTTTGTTGCGCTGATTTAAATTAATTTTCCTTTGGATTCAGATTATTTGAGTTTTTATTTTTTTAAAGTATGACTCTATTTTTTCTTTTATGAAACAATAACTGCCAATGATGAACTAAATATGCAATGTTACAGAAAGAAAATAAAATCAATATATTTTAAATTTATAATAAAAAATATGTTCAATTGAAAATTTCCAAGCTTTTACATAAATCTGCTTTTAAAATTATTAAATATTTGTAAATAGAAAAAGATCAAAATTCAATCAAATTCAATGATTTGAAAGTTAGCATGCATTAAATACATCCTAGTACATCCATTAAATGCATACATTCATTAAAACTTGACAAGGTACACAGTGACAGCAGTGACAGCAGCAGTGACGACAGTAAATTCTGGGGCAAAACACCTGAAGGAGTTAGGCAGAGGGTTCCTGGAGTCAGGGCAAGCTGAGAGAGAGCAGAAAGACTTGGCAGGGAGAGAGGCTGACTTGGTGAAGGCATTGCTAAAGCAACCATAAACAGCTCCAGAGTGTCAGTACATCAAGTGAATCTCATCAGGACCCATAGATTCGTGAATTAACCTGGACTTCAGTAAAGCCTTTGACAATGTCAGCCCACGGATTGGACAGGTGCAGCCTTTGCTGGGTTAAAACTGGCTGGATGGCCAGGCCCAGAAGGAGGTGGTGAATGGAGTCACATCCAGTCCTGAGTGCACCCTCAGTCAGTTTGCAGATGATACCAAGTTGGGTGCAATTGTTGATCTGCTGGAGGGTATGAAGAATTTGCAGAGGGGTCTGGAAAGGTTGGATTGATGAGAAAGGCTGATTGTATGAGGTTCAATAAGGCAAGCTTCCAGGTCCTGTACTTGGGTTGCAGCATCCCCATGCAGCACTACACGCTGGGGGAGGAGGGGCTGGAAAGCTGCCAAGTGGAAAAAGACCTGGGGGTAGTTTTTGGCATCCCATTAAACATGACCCAGCAGAGTGCCCAGGCGGCCAAGAAGGCCAGAGATATCCTGGCCTGTATCAAAATGAGTGTGGCCAGCAGGACCAGGGCAGTGATTGTCCCCCCCTCCTCAGCACTGGTGAGGCTGCGCCTCAAGTTCTGTGTCCATTCTGGGCCCCAAGAATGACACTGAGGTGGTGGAGCATGGCCAGAGAAGGGCAATGGAGCTGGAGAAGGGTCTAGGAAGTAAATCCTATGAGGAGTGGCTGGGGATGCTGGGGTTGTTTAGCATGGAGAAAAGAAGGCTCAGGGAAGACCTTAGAGCCCTCCATAACTCCCTGAAAGGATATTTAGCAAGGGGCAGACTGGCCTCTTCTCCCAGGCAACCAGTGACAGGACAAAGTCTGAAGAGGACATAGTCTTAAGCTACACCAGGGCCAGTTCAGGTTAAACATCAGGAAGAATTTCTTCACTGTAAGTTTTGTCAAGCATTGGAAAGAACTTCCTGTGAGATGGCAGGGTCAATATCCCTGGAGGTTTTCAAAATATGACTAGACATGGCACTTAATGCTGTGGTCTCATTAATGTGGTGGTGTTCAGTCAGATACTGGACTGAAACTTGGTGGTCTTTATGATTCTATGATTCTTGCAAATGATCTAAAAATAATATAATATTATTTGGTCAAATTTGGAATCTCATTATTTTACTTAATATTTAAAATCATTGTTATTTTAATGAATTTATGGAACCTGTGTCAATGAAATGGAGATATATTTTCTGACATGGTATATTACAAAGCAAAATGACCATTTACTAATTAATAAGTAACTATAGTGTACTGTATTGTACAAATTGAATTATAATTTTCAAAGTAAAACAGTATTTTCATAGCAGACATTCAAATCCAGTGTCATTCCAAGTTTGTGTTTTTAGCATTTTTTGAACAGCTTGAATTTAGCTGCACACTGGAGGAAGGATTTCAGAATGCACCCTAGAGCTTTATTAAATTTGCCTACTGGAATATTATTCCAGATTTCTTTTATTAAAGAGCACACATTGCAGTATTTTAAGGAAGAGCTAAAGCAATAGCCGAAGTCTTCAATGTTTATTAAAAAACCAAAGAGACTCAGCATTCAAAATTAATGTAGGAAATTATTTTGTGGCTGGGATTATTTCCTGAAAACACTTTGGAACTCGGTATCTAGGTTTGTTTTGTTGGTGTTTTTTTGTTGCATTTTGTTTGTTTATTTGCTTGGTGGGGTTTTTTTTGTTCTGTTTTGTGGGCTTTTTTTGTTCGTTTTTAGTGTGTTTGGGTGGGGTTTTTTGTTTTAGTTTGTTTGTTTTGTGGTTTTGGGTTTTTTTGTTGGTTGGTTGGTTGGTTTTGGAGTTTTGATTTGTTTTTCTGTCTCCTTTCTCATGTTTTAGTAATGGATGTTAATAGTTTAAATTCTCTTCACTTTTTGCAGGTACTTACATCAGTTCTCTATAGCTGAAATGTATTTTTAGATTTGTATTATTAAAACTGCTTTCAGACTTTTTTGATCATATCCTCTTATTTTCTTCTAATTACAGTAAAGGCTGAGAAAATTTTTTTTTTCAGAAGATCATTGACCAAGTGCTAGCCTTATGGTCAGTCTTAAAAAGGACATTAAGGACCTGCTCTTTAAGGAAAAAGATAAGACCTAATGCCTAACCTTCTCCACTAGGAACTCAAATCCCACATTGACTATTGCTTTTTATCTATTCTAAACTTTCAATATACTTACAAGGGGGAACTGACACTTCAAGAATTAGAAAAACAAAATGAAAATTATTCATTCTCAAAGGTCCTCTGAAATATTAATCTTCCCATAGAAGACTTCCCTAGTTATCCATGAAGTAGGCAATGCCTCTGCTTCTTAAGATTTATGACCAACCTTCAAAATGCCCCAGGTAAATATCAGTTTAATAGGTCTCCTTAGAGGAGTGAGACTTAGAAACTAAAAATCTGAGACTTTTACTCCTATCCAAATTTATATTGCTGTTTATCTTTACAATAATTAGTTTTGCTTAGCTGCAAAATGCAATAAAAGTGACATGAGAGGTACAGATGCTCAACAATATTAGGTATCTTTGGCTGATTATGGGAGTACTATGTAAACTGAAGCTCCAAAGAGGGAACCCTTTTTACAAAATTGTCACACTGTCTTTTCACAAAAAAACAAACAAACAAACAAAACAAACCCAAACTTAAATTAAAATTAATTTGACTATCAATGCAGTGGATCTAAACAGACCCAAAACTTGTTATACATTGTTTGAAGTTCTAATTTAAGCTTATACACCATCTGAATTACGAAGTAACAAAGATATCTAAAATACTCAAAAAACCTTCCCTTCAGACCATTTTCAGGAACAACAAATGTTAGAAACCTTTCTAGTTCCAGGAAGAATGATGCAAATGGCAGTTTAAAGCTACTTAAATTCTGATTCTCTTCCACTGCTCTCATGTATATATCTTTATATATCTATATCTGTATCTTTATCTCTATATATCTATATCTATCTATATCTATATCTTTATCTGTATCTGTATCTATCTGAAGTATTCCCTTATTCTTCCCCCAAACTGAAATCAGGAGTCTGCTCACAGATAGCGAGCAATGGTGGATAGTGTTAGTATTATTCCCTGAGAATCCCAGTGCCCAAAATTCTGCATTAAGATCAGATGATTTTGTTATTGGCACTGCAAATTGGATATCATATTCAGCTTCAGGAAATAATTCCATTTTTATTCTCCTTAGAAACGTTTGACCTACAGACCACTTTGATTATTCCAGATTTACAAAAATAGCTGCGGGTAGCAAGAAGAGTGACAGAACTTGAGATGTTACTTTTAGCTCATTTCTACAAAAAAGGTTGTACGCATAGTCAGACTCTTTGTCACTTCCAATCTATTCTTATATTCATCTTGCAGCTGTCATTTCCATGCTTGTTGTGCATCACTGCCACACAATGCATTGCTCACAGCCACACTAAGGGCCAAAAATCCACACAGGACAGGATTCTTATTGACTTTCGTGACAGTTGTATTCATGTAAAGTATAAAGTTTAGCTCACTGTCTCTTACATTCAACAGTGCCATCAAAGAAAGTTTAGTTTGTTTTGTTGTTATTTTTTTCATATACAGAAAGTCAATACAATCAAAACAAAGCAGTGTATTTGTTCTTTTGCTTGTGCTTGCTACATTTACCAAAACTTACCACTTACTCCCCTAAAATTCCTCTTTTTCATCACCTGTCAAAAAATCAGAAATATTAACTGTTTCTAATATTAGATATTACATTTGAAATATGATATGTATACATAAAAGTACTGAGTTATTTGTATCTTCATAAAAAGTGAATAGTTTTCAAAAATTCTCATCATCATATTTTTAAAAATTGTATTGTATTGGGAGCCACATATGGTCAGAAAATGTTTAAAACACATCAGTGGAATGGAATGTATATTTTATATGAATCCATCATCAGAATGGAATGTGTATTTTAAGAAAGAAATCACAGCAAACAGAAAATAAATTTCTTAAATCAAATTAACTGTTAAGATATGATTTGTGATAATTTCATATACCCAGGAGTATTTTTATCCTCTTCCTTATGAAACCAGGTAAAACAAAAAGAAAGAACTGTGAAAAGCATATGTAATATGCATTTAGATACCTGTACCCTGTTAACTTGTGCCAAGTTAAGACTAAGCATTAAACCTTCTTTTCTTCTTTTGTTTGGGGAAGCTGCTGTTCCACCATAAAATACCATTTGATATCACTGTGATTAAATTTCACCTCTTTCTTAGTTGGTGAACTGGTAACATCAGTTGTAAATTTGTAAAGCAATCCAATATGAACTACTATAATAGTATGCATATTGTAATGAAAAGTACTGTGGTGGGTTGACCCTGTTTGGATGTCAGGCACCTACCAAAACCACTCTATCACTCCCCTCCACAACTGGATAGGGGAGAGAAAATATAGCAAAAGTTTCATAAGTTCAGATAAGGACAGAGAGAGATCACTCATCAAATTCCATCATGGGTAAAACAGACTCAGCTTGGGGATATGAATTGAATTTATTACTAACAAAATCAGACCAAGATAATAAGAAGTAAAACCCAGTCTTAAAAACACCTTTCCCTCACCCCTTCCTCTTTCCCAGCTCTACCTCCTCTCCCCAGCAGTACAGGGAGACAGGGAACGGGGGATTATGGTCATTTTATCGCTAGCTCTTCCTTCAGGGAGAAGAGTCTTTCGCCTGCTCCACTGTCAGGCCCTCCCATGGGAGATAGTTCTCCATGAGCTTTTCCAACATCACACCATCACATGGGCAACAGTTCTCCACAAAGTCCTGCAAGATAGGTCACTCCTCAATGGGGTGAAGTCCTTCAGGCATAGCCTGCTCCACTGTGGGTCCCCTTTGCGGTCAAAAATCCTATCACGAAACCTGCTCCAGCATGGGTCTCTCCCATGGGCTGCAGGTGGATCTCTGCAGTCCTCCATGGGCCGCAGGGACATATCTTCCTCACCATGGTCTGCACCATGGGCTGTAGGGGAATATTAGCACTGACACCTGCAGCACCTCCTCTCCCTACTTCTGCACGACCTTGGTGTCTGCCCTGTTGCTCCTCTCATATGTTCTCACTCCACTCTTCGCTGGCCATAATTACATTTGCCCAATGACTTTTTTTTCCTTCTTAAATATGTTATCATAGAGGCATTAACAGGATTCCTGATTGGCTCAGCCTTGGCCAGCAGCAGGTCTGTCCTTGAGCCAACTGTCACTGGCTCTGCTGGACATGGGGGATGCCTCTAGCAGCTCCTCTCAGAAGCACCCCCTGTAGCCTCCCTCTTCCCCACGCAAAACCTGATCATACAAACCCAATATAGGTACTATAAAATTATTCTTTATTATTTATATTCTAGTAGTACAAAGGAAGTGGAGATGCAGATTCTTCCACTTTGAGAAATCCTTCACATTTCAAGAATGAATTTTCATATGTTTTAGAGGAAAAAGGAAGTGCAATGAAGACTTTCTTGTGAACTTTTGACAGTAGATGACAGTAGATAGTCTTTAAAATATTCACTCTTTGCCAGAACTAGAATAAGGGGAAGAAGTTACTGAGTCCTTGCTATCTACTGAACAGTCCTGTCATTCTGCTAGACCTGCTGTAAACTGAAGAGAATCAAAAATTCTTATCAGAATCAGTACTTTTATCAACTATAAACATGGAGAATAAAAAAACCCCAACAAAACAAATAAATCCCCAAAAAAAAAGTTTATAGCTGAAGATTAAATTTTGAGTTCAGTATCCATATTTCTGGTTTCTTTTTTTTTAAAAAAAGACATAAATTAATGAATAAGATTTATACTATAAAAGCACATAAATTTGGAATGTAAAATATCGCCAAGTGTTTTCCTTATTATTTGGGTTCATATTTTTCCCATATTTTTAAACTTCATAATTTAAGGCGGGAAACATTTTAAGCAGTTCAAAGAAATCCCATAAAACTCCAAAAAGCTTTGAACAATCAAACTAATTACTTAAAGGCTAATTGTCTTGAATCAATAGTGCCACATCTCTGAAAATCTGCATGCTTATATCTTGTATACCGTTACAGTTGAAAGTCAGGTGCAGGCATCATCTCAGTAAAGCTTATTTTTTTTTTCCTTCTGTGGGAATAATTTCTGTTCATCCTTGTTGATAAAGATGTTCTAAATATCTTATTCCTAGCCTTTCCCTTTAGCTCTCACTGATTTGAATGCAGGCCTTCTTTTTTATTATACTTAGACAGAATTGGTTGTCCCAGTTTTTTGCTATATCTTGCAAGAGGTGTGACTTTCATGAAGTGTTTTAAGATTTGGAATGAAGTGGAGCACCATGCGCAGGAGTCTGTCTTTCTACATGGAGTTTGTATGGAACCTTAGGCAAAGCAGTTCTTAAGTTTGTACATTATTTGTGCACTCAAAATTAGACAGGATGAATATGGATCCCTGTATTCATTTTCATTGTCTTGCCTGTCTTGCACTACTTAACTGCTTCTATTGTTTGGCTGGAAACAACACAATAAATGAAATATCTTCTTTTTTCCAGATTTGATTCTTGCTTGATTTTTTTTCCTATTTCATCTAATACAGCATTAAAATCTTTACTCAGTGTGAAAGACCATGCTTCTCTTGTTCTCAAAGGCAACTGTTTTCTGGATTTGCCAGCTTTTAGACTATTTTCTTGAAATAAGTGTTTAGAACTAAAAAAAACACTCTTCTTTTTTGCTCATTTGTTTCTTTTGTTTGATTTTTTGATTGTTGGTTTTTTTAAAATAAATGTCTAGCTATTTTATGAATATCATAAGCACTTAATGGTTTTGAAGGAGTGAGTGACACAGTAGTCTCTTACCTTGTTAAACTTGCTGGCTTTGCTTAAGTTGGATAAATTCTTGACTAGAACCCTCATCAGAAGGAAAGCTACCTTATCTTATTGTGCTGAGTTGAACTTGGCTGGATGACTGACAGGTGCCCACCAAAGCTGCTGTATCACTTCCCTTCTCAGCTGGACAGTGGAGAGAAAATATAATGAAAGGCTTCTGGGTCAAGACCAGAACAGAGCAAGAGCACTCAGCAGTTACTGTCACAGGCAAAAGAGACTCAGCTAGGGAAATGATTTGACTTTGTTGCCAATAAAGTCAGAGTAGGATAATTAGAAATAAAAAACCCGCCTTTCCTCCACCCATCCCCTTTTCCTGGGCCTAATCCTACTCCTGATTTTCTCTACCTCCTCCCACCATGTATGGGAGGACAGGGAATGGGATTTGCAGTCAGTTCATCCCACACCTCTGCTGCTCTTTCCTCCTCAGGTTTAGGATGAAGGATAACAATAAGAACTGATGAACTAATTTCTTATTCTATACGTTTCTGTTAAGGTCCATCAAAGCAAATAATAAAGCAGAATTATTTGAAGAAAAATTATTTTCCTTGCATTAACATTTTTTTTTAAAGTCAATATTTTTCATATGGAAAATTGTTTAATTGTTCTTTAAAGTTTCCGTCATCAGGAAAAATTGTATGGTAGGGAAATTTCTCTTCCCTAAAACCCATCTAAAATATAGAATTTTTCCATTTTGTTTCCACATTAAGTTTGGCTAGATTTTTCCATATTTTTCTTTATAGCACTGTGTCCTTTATGCCTTGAGGTTATCACTGTAAACCTCTTCAATCCATTTCTCAGCAAGTTTACTATTTGGAAAGACCTAGGCTTTCATTCATGGGATTGAGGCTTTATGTCACAAAGGAAATAAAACTATTTGATAACACCTGTTCTATCTATTTTATATCTGAAATAAACTCTAGCTCAGTGTTGAAACATTTCAAAAACATCTGAAAGTTACTGTTGCATGAGCCCTGACTTGTGCTTAGGTGGTATTAGCCATTGTATACAAAGATTTATGTTTATTTGCAGATTGGGCCAAATCCTCAAAGGCATAAAGCAAAAGGCAAATGAAGTTGTCTAACACTTTTCTATAGAAAAACAAAGGCTCTTTCATATCTAAATGAAATAGAGTTGCTTAAAAAAATTGTGTGAGCACAAGAACACCTAGCAAAAATTAAGCATCTGACCATTAATCCTTTTTTCAGTGGAAGCTGGTTTATTTTGCTGTAGCTCCTACCACTACATATTTTTCTTATTTTATCATCATGTGCCTATTATATAAATAAAAACATATTTACCTTTCAAACAAGTCACCAATGCTAACAGTTTTCACTGGCAGAACTGATAATGAAATGTGAGCCATGACATACAGAATATATTAATAAAACTTCTAGGTTTGTTCTGGTTCTCCCCCTCTCCCCTCACCCCACCTGTCTTAAATACAGTTAGGCAAACTTCTGTTCTTCTAGGCAAGTTTCTGTATGGCTTGCACAGAATGACAGAGGATTGGAATGTCACCTATTTAACCTTCCAGATTGAAGGCAATATTAGCCCTAGCGCTGAACTTACCTATAGATGTTTACTTAACCTTTGTTTGAAGGCATCCACAGTCTACTCATATTAAACTATTCCAGTGTTTCATTATTGTTACCATCAAAAAGCTATTTTTAGACTGTAACCTGAATCTGCTTTGCTTGGTTTGAAAAACCCACTTCGTATGGACATAAAGAACATTTTATTCCCTTCCTCATAGCAATAGTCTTTGATGAATTGGGAGAACATCAACATTTCTGTACTCAGTCTTCAGTTTTAGAAATGAAGTAAGTTCCTTTCTAAACCTTCTCTCATACATTTTGTTTCTATATACCTGCTAATTTACATTAGTCTCATTTTGATCCATGAGCTGAGCTCTTTCGGTGCATACAGTGTCCAGATCTGAATGTAGCTCCCCAGCACAAACCCCAGTAATGTACAGCAGAGAAGAAGATTCCCTTTGCATACCTTGTAGACATTTTTTTTTCAGAATTATCTGTCAATACATTGATTGTCTTTCTGTGGTGGTAAATAAAAGATTGATTTATGTCTAGCTCCATTATTATTTCATATTAATTTCTATGAAACTGCTACTTGTCCTTATTGCATTTAACCAACTATTCTCAAATGCAAAATGAGCAGTTTTCTCAGCTTGCAATAGTGAGATATTCTAAAAATCTTGTAGCAATCATTGTTCTGAAATATCAAGCATAAAGATATGCGAAGAGTAGAATTACAATTGCAGAATTAAGTTGATACACAAACAGTAATTGTGTATATCAGAATGTGAAGCAATCTGCAATTCACATGATTAATTTCTCTATTTAGACATCCAGAGGTATTTTTATTTTATTTTTATGATGAGACCAATTTATCTTTCAGCTATTCAGTGGAGATCACTGCCCTGTTACTGCAAACTCAAACAAACAAAAAAAGAAAAATCCTTATAGACAACTTTATTTCCGTCACGATTATTAGAACAGATTTCCACTGTCTCAGACCCAAATCTCTGCCAAGCATGCATACATGGGAAGTAGGTTTTCAGTCTTTGCTCAATAAAGATTTTAATAAATAGCTTAACTTATTATTTTATATTTTAATGTGTTGAGATTTTTAAATCACATACTAGCATTTAAAAGCAAGTGTTTATTTTCCCTCCTGAAAACTTAGCGCAAATAGCATAGACTTACTGGGGTTTTTAAGATCAAAACTTATTGCCAGTGTAAATCAACAGCATTGTGTGTACAAGAAACGAGGTTTTTTCAAGGCTATTTCTTAGAGTTACTGCCATAACAACAAGAGTTGGAAGATAAAAATAAACATCTAAGCCGAGGTGGATCTGACCTTCCAGCATTAACACAGAATCATAGAACCATAGAACAGTTTGGATTGGAAGGGATCTTAAATATCTTCTAGTTCTGACCCCTCTGTCATGGGCAACGACACTCTCTACTAGACCAGGTTGCTCAGAGCCCGATCCAAGCTTGTTTTGAACGTTTCCAGAGATGGTGCATCCACAGCTTCTCTGGGCGACATGTTCCACTGCTTCACCACTTCCACAATAGAGAATTTCTAATCTAAACCTACTCTCTTTCATCTTGAAGCCATTTCCCTTTGTTCTATCACTAAATGCTCTTGTAAATGATCTCTCTTCTTTCTTGCAGGCTCCCTCAGGACTGCAAACCCCACCAATGCTTGAACACTGCAGCCCAGGCTGCCTCCAGTCTTGATGTCCCCAGCAGGCTCTCCTGCACTGATGACCATCAGATCCAGCATCACATTCCCTCTGACAGGGCTGTCTGCTACTTGGGTCAGGAAGTTATCTTCCATGTTTTCCAGGAGCTTCCTGGATTGCCTACACGTTGTGGTGCTACTTTCCCAGCAGATGTCAGTGTGGTTGGAGCTCCCCAGGAGGACAAGAGCCTGGGAACACGATACCTCCTGCAGCTGGAGCAAGACAGCTTCAACAGTAGGGTCCCCTGGATCAGGGGCCTGTAGTAGACACTGACCACAAAGTTTCCTTTGTTGTCTTGGTCTCTGATTCTTTCCCACAGGCTTTTGACCTGTTCATGGCTGTCCTTCAGAGACAGCTCTTCACATTCAATCCACCTCTGGATGTAGAGGGCAATCTCTCCACCTCTCTCCCCCACCTCTTCTAAATAGCCTGTAGCCATCAATAGTCAGCATTTCAGGTATGAAATTTGTTCCATCAAGTTTCAGTAATGGTAACAAGGTCATAGCTTTCTAGCAGCATGGTGGTTAGCTTCTAACTCCTTCTGTTTGTTGCCCATGGTGCATGAATTGGTATAAAGGTGGGCTCTTGGCTGTGTCACCTTCCTAGAGGAGCACCCCTTAATTCTTTTGGGATATTGCTATGGTGTTTCCCTTTTGACTTCTGCTACCAGATGAGTCCCTGGCTTGTCTCTGTAAGACTGCAAGTGTGTTATCTAGCTAAAGTCTTGTCAATCATTAATCCACAAAGTTGGCTGAGATTTTAATAATTTCTAAAGTATAAACCCTTCCATTGCATTCTTCTTATTGAAGAAGATGAAGACGGACTCAGTTTGATCTAAATAAAATGAGGAAAGGTGCTGATCTCCTGGCATCTCTGACATGAGTTGCATGTGTTATTGCCCAAAGGAATGAGTAGAGCTCAGTTACTGAATTCTTACGTAATATCTAAAGAGGTTATTGAGAGATACTTTCTTCTTCATGAAGGAATGGTTTTTATACTGCAAACAAAGTAATCCTAGTGTTAATCTGGAGCACAACTGTGCAACTAATCACAGTTGACTGTGTGCTAGTCTCCCAGCTTATCAATGTATTGGTTTATCTTTGTGTGACAAAGACATAGGTGGAATTATTTCTCTCTTGGCTACATTCCTGTTTTGATAAGATGCACCATTCTTCTACAAAGACCTTTTTTTTTGGTAATCAGATGAAATAGGTTTAATCCAAATACATAGGTAATAGAAAATAATTTAAAAAAATCAGAACAAAGAAAGAAGATTTCTTTGTGCAATAATCAAAACCGTTATGTTTAATTCCGCTTACATGTCTACCAGGTAAAGCATGTCACAAATCACAGGCACTGTACATTAATCAAGTGAATAGTTCTATTCATTGAAAGCACTTGCACTTACTATGTGAAATAATCAAGTAAAACAAGACCAGATGTAATAATTTTAACCAAACTAATTTTAGAATTGTTATCTAACAAGGTACCTTGATGACGAAAGTATGTGGATGGAAACTGGACTTGCAAGAGAGACTCACAGTAGCAACTTAATCTTGATTTTCTCCTCCTTAAATGTGTTTCAGTTCTGACTGAAATTAGGACAGGTCTATTTTGAAAACGGAAAATGGAAATATTTAATGTATGGGGTTATAAAATTCCATTAAGTATCATTAGTGCTGCATATATTTTCCTATTAATATTAATTTCCTAACTTTCTTTACTGAGACTTGAGATCTATGGTATTCTGCCACTTGTGATCTGACGAGTATGAGTTATGCTGAGAACCCAGTTATATTGAATACCTTGTTAAAAAGCATTAGTGATTTATTTTGTATTGTACTGCAGTATGTTCTTTCAGAATAAATATCCAATCCTATTAGACATTGATTAATACTAGTTTAAGATTGGTTGAATATATTTTAAACTTCATATATGTACTTTTATAAATATTTCTCTTACTATAAAATACAAAATATTAATTAATTACATATTTATAGGAATAATGAATTTCTTTGTGCTGTTGTTCTGTGCTTTAAGTGAGGTTAAGTTATTCATTAAAATTAATTAGAATATCAATATGCTTCAACATTAAAAGCCAAATAGTCATTGCTATATTTAACATTCTTTTTAGATTTTGGTTTGCAATCCACTGAAGTAAAGTGTAAGAATATTTTTTAAGACTTCCCTAATGGGGTTGAAAATGAATGTACTAGTGGCAGTATTAAAGGCTTTATGGCCTTCAGGCATATTGGTCAAGAGCATGCTGCACTAATTCAATTCTCTCTTTGGCTCTTAACTACTTTGAAAGAGTACATCAATGGGGGGCTGTTTTCCTTAACCACCATTACAGCTGAATAGTATCCTGACTTTGTAAATTCTGTTAATGTCCTGAGAACATTGCACATTATTCATACGTCTCAGGAAATTATACCACAAACTGAATCTGATGTACAGTATAAACTCATGCAGAATTTCTAGGAGACTTGCATCAGCAAATTAAAGGATCTCTAAGCTTAAGGCTCATGGGAAAAAAAGCACAACTGAAACTAACAGAGGAATCTATGTGAAGTGGCAGGTACAATCGCAGCACTTACAGATGGTGGGAATGTAAATGCTTAGCTCAAAAAAAAAAGTAAACTTTAAATTACTGTGTTTCTTATTTACATATAATATAACACAGTCAAATTCCCTAGGGATTCATGATTTAAATTTGCTATGTAGAAGAAGAAGTAGAACATTTTTTTCCCTTTTTTTCTCTTTTCCAAATAAAATTCATCAATAAATTATATTTTAAAAGTAAGACGTATGCTTAAGTGGCTGTTACTTGTTTTTTCCCAAGAAAATATTTTTCTTATGTTGATCACAAATGTTTAGATCCAGATTATCAACTGATTTAAATAGACTCACTAATTTGAAATCAGCAAAAGCAATCTACAATTAAGACAGATGTGCTAGTGACAGAAAAGACCATGAGAACAAAAGAGACTCATATAGAACAGCTGCTACATAAGTAATGTCAATGGAGAAGACATAATGGTCCGTATATAGTGCTACCAACATTAAATGATGGAGTGACAGCTTCAGGAGGAGTACCTGTGAAAGATTATCTTTAAGAAAAGCTTTAAGTGATAATGGATGAATGTTTGTGAATCCTGCAATGTATCAAAAGCAGGCATTCAGGAAAATATGAGTAGAAGAGCACTCACGGAAGGTAGAACACTGCACTGTTAGTGAGATAAAGAACTTTAGAAGACATAAAGCTAAAATGGGATTGAGAGACCAAGAATGTCATTAATTTCTGGGTAGGCTGTTGTTTTCCCCTCTCTATTCATATTCTAATCATCTTGGGTAAACGCTAATGCATTTGCAAAGTGTCCTGCTCAATATCATTTCAGTCTTGTCAGTGTGCTGTTTTATTTCCACTAATTGTACTATTTATTACAGCTCAGTTGGTTCACAGCTGACAACATAAAAAATATCCTCCAGTGATTGGCCTACTGAACAGTGTCCCATGCTTCCTTTACTGCCTATATCAGACATTAATAGAGAAACACTATTACTGAAATGTGTTGACATCATTGATTAGGATTTTGGATATACTGGAAAGTAAACAGAAGCATTAATTTTAATTTTAAACTCCATTAGGAATTTGAGAGTAAAACAAAACTGATGCCTGCAGAATACAAGTGTACATTTCTTTAATGGAACAGCAGCCATTTACTTGGTGGTTTCTGAGGGAAACTTCCAGAATAGAAAGTAAAAACAATTTTAAAAAATGAGATCATTTTCCCAACAAACTATGAAATTCAAAGATAATTCTTTTTGATTGGGTATGCAATATGAGAAAGAAAAAGGAAAAAAGGCCATTCTTCAATCATTCATTTTAACGCGTCACTGATTACTAGCAGGTATTGTTATGTCACAGTCTGGTGATTTTTATACATAGAAATAATGTTGATAAGGGAAACTAATCTGTGACCAAAGCCCTGGCTCTGTTGAAAACAGTGACAGTTTTGCTGTTTAATGAAAACAACACATATTTCTACATCTCGTGGTATTCACCTCTGCTGGCCATATGTCAGCTGTAAAATGTTCATGTCCAGCTCCTTGGCTATTGTAAATCTCAGCATAACAGAGCTGAGATCAATCAAGTCAAAGAAAGAAGAAGGAAATGCAGAAAATTCAATAAAAGTAAAGTAGTGAATATGAACAGATTCTGCTGTGCCTAGTGTAGCAGGACTCTTTTTTTAGAATTGAACATTCAAGTTTAATGATTTCTGCAGCATCAGGAAGCTCTTTCGCTATAGATATTGATAATGATCAATGTTGATACAATTCTGTTGTTTGTCTCTCAGGCTCTGATAATGATCATGCACACTCCACTTTGTGCAACACATTTTCCAGACATTTATTTTGTCATCTAATGTGGTCATAACAATATCCCTGCATCTTAAAGTATCTTGTAGGTTTTTATTTTCTCTTACACTGTGTTTTCAGTCCACATTAATTGATTAATTTTTGAACGTGACAAGATGGGCCAGGTTTGCAACAAGCTCCTTCTATATTTCTCATTTTGTCTTTTTTGTTTACACTGTTTTTAATTCCTCTTTTCACCTTCTGTTTATTTCTACAGAAAAAATAATCCGTCTTGATTCCTTCTGTTATACATAGATCACTTTAGAGAAATATTTAACGTTTTCCTCTCCTTCTCTAAAGCAACTCAGTTTTTTACCCCACAGCTGTAGAAATTACCTGAAGTAAAGACAATCACATAGAGTATTTTAGATTTTCACATATATTGCATTATCTTCATATATGTATTGCAATCCTAAATTTAAGCTAAAACTCATATTTTAAGATACATAACCCATTCTGACTACAGTTCAAAAAAATCATTAATATTATTAATGTCAATCAATAAGACAACAAAAGACAAAGGGGGTTTCACACCTGTCAAGCAAAAGATGACATGGCAGTGATGACAATAATGAAGTTTATGGTAAAATGCATATCTTTATGGAATAGCAGTGTGAAACACTGACAGTTTGGCAAGCGTTGAGGGATATTAGTCATTTGGATTAAGTAATTTTTAAGAAAAAATAAGTGATGTAGGGTTATAATATTATGACTTAATATGCTGTTTGCTTAGCTTTACTTCCTTGGCATCAATAACTAGATTTGCTGAGGTTTTAGTCCGGAAGCTGTGAGCTCTCACCTAGACATGCTTTTGGATGGAACAGAGTTCATTTTCTTAGTAACCTTGCTGGTAGCTAATACAGTGCCATCTTTTAAATTTACTATAAGAATTACACTTGTAGCACACTGATGTTCTAGCTGCTGCTAAGTAGTGTTTACTCCACATCAAAGACTTTTCAGTTTCCCATGCGCTGACAACTAAGTTAGTGGACAAGAAGCACAAATCAGAAGATAAAGAGGCTACAGTCACCACTAGAAGTTATAATTTGAGAAGAAAAGAACAGTTAGTGACCTGCCTGCATGGACATAGAGAAAGAATCCAGCAAGGCGTTAGAAGATCCCAGAACAAAAATCACCATTGGATCAAGGGTGTGTGCAGGGTGCATCCAGGACATGTAAATAACATGTGCATAGACTAAAAGGGTATAAAAATCCAGGGATCTTTTGTTCTGAGTCCCTCTGGGGGATGGAGCAACTCTCCTATGAGGAAAGGCTGAAAGAAGTTCTCAAGGCCAGGTTGGATGGGGCTTGAAGCAATCTGGTCTAGTGAAAGGTGTCCCTGCCAATGGCAAGGGGTTTGGAACTACACAGTATTTAAGGTTCCTTCCAAGCCAAACTGATCTATGATTCTATGATTCTCTGGAGGCACATATCTTGAGTTGGCCCTATTGCTGTACCACTTGTTCAATAAATTATTTTTTCCTGGCATTATATGTCTGAGACTCTACTGCAGGGAACCTAGGGCAAAAAAAATCTTTAACAGCAGGGAGTGAGATAATGAAAAAATGTGATATGCCATGATATATATTGAATCCTTTTTCATTTAAAATAATTCTGCATTTTAGTCTGCTCTTTCAAATTTTAGTTCTCCTTTGAAGAGTAGGATACAGAGATCAAAGATGGAGTACTTGAAAGAGTGGCTGTAGTCGGCTTTTCCTGTTTTGGTTTCTTTCATACTAGAAGGCATGGCTTGTGAGGAGGCACTGGGGATATTAAGTTTGTTCAGTTTGGAGAAAATGAGACAGAGGTGAAGACTGATATATACAAATTTGTCATGAGGGGAAATGAATAGGGAGGTCTTTATCTCCTCTCTCTGATGTCAGGTGATAGGATGTGAGGGAATGGCTTAAAGCTGAATCAAGACAAGTTCAAATAGTATATTAGGAAAAAGCTCTTAACTGAGAAGGTGGTCAAACACTGAAACAAGTTCCTCAGGTAAGTGGTAATGGCCTTAATGCTGTCAGTTCTGAACAAGTATTTGGAAAATGCTTTATGGTCCTCATAGTTCCCTTCCAATTCAGAATATTCTATGATTCTACGATAGCTGTAGAGAAACCTGAACTGCAGGCTTAATCCTGGAAACATTGCTTCATGAAACTGGGTCCTATGCAAGTACTTTCCCCTGCCTCACTTTGAAGTAGATGTTTATGTTGAAGTATCGCCAGAGATTTCATGAAGCTGTAGTGTAGGATACTGTATCTCCTGGTTCTGACTGGGGTAAAGTTAATTTTCTTTACAGTGGCTAGTATGGAGCTGTGTTTCAGATTTGTGCTGAACACAGGGTTGATAACATAGAGATGTTTTTTGTTATTTCTGAGCAGCACTTACACAGAGCCAAGGCCTTTTCTGCTTTCCATAGTGCGCTGCTGACGAGGAAGTTGGGGGCGCATGGGAAGCTGGGAGGAAACACAGGCAGGACAGCTGACCCCACGTGACCAAAGGGGTATTCCATTCCATATGATATCGTGCTTGGTGCATTCAGTGAGGGGGAAGAAGGGAAAGGGGGGATGTTTGGAGTGGTGGTGTTTTTCTGCTCAAGTAACTGTTATGTGTGGTGGAGCCCTGTTCTCCTAGGGATAGCTGAACACCAGCTTGCCCATGGGAAGCAGTACAATAATTCCTTGTTTTGTTTTGCATGTATGCTCAGCTTTTCCTTTACCTATCAAATTCCCTTTATCTCAACCCACAAGTTTTCCAGCTATTACCCTTCTGATCCTCTCCCCCATCCCCCCTGGTGAGGGAGTGAGTGAGCAGCTGTGTGGGGTTTGGCTGCTGGCTGGGGTTCAAACATGGCAACCCTTCACTTAGATAAAACACAGTGATTTACTCATTAGGAGTCAGAAGAATCTGATGTTTCAAAAATATTTTGATGACTTAGCAAATGAATAGCAAAACTTTAAAATTCCATTTACTTCCCTGGACCTTAGAGCTCTACAGTGTATGCACATGCTGTCGGTGAACCTAAAGCTTATGCCAAAGCTTACAGTACTTCCTTAAAAAAGAGTTTAGTCTCAGTGTTACAACATAACCAAGATGCAATATAAAGCATATTTTTTTAAAGCACATGAAAGCCCTAATGGGCTAATGACTGCTAATTGCATAAAAAAATTGTCTCCTTTTAATAACTAGGAATATGGAAGCTATTGAGGTAGTATGGAAGAGTGGAATTAAATTATGGCACTTCAGATACCTTGCAAATCTTCATGCACTTTGCATATGTAGAAACAATGTAGTGATTCACAATTACTTTCAGAGTGATTATAAATGTGGAACAGCACTTTCCAGTACAGGATTTTGCTCATTGTCTTTTTTTGTTATAAAAGCTCCCTCTGGATACCCTTCTGGTACTGTAACAGGAATATAATTATTAAAAATCATTAGTGTAACAAACTATGAACTTTTAACTCTTGATGTTCAAATTCTTTGAAAGTTGAGGTTGATGAAAATTTCTGAATTCACTTAAAAGTAAATATGCAATTTTCATTCTGTAATTATTCCCTTAATAAATATAGTACACTGAATTGTTATGAGGGTTTTAAATATTAAATACTGAGAAAAAGACAATTCCATCACACATCCCTTTATGCCTCCTTTATTATCACACTTCATCACTATACGCTTGTATTCATTTCCAAGAGATTTTTCACTTTTAAGAAAAATTTATTCCAGTTACAGTAAAGCACTAAATTCAATAATTATTTATAATAATTTATGCATAATTCATAAAACAACCATTCTTGGAAAAAAATACTGTAGTTATGAAAATTACATTTTTCTCCTGCAAATCGGTCAGATGCCTACTTGTCAGTTATGAGATCTGGAATAGCTACTAGAGTGAAAACCTTAAAAAATTAAATAGAGTACTTTGAAAAGCATTCTGTGTGCTATAAAACCTATCTTCATTAGCTAATATCCAGCTAAGAAAATAAAATATCTAAGAATATTTTATACAAGTTAACAGAAATAGGACATCAGCTACTCTATCTATATTTGGGCATTAAGGGAAGGTTCTTCACTGAGACAGATGGTGGTCAGTCACTGGAACAGGCTCCCCAGGAATGTGGTCATGGCAATAAGCTGGTCAGAGTTCAAGGAGCGTCTTGACAACAGTCTTAGCCATATGGTTTAGTTTTAGGTGTCCTGTGAGGAACAGGCAATTAACTTCACAATCCTTTTGGGTGCCTTCCAGTTTGAGATGTTCTACGGTTCTAGGATTATATGATTTCCAAAATAAAGAAAAATGCAGAGGGTTTTTTCTTTCTCTTTAAGAAAAATCAGTAAGAATGTTTTTTCCTGCATGACCTTTCAATATTTAAATATTATTACTATTTCCCCTAAACTAACAGTAGCTCTTGGTTAAAATTACCTTATTTGTACAGTGACCAGGATGACAAATGATCTAAAAGTCTATATTCTGTGTTAGTAATAAATTTGTTGCCAGGGTTTTCTTAAGATTTCAGGCTAGTTTTAGGGGTGTTGATTTGGGTAGTGTGGTTTTTTGGTTGTTTTTTCTTTTTAGTACACAGATTATATAGTTTAAATAGACAGTTTAAATGTTAAGGGGGAAATACTTTCAGCACCTGAATATTTTCTAGTACATGATCATGGTGAACAACTAGCACTTTGCCTGTGTGGATAAAGGGCATTAGTTCTTTATGCTAGTCTATTATCTCGGTAAAGGGAAATAGAAATAAAAGTTATTTCTTTAAATAAATATTATTAAACGTATGATATTAATATAAAAGATAGAATGGATAGGAAAAATAACTAGAGCAATCCTTCAAGGGATTCTTTTTTCTCTAGGACGGCAGTAGAGAGGAAGAGTTTCCATTTCACAGAGTATATTTAGAAAAGCGAAGCATTTTTCAGCAAACATTATCTTATAGGTCATGTACTGCCACAGCTGATTTAAAAGTAGGTGAAGATTAAACTATTTTTACTTATTAAAGAGCTTGCATATTTCTTATGACTTAATTCCCATTTCATGAAAACTGAATTAGTCAGAAGGAAAGTCAAACCCATTACTGTGTTAGTCTGTGTGATGTGTTGGCAGGTGCTCATGGGAATCATTTGTTAAAACATCAGCAAAGTAGGTTAGAGTAATTTCCCACCTCCTTTTGGAACTCTTGTAGCTTCTGTCTCATAATAATTATCATTGTTCATTTTTTTTCCTAAGTTCACAAAGCTAGACTGAATTGCTAGTCATAGACAAGAATCATCCTCTGAATATTGGATAATAATTGGGAGCTGATATAGTTTGTAAGATCCTTGACTGGGATGATAGGATGTCTGTTTCTATTCGTCTGTCAGAAGAACAGTGTAGAAGAGTTGTAAAATTAAAGTGATAGTCTAGGAAAAAAGCTTTGTATTAGGTTTTTGGCTGGCTATCAGAAAGGCATGGTTGTATTTCATGAAGGTAAGTGGAAACTGTTTTAGATGATCAAGATGAGAAATTATTCACAAGGTAAATAGTGAGATGGACCATAGATAAGGTGTCTTTGGGCTATTATGCAAAATAATCCACTTAACTTTGAACAGGCTGAGTTCTGAAACCTAGAGAAAAGCCCAAGCATGAACTAATACCCCAGAAAGACTTACGATAATGCTGTGCAAAAGGACCACTTTAAAAAGCAGGAAGATTTTAAGGTAAAATCTTGCTAAAGAAACTTACAACATAAGAAGCTAGCGGAACACAGAAAAATATAGTAAAACTGATTTTAAAATTAAATACATGGAAGACAGAGGCTATTTGAATTGAGAAAAAAATCCGTCTGAATTATTTACTTATTATTGTATTCATTTCTTCCTTATTTCTTTAGAGAGTCTTTTTAGTCCTATGTTTTTCTTTTTTTTTGGTGGGGTTCTTTTTGTTTATTGGGGGGTTTTTTTGGCTTTTTCAATATGGATTTTTTTTTAAACAGGTTTAGGAGAGAAATGGCACCAAAGTGAAGTGTCTGTTACCCTTCTTTTTAAACTCTACATATGATGACCATACATATTATAACACCAGAACAGAACACTGGAAGAATTATTTCAGTGACAAGTGTGATCTGCAGCACATATCAAAGAGATGGAAATAGACTATTCTTACAAACAAAAAGACGACTGGGGAAAAGTCGTAGCCTTACTTTGTGTCATAGTGTATTATTCATTAAAAATGAACAAAATTAAGGAATGTGAGTCAAAAGTTATGAATGTTAACAAGAAAAATAATTGAGTTAATGAGTGTGCATAACAAGAAATTCTGAGATATGTTTATTGTACTGAGTGCATTCTGTCTCTAGCATTCAAGAGATTAAACTCCAGGTGCCCTGGACATAAAATCAAACAGTACAGAGAGTTTATATGGCATGACAATCTTAAATACTGTATTCCTTTTCAGAATTTCTATGAGTGCATGTAAGGTTTTCTGTATAATGTTGTACTGAAGTTAAGTATGTATTATTTACTTTTGTAAAGGGATAATTAAAAAAAAATTTAAACTATGTTTCCCATGGGTTGATGCAGACTTGATATTCATTCAAAATGAGATTTAGCTGTACTAAAAATTATTAAATAATTGAAAAGTTTGGTTAGTTCATTTGATACAGGTGGGAAGAGATGACACAATCAATCTCATCTGGCTGTCAAAATGGGTTCACAGATAAAGACAGGAGGTGAGAAACAGACTGACAAACAGATTTGGTTTCCCTGAAGACACTGCAGCTGTGTTATGACCAGATGTCCTAGTTTCAGCTAGGGTAGAGTTAATTTTCTTCCTGGTAACTGGCACAGTGCTGTGTTTCACATTTAGGATGAGAATGATGTTGATAACACACTAACATTTCAATTGTTCCTGAGCAGGACTTGCGCTAAGTGAAAGATTTGTTCAGCTTTTCACATCACACCACCACTGAGGAGGCTGGGGGTA
Organism: Origma solitaria; assembly: GCA_013397895.1. Lineage (NCBI taxonomy): Eukaryota > Metazoa > Chordata > Aves > Passeriformes > Acanthizidae > Origma > Origma solitaria. The sequence goes on from VZRL01000640.1 coordinate 529,378, forward strand.
CACAAGCAGTTGGGAGGAGACACAGCCAGGGCAGCAGATCCAAACTGGACAAAAGGATGTTCAAAATCATATATCATGGTCAGCATATAAAGTAGGGTGAAAGCTGACCCAGGGCCTGCTGACCCACTGCTTGGGAACAGGATGAGCACCCCTTGAGCGGCTGGTGGCATTGTACAGCCCTTGTTTTGTATATTCTAATTATTTTATCATTATTATAATTTCCCTTCATTCTCTGTCCTAGGGAGCCATCTTTATCTCAAACCATGAATTTTACTTTTTGTTCCTTCCAATTTCTGCCTCATCCCACAGAGGGATGGAAGAATGAATGAGTGGCTATGTGGTGTTTAGCTGCCTCTTGGATTAAACCAGGATGGAAGAGAATGGAAATGGCAGGGATTTTAAAGTCTCATGTTTAATTTTCACATATCTTGAACAGTTTTCTGTGGATTTCCAGCTCCATAAATGTCTGCTTTAAGTGTTACGTGTTTAGTGAACACAACAATGTATGTGGATAGTCTGTACCCCCTAGTCCTTAAAGGGTTTCCTTTTTTCATATCACGGGCAATCCTAAGTCTGTGAATTTCATCTAGGAAGTAAAGGTGGATATTAGTTTGGGATTTTGGGGTTTTTTTTGGACCACAGTGTTGGATTAACCTTGGCTGCCAAATGCTCACAAAGCCACTCTCTCACTCCCTGTTCTCAGCAGGAGAAAGTGAGAAAGATGAAAATCTCATGGGTCAAGGTAAAGACAGTTTAATATAAGAAAACAAAAGCTGCCACAGAAACAAAGCAAAAAAGAAAATTATTATCTACTTCCCATCAGATGGAGATATCCGGCCACTTTCTGGTAAGTAGGTACTCAGTACATGTAGCAGTTTCTTCAGAAGACCAACACTTTAGTAACGAAATGCCCTGTGACTCTCCTCTCACACCTTTCCCTTAGCTATTATTGCTGAGAATTATATCATATGGTATGGGATATCCTTTCAGTCAGTTTAGCTCAACTGTCCCAGTTACTCTCTCTCCCAGACTTTTGCCCCACCACACACTTGCCTATGAGCGTGTCTATGTGTGTACAGGTGTGTGTGTGTGTGACAGCCTAGATGCTGCACAAATACTACTCAGCAATTGCTAAAACACCAGTGTGTTATCAACATCCTCTCAGCTGCAAATACAGAGCACAGCACTATATGGACTGATATAGGCAATGTTAACCCCATCCCAGCCAGTTCTGCTGCCATATGCACGCTTGTGAATTCATGTTTGATTTGGTGGAGTCATTCCACTTACAGACATTTTAAAGTACTGGGGAAATAATAAAAATGTAGAAGGAAAGGTAAGAAAGAATAAGGCTCCTGAAAACATTATGCTAGTTCAATGATCGTAGGGCTAAGTAGCAATAGCTTTTCTACAGCAAACATTTCAACACAATCTTTGGTACTGCCTTTGCACTAAAAAAAAGAAAAAAAAATTAAAAATTATTGTTAAACAGTGCATATCACAGAATGGGTATGGGTGGAAGAGACCACAGTAGTCTACAATGGATCGATCATCTGTTATAGCCTCTCTGCTCAAGCAGGGCATCCTAGAGTACATGGTACAGGATTGTGTCTGGATGGTTCTTGAATTCCTCCACTGAGGGAGAATCCACAACCTCCCTGGACAGTCTGTTTCAGTACAAGGTCACCCGCACAGTAAAGAAATTCTTCCTCATATTCAGGTGGAACTTCCCGTGCCTGCCCTTTGCCTCTTGTCCTATTGCTTGGCACCACTGATAAGAGCCTGGAAACTTCTTCTTTACAACTTCCCTTCAGATATTTATTGACACTGATGAAGTCCTCTCTCAGCTGTTTCTTCCCAAGACTGAACAGGCCCAAATCTCTCAACCCTTTCTCTTAAGAGATTTGCTCCAGTCCCCTGACCATCTTTGTTACCCTCCAATAGACCTGCTCCAAGAGTTTTATGTCTCTTGTACAGAGGACCCTTCCTAGAGTGGAGATATAATTTTTCCCCCAGATTGCAAGCTTGTTTTGAGTTCCTAAAATATTATTAATTTTTTTTTTCCTTTAATCAGATGGGAATTATTACAAAAGCCTGTCCAGAGCTCCAAGCACCCTGCCACAATTAATCATACAATAAATGCAATTAAATCCTCAGCAAATTAAAACCAATTTTGCAAGAATGAAATTAGTAAATCAATCAGATACCAGCAGTCTCTATTGATTAAGAACCCAACCAGTGTCATTCCGTAGAGACCCTGTCACACAGATCTGTATTTTTGTATGCTTGGGAAATCATTTAATTTGGTCTCTTTTTTTCTGAGTCTACACAAAGAACCCTTCCCTCCTACTACCCCCCTTTCTTCTCTTCAGCATGCATAGTTTATCATTATCTTAAGATGCTCCAGTTACACAGTATATTTGATTTTGTCACATAATTAAGATAAACAATAGTTTGATCCATTTTAGAAGAATACCATGATTTGTGCATTTCACATACAGAAAGACTCTCCAAGTGAATTCCATACATGTATGCTTTCAGGAAAAAAACCCCAACAAACACCAAAAAACTGAAACTGACCTTCTTTCCACAAAAACATGGTCTTTTCAATTAGGAAAGTCCTCTCCAGGGATCCTTGCTAATGTTGTTAATTATTGTCAATGAAAAGAGAAGATTTCTTCCAAAGTCAGAAACTATGCACAAAAGGGAAAACAGAAAGATCACTTTAATTAATTTATTCTCTCATTCCTCTGGGGTGAAATAGCCAAAATCACTCTTCTGGTCATACCCATGTATCTCACTCAACAAGTTAGGATCCTTCAGAAAATCCATGCAGGTTTAAAAAAGACAAAGTGAAAGCGGTACACAGAATACTGTACCATGTTACTGTGACAGAAGGAACACAACCCAACAGTTGTTTCCATGTTTTAAAGTTTTTCTGTTTAAAAGGAAATTTATATTATCATATTCTACAGATGTGATCAGTTTATGCATGGAAACATTTTGAAAGTCAGTATATGAGAATCTTAATGACATCAGCATCTATGAAAGAGTTCAATATACCATATATGTACTCAAAATTTTGCAAGGTTCATTCCCACATATGACAAAAATATAACCCTGATTACCTATCAGCCAAAAGAGTAACGTACGGGCAAAGTTAAAGGGAGATACCATATAGCTGAGAGGGAATGTATATTAAATCATAGAACAGTCAAAGTCAGAAGGGACCTTACAGTTCATCTAGTTCCAGTCCTCCTGCCACGGGACAAAAGTCCTAATCCTTCTCTTACATGCACTGCTATAAGTCATAACAGAGGAAATTAAATTAGCCTGATTTTAAACAATACAAACTAATACTCTCACACCTTTTTTCTCTGCAGGGCTCTCTCCTAACCTGCTCTTTAGCCCTATGCAGGGATCACACCTCTCAAACAGTAGTTTCTCCCCTCTTAAAGTAGTTTATGCTGTTTGTTCACCTTGAGTTTCCAAAAGCAAAACATCTTAAGCATATTTGGTATCAAGCAGAGTTTAAGGTTCCTGGTCTTTTCTTGTTATGTTTCTAATGTTGCTGATCTGAGAGACTGCTTCATAAAAGAATTAAAAGAGCACATGATAATAAGGAATACAAAATTCTCACCAGCAAATGGAATTTCTAGTACTGTTAAACTCCTTTTGTCAATCCTTCTTCTTTTACCAGGAGAAATCTGTTTCATACTATAAGTTTATACACACACACACACACACACACACACGTATTGTCTTACTGGCATATATTAGATAATTTTGGCAACAAGAATGCAAGGCTAATTTACTTTTTCTCACTGAGGTACCCTTGAAAACTTTATTGTGCAAGTCCCAGACAATTAACTTCACAGTGGAACTTATATTTATGCTTTTAAATTATATTAGGCTTATTCATTTGCCATCTATGTAGATTTTCAATATTCATTTCCAGGTACTGTTTTATTTTAAATAATTGTTGGATGTATAAATATGGGACAATCCTTATTCTGACTGAGAAATTTTTTTCTGAAAATTCACACTGCTTAAAGAATATTGCTGAGAACGCCTCAGGGAAACTATTTCTACCTCATTACCATGTAAATATTCCTTATTCCTGAGTGGGTGAGCAGGTTACTCTGAAAGGGAGAGGAATTTCCACTCTCAGATTTAATAATTTAAGGGATTTCTGGAATAATTCCTTGCACCTGAAACTGATCTTGTATTTTTCCATATTATGAAGGTGACCCCTTTTAACCACATTCTGCTGCCAGAGGCGCCCTGAAAAACTGGCCAGTTTACTATATGAAAGCTTTCTGAGAGCTTTCAAGTCAGGAAAGGTTTATTATTTGAAGAGCTGAAAATCATTTAAAAATGCCCTGTTTGAAGTACTTCAGAATTTAGAGGGGTTTACTATTGTCGTAGAGACCTTGCAAAAGAACTGAGGATGAGGGTTTACCTTCATATTTTAAAATAACTAGCTACTGAAAGAAAAATTACTTGAAACCTGCATGTTGGTTTCTGAGATTCTGATCATCTCAGACCCTTGGGAAGTTAAGATTATTTATCTAAATTCTCATTACAACTTACAATGCCACAAACTTTTAAGTAATTAAATATCAAAATTTTGGTTTGGTTTGGTTGGTTTTGGTTATTTTTTCCTGGAATACAAAATGTGTTTTTTAATAAAACATTATGTAATGGTTATGGATTTGGATCAATGCTCTCTCAAACTATCAGCTTAGTAAAAATGATTGCTTTTCATTTCTACTGTCCTTTTACTTAATAATATACTCCAAGCACTTGTCTACAGGAGTCATATTAATTTCTATACTTCTGTATTTTATGTATATATATAAAGGAATTTATATTCTATATTCTTATCTCTTCTTCAGAATCTGAGTTACAAGAATCTCATTATTTAAATATTTGAACTATTTTATTTTACTTTTATTAACCTTTACATTGTTTCCTGTCTAAATTGAAGTGTTCTGAATACATTTTTGTCCTGTAAAAATATTTTGTCCAGTATTTTTGGTACCAGTGGTCTTTTTAAAGTGTCATTTTTCTCCTTTTTTTTTTTTTTTTTTCCCCCATTGCTATTCAGCCTCAAGAGACTCAGTTTTCTAATTTGGAGTGTGGTTGCAGACTAACTGTTTCCAAGAAGGGTCCTTAATGAAGGTATATTTGCTCTCACAAGGTAATGTGCAGTATCCAGTTATGGGTTTAGAGGACAGTCATTAACCCACTAAGCCAGAAAAAAATATTGCTCTAGAAAAGCTTTCGAGATTTTGCATTTATTTCTTTTCTTGAATAAAATTAAGAACTCTTGTAATTTATTTTCATTATAAAACAAACAGAAGACCAACAGACTATGCCTGCATTCTAACATCAGTTGCAGAAGGTTATTCCCTCATCTTTAGCTCCCAACTTTTTTATCTGTCTACCATAAAAATTGTATGTGAAAATTGCATGTTTCCATTAAATTCTGCAGTTTTCATGGAAGAAAAATTTAGCTCTCTCAGGTTCTGTAACAGATTCTGGTTTAAAATTGATCTGGGCAACTCTGCAAATTTTCAGTGTATTATCCACACAAAATTTTCACAAGGTAAATAAATAATTACTGTTAACTGTGTTTCTGCAGATAAGAAACTAAGAAAGAATGTAATGGATTTCATATTCAACAAGTTACTGGAGAATAACAGGTAATCCCATGAAAGCTGTCCCATAATTTCTAGAGTAACTATATATTTGCAAGCTCTTGCTTGGCGGAGTCTGAACTGATGCAAGAAATGTTTAATGCTTAAATGTAAACTCATGCAGGCAGAGATCAGGCGAGGTTTGATGGGTCTGAGTCCCACTGGATCCTAGGCCAAGACAAAATTTTTATTTTTTTTTGCTTTGTTTTTTCCAAAATTATGTGCCAAGATTTTTATTTGGTCTGTACTAGATTGGAATCATGTGGGTAAACAAAAATCCAGACTCATAATTTTGGTCTGTCTAAACACACTTCTCCAAGCAGGCCTTTCCTCCAGCTGATGTTCTTGCTGTGAGAATCAAAGCCTCTAAACCACATTCAGAAATAAATCTCCACTCCTTGGCTAATAGAGTGTTTGACAGAGGTTGGTCTATTTGCAACTATTTGATGGGATATTTTAATTGACAATTCTAAAATCCACAATCACCTGAGCTTTTGTGAAGTGACTCAAAGAACGATGATCGAATACTCATCTGTCTAACATATATCTGGCCTTTAACATCTTTCTGAAATGGCCACTTCCTCAACCGTATTTCTGATCAAATCCACTTTCCATATCTAAAATAAATTGAATTTGCACATGATTTTTGTGTGCCTTCTGCTTCAGTAATTCACACATTTATTTATACCATTAAATTTGCCTCAACTCTTATGAAATAAGGAATATGCACCAAAAAAATCATAATTGCTACTGTTGTACTCAAATAATGCATGTTTGTAGAGTTAATAACCTAAATAATAACACGATTTTTTTTAACAACTAGAAAATAAACCACTATTACATGTTATAAACTGTGGAAAAACATTTACATAATATCTCTCTCTGGGTCTCACCATCTGCATTTTTAGGCAAGAAAAATATGATAAAATGTCCAGCTTTTCTTTCTAGATTCAAAGTGGAAAAAAAAGAATTAAAGCCAAATTGAATGAATGAGCCAATGAGTAAAATCTTCAAAGATAAAAATAAACATATTAATATTTTCTTAGAAATAATTGATGTAAAGTTGTCTTTATATAATCATTATAACTGTGATGCTACCTTTATAGTACATAGTATAATATTGTTAAAATATTTTTATGAAATAAGGGAAACAACACTTGCATTTTATAGGATATAAAATAATAGCAGTTTAAATATTCAGAAAATATAAACTAATATGAATAAATGGAACAGTATTCTGGTTATTTGGGTGTACCTTCTCTCTTGTGTTAGTATGGAGATCTTAAATGCAGTAAAAATTCTTTTGCTCTTGGCTAAAGGATGAAAATATATTTATATTGTGCCAGATTATTCTGCCTCCCAAGAAAGATTTTGTCAAATGCCCATTCAAAGCTAAATTTTACACATAGTTTCTTAGTTTAAATCCCTCTCTCATGCTTCTAGTGCTTTTATTGTGCTTTGCTGGACATTACCTGCAAATTTGAAAAATATAGCTTTATGTACTATTTAGGGAATGAAGTAAAATCAGTGAGCGTAACAATATTATAATGTTACTCCATATAGTTCTCCCTCCACTTAGCTTTTGCAACTTTTAACATCTTATATATTTTTGACAGTCACTGGGTTGTGCGAGTTGCCTGCAATGTTATCTAGATTTACTTTCCCAGCAAAGGCTAACCAACATTAGTTTTGAGAAAACTAAAACAGAGCATATCCTCAATAACTTCAGCATTTCCATGACTGGTAGGATGTATTGAGAGCAGAGGATGGGAAAACTTTTCTTCATTTGTTTTTCATTGTTTTTGCTAATCTAAGGGAATAAGGTATTAAGAGAATACCTTATTGTTATAAGAGGGCTATTCATAGAACTTGTTTCCAATTCCAAAATGTTATAGCAGGCAAAAGACAAATTTTGAGATAAACTAGCCATTCAGAGGACATGGCATACTTTTTCATGTGGTATTAACCAGGAGTTGATGATATTTACATGCTTTCATGTACTAGACAAGATTTCTCATATGTTTGAAAATACAAGCATGAATATCATGATCAATCATTTTAATATTTCACACTAAAGCAGACATGTAATTTGGAGGGACTATATTTTACATTGAATCAAGAACTTGAAAATGGCAAATGAAAGATGAGTCTTCATCTGTTGAGGCAGCACCGTCATTTCCAGAGAAAACAGGTATTTCAGTCTAGTTGACATCTCAAACTTCCTAAAAATTTTCCAGAAAGTGATTGATTTTATTTTTTCTACATAATTGCTCTATTTTTATTTCAGAATACGCCTTTCACTTCCCTTTTTTTTTTTTTTTTTTCAAGTGTGTGTTTCCTAATCAAAACATACCCAAACATCATCAGGAATTGGTAAGCCTTTTTACCACATAGTAGTGCAGAGTGTTACCCCTGCATTTGCTGTCTTTTTCTTGTTCTTTTCCTCTATCATACAGAGATGTCAAATAATTTTATGGCACTGATGTTCATACAGTCATAGATTGACTGCAAAGTAGTTTTTAACTGTCACAAAACTTTCCCTGAAGTTTTTTCTTTGTGGAACCTAATTTTTTTCACGTAAGGAAGACAGGACTCGTCCTAGCTGAAGTTTTGAATTTTGTATTGAGGGAATGCATGAAAACGTGATACTTCTGGGTCCTGCTTTATAAGTATGAATAGAATGAGAATGGATTCTTCCATTCCATGACTTGGAACTACAGTACTAACTTTTTGAATTTAGTGTGTTGGAACATTTTGGAAACTACAATACAAAGAATAAAAAGTCTTTCAAATGTGTCTTCTATATTCTGCATTGTGACTTACCGATACCATGCATGAAACAGGTCAGATTAAAACTGTTCATAATGTGATATTTTACATAGCCAAGAAAAAGTTTTGAATAATCTTTTGCTTACTCAGCATATTCAAATTGTCAAATGATTTCTGAGAAGAGTCATCTAATCTTGCTTTCTGTGACCTTAAAGCAAAAAAAATGTATCCAGGCATGTTTATGCAATTAAAGACTTATATTCAAAAATGAATTCTGATTAGTAAATATATGTATAGTATTTTGGAAGACTTCTTTTTTCCTGCAATACACAGCAGTTTCCTCTAGAAACAGATTTTTTTGGTTGTTGTTTTTCAGTTAGAAAGAATTAAGAAATACTTTAACTACATTCCAGAATTTAAACAGCATGTAGTCAGAAAACATTTCAGTGTTCTGCACAATAGGTCTTTCCATGATATCTGTGTCTTTATGACAATAAATATGAGATAATGTTTAACTTTCATTTGCTTTTAAAATTGCTTCAAAGTTTATTTTTTTCTTTTGCTTTACTAGCAAGTGTGCTTACAGCTAGTACTGTGACAAAGTTTGGATTTAAGTACGTCCACAGTCAACATAAATTCAATTAATATTGAACAAGTGATAACTTTTCTGAATTGTTCGTAGTTATAAATATTGGCTTAAGAATAAAATATATCACCTTTCTAGCAGGAAAGAAGCAACCATTTGAATTATCCAAAATGAAATAATATTCACTGATAAGATAGCATTGCACAAGTGAGGTGATATTTCTCATCAATATAAATAAATAGCATGAGCCTTGACCAGGTAATCTACCCTATCTGTGAAAAAAATAAACAAACCACAAACTGTAATTTATCTTCTTTCTTAGATACAATATGTGTTACTGTTTTCCTCTATTGGTTCTAATAAAACAGAAATACATTTTTTCAGTTTGTAGCAGTATTTGTAAAACTGTCATATGGATTTAAGAAACACAGACTGAGATTAACATTCTGATTTTTCCTTAACTATATACCATGTATAAATAAGTAGAGAGACGCATCGATATTTACACGCAAATTACTTCATTTTCTTGGCCTTGATACTTATCTTCAGGATACACAGATACAAAATTTGCTTTTGTGGTGGGTAAGCCTTGGCTAACAGTCAAACTCCCACTCAGATGATTCTCACTCTTCAGTGAGGCAGGAGAGAAAACAGGAGAAAAAGAATGAGAAAATATCTGAATGAAGGTAAAGAGACAGAATCAATACAGGAGACAAGTACCAGTTACTGTCATGGACAAAACAAATTCAGCTTTGGGGAATTAGTTTAATTTATTATTAATATAAATGTTTAATTATTTATTCATATATTTGAAATAAAAGAAGAAAAAGAAAAAAGAAACAAACATTTCACAGCTGGGGAAAGCACTTTTCTCCCCTTTTCCCAGGCTCCACATGACCCCAGGTACCTCTTCATTTACTTTTATGTCACTTCAAGTAACACTCAGTTCCTCCATCAGGCACAAGGTGTGCCATGCTTAGGAGGCAGAAGTTTCCCTCTGGATCACCACCCTTCTCCCTTCCTCTGCTCCAGAACCTTCCACCACTGACATGTTCTTCCTCTTCCTTCTTTCCTCACCTTGCTGTTCCCTCTGTTGCTTCTCACCCTTTTTTACTCCTCCCCTTGCCACTATCTCCCTTCGTCCTTCCTCACACACACCGTCCCCGTGGTGTCCCTGCCATGGCCATGGGCTTGGCCACACCCTGCTCTGGGTGGCTGGATCTGGCTGGAACCAGCTGTGTCTGGCTGGAACCAGCTGTGTCTGGCTGGAACCAGCTGTGTCCAACTGGAATTGGCTGTGTCCAGCTGGGGCAGCCCCGGCCTCCCCTCAACAGAGCCCTCACAGCCCCCGTTGCTGGCACTGGGACACCCGCATTTGTTTGCCTTCCACCAGTTCTGGTTTCATAATTATATTGTGTTTGAAGACTAGAATAAATCAACTATCTCCTGTACTAAATGACAAAACAAAGGCTTTGTGTAATTGATCACAATTTAGGTGACAAGACACATTTCTTTTTAAGGACTGTGTTCCAGATCAAGACATATGAGGAAGAGGAAGTTGGTACATGCTTAACACATTTTTCATTCAGCTGCCAGCCTTGTGCAGATAATGAATGAAAACTAACAAAGCTGAAATTCCAGGTAAAAAATACAGGCTCAGCAGCTAGATTCATCGAACAGAAAGAAACTTGATAGGGATGTCTTTGAAGGCAAGCCAGTATGAAGTACCACGTAGAGTTTTCACAGTTCCCTGTCTGATTACAGTCACACCTTTAATGATTTCTATCCCTTATTGATGTACTGTGCTCATGGATTTATGCATTAAGTCTGCAACCAGCACAATAAATAAATGCTTCCCATGTGTTATTTTTTTCACTTCTTACTCAATATTGAAACCAGGAATACAAATACTATTGTTTGTATTTCCCTGATGAGTGTGCACCGGCCCCACTTCCTTGTCCTCGCTGACTTTTTATGACCATCAATTCCTCCAACTATAGGAGAATGAAGCCTCTTGAGAGAAGCCAACATTTTTTGCTTTAGATCTTGTTTTAAAGAAAGACACAAATCCCACCATTTTCCCTTTTCTAGAACAGAGGCTTTTAAGTGCTGCCGCAGTGCCATGGGATTCCTACTCAGAATTCCTTTGAATTGCAGTTTTATATCTTAACACACACCTCACACATGGCTCTTCTTTGTTAGGATGGGAAGTTGCAACAGCCTGCAGATCAAATGAAAGCATTTTTTAATGGTTGAAAAGTCTTGGGGTCAAACTCAGATGTGATTTAGGCAAGGAGAAACTTGTGTGTCTTAGCAGAAGTTCAGTGTCTTAGCAGATCCATCATTTTGACCTCAGAAACACCTATTGTTTCTACATTCATAGCTAGTCAATGAAGTTACATGTCAGGAAGTATTGAAGTTCCACAAAACAGACACACAAAAAGACAAATAAAATGGAAAAGGACAATTCAAAAAGCACCATCTGTAATGAAGTTCAGTGGTGCCTTCTACTGCACGGTAAGCCCAAGAATGTTTACATCATGCTGATCTTTTATTGTCTTTGAGCTAAATTTTCTACTATACAATCAGATTAAAGGGTTTTTCTCATCTATGTTTTCTCTGCATTTTTTTTCAGTAATGACACTACTAACCCTCAGTCGTGAGCAGTCAACAAACTAAGAATTGCTAAAGGAATACATCCTTTGATTGATTTTAGTAAGACTTGCAAGATCAACTCTGTGAAAAGTCTTGAAGGCAGCAGTGAGAAAAAAAAGATTTTGCAGTCATTCTGACTACTAATAAAAATAAATAAAGAAAAAAAGGACATTAAAATACAGTGAATATGATAGTGACTTCACATTTACAAAGTAATGCATGACTTCTGGGGAAAAATAAAAGTTTTCTGATTCATATTGATGAACTGGTGAGTGTCCCAATCCCTGTTTTTTGTAATTGTAAGAATAGAAAAGATAATCAAATCAAACTGTGCTCTGTCTGATTAAAACAGAACTTTGCCTGTGTTATCAATGCTAATTCTAACTACATTGTGTTCTTTATTTTTCATTACAATTAAGGAAAAAGAAAAAGCGGGCTGTTATGACTCCTACTTTAGATGTGTTTGGTTTGCTTATTGTTGAGATCTGAGTTATTTTCTCAGCTTTTCTGATATGACTTTTGAGAGCTTTTTCTTGAATATTTTGTTTCTACATCTGTTCAGGGAGATACAGACAGAGAAAATAAACAACATATTGCATATACACATGATTTCAAAACTGAGATAAAGCAACATTTCAAAACAATTGTCTTCTGGAGAACGAGTCAACAAGTAAAAGCTTTTCCATGTTGGGGTTTGGGGTTTTCTTTACATTTATATTTTAAAAAATATTTTAGTCATTTAAAATTTTTCCTTACAAATTGAGAATGATTTTTACTCAGATAAAAGGCTTCTGAAAACAAAATGTAGCTGATAATATATTTTATTACTGGAAAACTGAAAGCTATTTGTGTTTTAAGAATTATTCTCATCTGAGCAACAGAACAAAATCCTTCCTTTTTACTTGTATCTCCATTAACATTCAGAAACTTAGTCTCCCTTAAATGAAATACAACTAATAATGCAATTATAATAAAATCAACCAGTGTATCACCATCACAAATGACCTCAGTCTGACAGAAGATTTCTGCAGAAGGTAGACTCTCTATAACACATTCAATAATTTAGTAAAATATTTAGTAAAATACTTGACATATATACGTGTATATACTCTTTTTGACCTACTAACCCTTCATACCAAGAAACTATTTAGCTGAGCACAGTGTATGCATAGAAAATTTGCTTCTTACTCCAAAATATTTTCACCATTTGCTCAACAATTTACTTTTGAATGTGCCCCATAGCTCTATTTTCTTATATTACTTCTGTGTTCTGGAAAATTTAAAGACCTTGAGACAAGGTAACAGCTTTCATGTAAATAAAAAGCTATTGGAAAAAGGAAGACAATTAATTGTTCTTTATTCCATTGGCCCAAAAGTAATGGGCTTAATTTGCAAGGAGGGATATTTAAGTTAGATGTAAAAAAAGGTAAGGTTTTATCTATTGTTAAGGGTGATTAAGCTTTGTAATACATTGTCCAAGGAGCTTTTAGAATCCATATAATTGACATCTTCTTAAAAACAGATAAAGTAAATGAGTTAGGAATACCTTGTCTGTAGCTGATTCTGTCCTAGGGCATGGAATTAAATTACATGATATCTCAAGTTCCTTTCCAGGTCTATTTTATGTGTTTGGTAACACTGAATATACTGAGGTAACCATATCCACTTTCCTAAGACAATACTGGAAAATAATTAGAAGGAATCGATGTACAGTGGGACACACAACAGTATTAATTACAGTGTGTGTTCTTCAGTTTAGTACTTGCTGGCATGGATTTCTGAAGAGCTTTATCCTCCTCATTATCTTGTTATTATCTTACTGTGTGACAGAGCAACATGGCTGTGGGGCTGAGAAGATATCAGTAATGACAACAGAAAAGTCTTTTAGCTGTCTGTTGTCATTTGAGGGAGATTTAGCAAAAAATAACAACCAGAAAGTTCTGGTTTGTTTCTTCCTGTCTCTTGTTAATTGTGCCTACCATGCTGTTATTCAGCTTCCCTCAGAAGCAAAACAGGTTTGGGCTGGTCATTTGTTTTTGTTTTCATTTTTTAGTTCGGACCAAAGAGATACTTTGGTTATTTGGGTAAAGTTTCTAATATTGCATCCTAAATGTTATGCAGTTTGGACAGTTTGAGAGTGCATCATTACTTAAGCTGGAATTGCAGCTACTTTGACATAATTTATGTCTATGTAAGACTTTCTTTAGTGAGTTATATTGGCATAAATCTTCATATTCTACTGCATGTCAGATTTCTTCAGGGATTCCAATTTGAAGAAGTAAATGTGGTTTCAAAATACTCCAAAATTAACTGAAAAGAGCATTTCAAAAGCTGAACTGATTTCAGAAGCAAGGGTGCCACAAACAGCTAGCCATACAGCAAAATAAATCCCACTGTAATTTTTTTGGCATTGTAGTGTCCTACACAAGAGAATAATTTAGCCTTGCTAACAATTTTTTCCAAAAGTAATTTTTCATAAATTATTATAATAATAACCTTAACAATCAAATCTTTTGGCTATGGGCATCCAAATCTGCACCAAATAACTCAAATATGCTGCTAAATTTTATGTAATTTTTAACTCAACATGATTATACAACTACTAAAAATACGTGTTTCTTGTCTCTGTCTTTCAGTGGAATAACATGTGCAACACCAAACTGAGAACTTTGTTTCCACATAGTTTTAGTTATGAAATTTGAGTTTGCAAGGGTTTATTACCTCCAATAGAATATTTTTCAGTCTACATATACTTTGAATTCTTTATTAAAAAATCCAAGTACTCAGTCTCAAAGGAAAATATCATATCACTGGATATACATAATGACAATAACAAAACCAATTGGGGACTTTTGAGAATGTTGTCTACAATATTTCTGTGATTCAGAAAAATCACAGAAGTATGCAGGTATGTACTTATAGAGTTCATGCCATATGAGATATCAAAAATTAAAATTTTAATCTATTTACCATAGTTTAATATTTGTTGTCATTACAAATGCTATTCAATGTAAAATTCCTTTTGTACTTGGTTGGACTTGGAGAATGGCCTAGGGTCTCTATGAGGTAACATTAACATTTTTGTTTCCACAGGAATATATTTTCGCTTTGGTTTGCCACATACATAATGATAAAAAAAAATTCAACAGCTTTGCCAAGCAGACCTTTTTCTTTTTACAGCAGTATATGCATAGATTTTTTTTATGTCTGTATCCCATGGTAATGAATTTCTCAAATTTGTAAGAAATGCTTCAGTGAATCAGCCAAAATTTCAGCCTGTTATTGTTTATGATGTTGTCATAATGATTCACTACTGTATGGGTGCCTCTGATACAGAAATCCCCTGAAGGAGCTTCCTGGACTCATCACTCTATCATTTTCTTTCTGTAAAAAGAATTGTCAGAGTTCAATGATTTGAAAAGCCAGTCCAATATTCAGCTTTGTAATTGTTAATGTTCTCACCATGCCCAAGTGTTTCCCGCTTGTTTTGCTTAGAAATATATTAACTGATTTCTTAGTTTCTTATATGCAGTTCAACAGCATGCCATAAATGTAATTTTCATAGCTCACCTTAAGGTATGCTGGAGCAAGCTATTTGCATTTACCACTCTATTTTAAGATTTATCCTAGAATGCATCTCTTCTGATATTACCATCCATGTTGTTAATAACAGAATAAAAATATAAAATTTAAATGAAGTAAACAACTAACATAGAAAATGTAAGTATGAAACAATTAATGACCTTACAAGGTAAGAAAAGACATTTTCCTAAATGTTTGAACTAAATGAACCTAATTCTTATTAATTAATATTAAGTACAGATGAAAAGAATATAATTTAAATGTTATTTTCTTCCCACTACTAAAAAAGCCCCCACAATTCTAATTATTTTAAAGAGAGTTTTAAATGGTGAAAAAGTTTATTTCTCATCAAGAGGAATTATCTATTCATATTTTCAAGCTTATTTTTTATCAGATACATAAACCAGATTTTAAAATAGTCAGGATTTTAAAAAAAGGAACAAAGAAAAGAAAAGAAAAATAACTTAAGGAAATGATATCATTTGAATATGCAATAAAAACAGATATTAGAATCAAAGTATAAGACATTCAAAATATAGAGTCACTCTGAGCATATCAACAGTAATAAACATACTGTAAAACGTACACAATGTACTGCAGTTATATTTGAGTGCTTCTTTGTTCTTTCACAGAAGTGCTAGTTAAATCTATAGTTGTGTTTAGATAACTGTTTATATTCTACTCTGCTATTTTTACTTACTTGGAACACTTTCAAACTTCACTGGGAAAATTCCTAAGTTTTCAACATTGCAGCTGGTGTAGCTTGGCATAAGCTTATTGAAATTTGTGAGATATTCTTCTCTAACCTCATAAACTGGCTCTTGGATCCAGATCCACATTGAAGTCACTCCTGTTCCATTTTGATTTTTGTGGCTAGGCTACATGTAGAAAATCTTCTACATAAATTATGTATTTTTTATATATATAAAGGAGTTCCTCTAAATTAAGCAGCATAACCATACCCAGGAAAAAAAGATAGGAAACTTTTCTGCTTGACTTTGAAGAAGTTCGTCAGAAGTGGAATAAACCCTTTTATTGCATTTCACTTTATTGAATTTCACTTGGAAATTCTTTAATTCCATCATGATGGAGAAATATCCTTTTAAAAGATGAGATTACATCAAACAATAGACTTAATTAATGGGAACACTTGGTTTATGTAGTATGGAAGAAATAAAAAAGATTCATCCATTATTTATGGTTGTCATATTTTTCCTTGATTGATAAATAATTCCCCAAATTATTTATTCTTTATGCACTATGACTTCATAAATTAAGTCTATATTTTTATATTGTTTTGACTGACAGCGCTAAGGATTTAAAACTCACATTCATGTAAGAAAACAGTTGAGTTTTGACAAATGTGAATTTTAATTCACCTCTGCAACTGATGGCAAACAATTCTGTATATTCATATTTTGAAGTAAAATTGCCTATATGTATAGCCTGTTTTTCTGATGTTGTCTTTTTGAACAGTAACTAATTGGTAACAAATTTTGAACAGTTCATTTGTTGCATCTACACAAGCTTAGAACAATTTCAAATTTCTTTCGTTAACACTACAGAACAGTTATAAAGCACCTGAAAATATCTAGCACAGGTAAATAATTCCAGTATTGAGCATAAAACTGGTTACAGAAAAATGGAAAAAAAAAAAAAAAAAAGTATCCCAAAATATGTAGACCTTGGAATTTTACCCACTCAAAGCTTTTTGCAGGGGGGAAGATTTAAACTCAGAATTGAGCAACTAATACCCAGAACTTAAATAACTGAGCAAACTGAGCAGCTTAAGAGACACAGTGAGAGGGGATTAAGCCTTTACACTAGATCAAAACAAGCAGAAAGCTGAATACCAGTCTCCGAAATTAGAAAGAAGTGAGTTTCTCTGTAAGATACTAGCTACTCTAACATGTAATCACTCTTGCCTTCTATAAGTAAAATTATTCAGGCAGTATTTTTATTATACTGTAAAACAGGGACACTGTTGAGATATTGAAAAGTTATACAGAGAAAGAAAATGGTCAGCCCAATGCAATTAGTGAAAGGATTGCAGAAGAACAGTGCAACCCTTTCTACTTACAGTTAAGATACCTGTGTTTCTTTAGCACTCATCTGCACAAATATAAAAATAAAATAATTAAAAAGTTACATCATATAATGTTTAATATAGGGGGTAACAAACTGCATTCCAAATTCATATGCAAAGCCCTTACTGCATCTTGTAGAAATCATTTCACACATCCTTGAAATGAAGGCACTATAGATAAAACTCAGCACCTGTTTAACTATACACGGCAAACCTCACATAATGTTTTACTAGAAGAAAAAAAATGCAGTGTCCAAATAAAATGCAGGGGTATTTACTGGCACAGTGTAATTACTTGTGCTGGAATTTGTCCAGGACACTGCGGTTAAAGCTCCGACGGTTATGGAAAATCCCACTAGCCATTTAATGATTTCAAATGGTAGAGGTTGGGGCATGATTTGATGTCTGATATAAAGTAGGTGATGAGAACCTTTGAATGGTGTTTAAGTCTGCTTTCACTCTAGTTTGAGGGTAGCATAGCATTTACTGTTCTGTGAAGTTACCAATGATCTATATTAGTAAGAAAAAAGAAATATCAGGTCTTCATACAGCTTTGTGAGCCACTAAAGGCTATAAGTATTTTTCTTGGTATTAGGCATACATATTGACACTATAAGGTATTAAAGGTCATGACTCAAAGAATCGCTATCAGTATAAGAAGCAAAATCATTAGGGAGACCAGGAAGAAAGCAAACCCTTCAGGGCTGTGTCTCGAATATGGCCACAGTCCTGCATAATTCTGATCTGAAATGATAGCTCTGTAAATAGGAACTCTCTACTTAAGATACAATACTAAAATCTTATTAGAGAAGAACCACATTATATACCGGAAAGAAGAGCTGGCAGGCAATATATGAAAAATATCAATCTGCAGTGAGAACCTTTCCTCTGTGAGAGAACTCACGAATAATTAGGTCCTGGCCAAAAGAAACCAACTCTCTCTGATATTCCTGTTTTAACAGTGTGTATAATTGGAAAACTAATAAATATTAACATAAATTATTTGGAGAAAATTAATCTATTGTAAATATTGTAAATGGATTGTATGCTAATATTGTTTCATGGAACATAATTTATCTTATAAAAAGGCAGATTCCACTAAATGAAGGACCTGAGAGTACAAAAGATCATTTGCCAATAAACAGGTAAGTTTTAGCAGGTGTTGAGCAGAAGCAGCTATAAAATTTCTATGTATATATGTGTGCATGCACAGCTTTTTTGTGGGATTCAAGAGGTTAAGAATGTCATAACACATTTTAACTCTCTGTCATTATTAGACAGATATTTTGACTTCAAAAATCAAATCTTATTGCATGTTTCATAAAAATCTTTCACTGTTCTTAAAAAGTATTTTAAAAAAGGTATCTTCTCCTCCTTACAGTCAATGCCATTATAAACACATGCAAGTCTGAATGTGAAAGCAAAACCTGGCATGTAGATTTTATTTTAAATTACTCTTATCTAGCTCATCGTTGGCTCTTAGCTTTTTCAAGGCAGTTAATATAATTGCATTCCGACTTTCACTATTTTTGAAGTAAAAACCAGCAACTCACTCCTTTTTTTTCATTAAAGCTAATTTGCTGGAGCTGCCTTCTCTTTTCTAGTGACTAAGAAAGAGCCCAATAGCTAGTTTATGAGAGATTAATTGTTCAAAAAATTTGGATGCCATGATCTCTGCATTGCAAAAAATAAGTACCCCAGAAATTACAACGTGTACTTGAAAATCTGTCTTAAATCTCATTGAATGGTAATGATATCTATACTTCTATTTTTTTTAAAATTTATACTCTAAGCTGCACAGAAATGACTTTAAAATACACTTAAAATAAGGCATGACCTCACTTTTGAAAATGGCAAATATATTTCATATTCACTGTCATTCTTCTCAAGTTCTTTGCTATAGGATGAACAAGAATAGCTTTAGCAATTCAGCTATTAGAAGGCTGAGTTATAAGTATTATGTGTAGTTTTAAGGTCTGAGGCTCTTTTCCTCATTTGGTTACTGATGGGGCAGACAAGAGACAGAACTCACAAGTCACGTTATTGTTTTCCTTCATATTTTCTTTTATGGCATTAAAACCAGTGATATGCCATTGTTGTTCATCTCTGACAAGCATTTCTTTTCATAGAAGTAAATTAATTTGACCAAATAACCCTTATTTCACAGTGGTTCTCAAACTATTATTACTGGTGGTTCTGAATATAAAAGATGGAGATGGGGAATGGAGCTTACGATCAGCTCATCCCACGTTATCTCTGGCATTCTTTACACGTATCCCCTTCATGCTTTGGCATGGAGTCTTCTGTGGGCTTCAGGCAGATCTCTGCTCCTCTGTGGCTGCAGGGGCACAGTCTGCCTCACCATGAGCTTCTGGGAACTACCAGAACTTCACCCCTCCTTCTCCACCTGCCTTGGTGTCTGCAGAACCCTTGATATCCCAGTTTTGTTTTCCTCTCTCTCACTACAATTGTTTGTGCCACAGGGTCCTTTTCCCCCCATCTTAAATGCATTAGCCCAGAGGTACTACTAACTGTCTCCTATGGGCTCAGCCTTGGCCAGCGCTGGGTCTACCTTGGAGCTGACTGCCATTGGCTCTGCTGGACATGGGGGAAGCTTCTTTCAGCCTCTCACAGAAGCCACTCCTGTGGTCTTTCCTCACTACCAAAACCTTGCCACTTAAAACCAAAGCACCTCTACAGTTCCTTGCTCCTCTGTACTGGTGTGTGTTACCTTATGTGCTGTAGTCCCCTCAGGGGTGTCCCTGCTCTGGCATGGGTCTTCCATGACTACAGTCCTCTCAGAATAACTTGTCCTCATGGCATGGAACTTCTTCCAAGACTATGTATCCAGCTGTGAGCCCAGAAGTATCCTTTCCATCGTGTCTCTCTGCTTCCTCCTTCATTTTCTACAAAATTCTGCCTCTTCAAAGTTCTCCTCTGGTGTTCCCTTTTGTGCTTCTGCACATGTTCCCTCTCACATTTCTTTTTGTTGTGTATCCTCACTCTTCCATCTAGTTTCTCCTTTTGTATGTTTCCACATATCTCCTTGCATGAGTCCACATCTGTCCTCAGAGCTTCCACCCTCTCTTATTTAATGTCTGAGGAGTGGTGCTGTGTGTTCCCCTCGCCAGCTGCAGCTGTGGGACACAGTGGGGTGTTTTCAACCACTGCAGAGCCAAGAGCCTATGTTCTCCTCCTACACAGGTGTTAGTCTGAGGGGCAAGAGCAGAGAGACATCACAGTCTCACTTCTGAGAAGGATTAACCGGCAGAAAGCTGACAGGAAGGAGCACTGCTCCTGTCTGTTCAAAACTCAGGAAGCATAGGAATACAGAGATATAAAATGCTGAGATCCAAATGCAGCAATGTGTGAGAGCAGCACAGCCTGAGGTTTTCCAGAGCCACATGACATCTTCCAATTATTATTGCTTATGAGAAAAAACAGATACAGCTAAACAGATAGTACTTGATTTGATTTTATGAAAGGAAGAGTATGAAAATAGGTGCCATTAAGATCATAAATCACATTATGTAGCAGATACACATAAAGAAGTTATACACACTGTGTAATGAAAACCATTCATTAAAGTATGAAATGCTTATATTTTACGGAGAAACTGTAACACATATAATTTAAAATACATTCTAAAACGCATCTCTTTATAATATAACAGATCCATGAAGTGGAAAATTTTCAGGTAAAATATTGTCTTAGACTCAAAGTATGTTATATTAATAAATAAGAGAAATATATAATTTTCTATATTCTTCATATAAAACCTGGAAATACTAGAAATTAGGAAATTAATTAAATTTCATTACTTAAGCTTAGCCTTCTTGCATCTGTCATAATGTCGGTTATGGACCACGAGTTCATGTTTTGTTATGGCTATTAGAGCTGTTTGATCCTGACTTGTTAACAATACCACACTGTTCCTCCTGCTGCATCTCATCTACAAGATGCACTACAGGTTCTGCTGGAAGAGAGTTTGCATTTTGGAGGAAAACCATTTAATAATTGCATATAGAAACTATAAATTGGTAAGGATGATACATATACTGAAATACTGCTAAGTTACAGCCCTGTTGTTATATAACTTCTCAGGGAAAAAAATTAGACTTTGTAGACTTCTTATGTTTAATACATGCAAATGTGCCTTTGAAACAGAGGGTTTACATATGTTATTTCCTCAGCTGGGTCTCCACATTGTCTGGGAAAGTGTTATTTGGCCTGAAGCAAAGCCGTGACAGAGATTATGTTAACAAAGAATGGATGGTCATGGCCAAGAGCTCAGTCTCATGCCCCTGTTTATTAACTTGTATTGATGTAGCAATAGGCTTTATGGCCAAAAACCCTGTTATGATAATTCACTCTGTCATTTTGCCTAATGCTGTCCTTTAGGCAACAAGCAATTAAATTGTTATTCATTATTGTTGCTAGTAATCTATTACATATTTCTTACAAAAGCATTGAGACCTGCAAAAAATTATCAATTAGTCTTGATTCAGGTTTTTTCCAGTACTGACAGTACCATAAAAGCTTGACTGTTGAGTTCTTTATTCATAGAATCATAGAATCATAGAATCATAGAATCATAGAATCATAGAATCATAGAATCATAGAATCATAGAATCATAGAATCATAGCATCATAGATTGGCTTGGGTTGGAAGGAACACTAAAGACCCAGTCTCAGGACCTTTCAGCTGGTCATGTTAAACCACATGAGACTCCTATGGGCCACTTCTCGAGCTTCTACAGGTCCCTCTGGATGACATCTTGTTCTTCAGGTGTGTCAACCACACCAGTCAGTTTGTTGTCAACCAAACATTTGCTGAGGATGCACTTGATCCTTTTGTCCATGGTATTAACGAAGATGTTAAATAACACTGATCCCAATACGAGCCCCTCGGGAAACCACTTCTCACTGATCTTCATAGGGATTTCATGCTGTGGACTACTACCCTCTAGGTGTGACCATTCAAACATTTTCTTATTCATGTAACACTCCACCCATTGAATCCATCTCCCTAATTCACAGACAAGGACTTGCCATTGGTTAAGTTGTGATGTTTGTCTTGAATCTGTTTTCCATATGCCTCAGTACAGCTTCTAAGAGGATCTGTTCCATGATCTTTCCATGCACAGAGGTGAGGCTGACAGGTTGGTAGTTCCCAGGGTATTCCTTTCTACCATTTTCAAAGATGAGTACAATGATTCACTTTTTCCGGTCACTGGATCTTCACCTGAGTGCCATGACTTTTCAAATATCATGAAGAGTGGCTTGGCAACTACATCAGCTAGTTCGCTCAGGACTCTGGGATGCATCTCATTGGGTCCATAGAGTTATGTATGTTCAGGTTCTTCAGGTGGTCATGAACCTAATCTTCATTAACCAGGGAAGCTCTTTGCTCCCTCAATCTCCATCCATTCAAGAGGTGAGGTAAGAGAGTTTGCCACTGAAGACTGAGACCAAAAAGTTGTTGAGTACCTCCGACTTCTCCTCATCCATTGTTACCAGTTTTCCAGCATTGTTTTAGCAGGGGTACACCTTCTTTGACCTTTCTTTTCTGGTTAACATAGCTGTAGAAGCTCTTGTTATTTGCCTCCCTTGCCAGGTTCAGTTCCAGCTTCTCACCCTCTCCGTACACTACTGAACTTCATCTCTATACTCTTTCCAGGTTACTTGTTCTAAATTCCACTGCCTGTGCATTTCCTCCTGGGGATTTGCTCTTTCTCTCTACGGAAGACTTCCTTAAAGATCTGTCAGCTCTATTCCACTCCCTTGTCTCTGAGGGCAGTCCCCCAGGGGATCCTATCGACTATCTCCTAGAAGAGCTGGAAGTTTGCTTTCCTGAAGTTGAGGGGCCGAACTTGACTCCTTACCTGACCCATATCCCTCAGGACTGCAAACCTCACTAATTCATGGTCACTGCAGCCCAGGCTCCTTCCAGACTTGATGTCCCCTATCAGCTCTCTTGTACTGGTGACCATCAGATCCAGTATCACATCCACTCTGGAGGGCTGTCTATTATCTGGCTCAAGAACTATTGTTTTAGCTCTCAAAATGTACCTACTTTCAAGTTTCATTTTTGTCTAAGTAAATTTTGCATTCTTTTTGTCTTACTACTGCTCATATATTCTGCATTGAAGTCTTCTCTCAGATGCATTCTCCATATTTTTAGATAGGTAGATTCTTTCATCTTCTCTCCTAAATGCCCATGTAGACTGTGGGTGAAATCCAGTTCTGGACTCAGACATTTGTACCCAGGTACCTGTAATGTAGGTATCTATGTGCAGATTTGATAGATGTCTAAGCTTTCATCATAGTCTGTGGAGATCTAATAAGCGCACGCACTCCTAGCGAAGTCTTCATGTAGATGTGTCTATTTTAGAATGAGCTGAAAGTCTCTCTGTATGCGTCAATTATATTGATCAAAGCCCCAGACCAATTGCACAAGTATTTCATGCCATTTTAGATACCCTAAGGCATCTGAGATACCCATTCTGGAATAACAAATGTGACACAGGGCATGCAGGAGAGACACAATCACCTAGAGTGATACCTAGAGGACAATAGACACAGATAATTTAGTCATTCCTATAATACATACTGAATATAAATTAAGCTTGATCATTTAGTACACTTGTAGACATTTACACTACAGACACCTCAATTGTACATGCTTGTATCCAACACAACCCAACTTGCAAGGCCTAAATACAAACTTTTGTGAAACCGTGTCTTAGTTCTTGTATCACTTTTGCAAATTGTTCCCAAACTCAATTTTTAAAGTGAACGTCTGACTGTGAAATTCCAACAGGGATCTTATTAATGCTGAGTACCTATGTAACAGATCTTTTTTGTTCCTGCTTTACAAATTCATACTTCTATGGATCCCTTTATTCCTTTTTTGTTGATGCTGTTTTGTGTAGTTTATCTTCCATGATGATCTTATAAATCCTTTTCCAGAATAATATATTTTCACTGTCCATTGGACTACATAGAACTGAAGAGCATTTGCATAAGGTCAACTTGATTTTTTTTTCCCCAAAGTCTTGCGACACTCTTCTTCACATACCAAAAGCAAGAATCTCCGATAAACTAGGAATTAAAGCTAGTGCAGTGTTTAGAGTCTAATGAACTTTCTGATTCCAAGAGCTTTACCAGCTGGGATCATCTGCATAAGGAATTACTCTAGTACATAGCATTTGACAAGATCTTTCTTTTAGAAACTTTCTGCAAAACATGTCTACCACTAGAGATTTTGGCATCCAAAAAAAAACTTACAACAAGACTAAGAGAACATCACAGGCTCAAAGGAAGTAGAGACAGAGGTTTTGTTGGCTGGGGTTAAACAGGTGTATATATCCTAAAGGTATTTAATTCATCCAGAAAACATTTCTACCACACAAGAATATGCTAACAGATTTTCTTTTTTGAGCTTAAGGGTAAATTTCACTATTTCAGTAGACTTCAATAGAGGGGCAAGTTATTTATATGGGGTAAAAGACAGTCAATAAAATACATCTGTAAAGCATCTTGTAAGAAAGGAGGGTAATTTAGAAGTCAATGTATTATCCAGCTTCCAATGAATAGAAACGTTCTTTTTTCATTGGTGCCTTTGTGGAACCCTTGCCATGTTGTAAATTAACATGCAAAAAACCCTTTCTGCTAATTAGTCTTTGCCTTTTGCAGCAACTGTTACGTGTCTAAGTGCGACAGTCTAGAAAGACCGTAAGTTTATCAGCTACCTTGATGACTGGAGACGTATGTCCAACTAAAACATGAAGCAAACATTTCAGCTAGCATTATTGATCTTTATTCTGTGTTGAGCAAAACCTGATTGCTTCAGTTTTGCTGTTTGCGGGTTAAAAATATCATAACAGGGAAAAAAGAAAGGAAGCTAATGTGTTGCAGCCTACAATCACAGAATAATGCTTGCCTCTCAGACAACACAGATTAGGAGCATGTCAGTAAGGATGTGATACTTCTGGTCATTTGCCAGACATTGAGAACTAGAATTCTCTCTCTCTCCCTCAATGTGTCAAAATATTTTTCAATAAAGGTTCAAAGAAAATACTGTATTCCAGTATAATTACATTTTGGGAAAAAAGAAAAAAAAAAAGAGTACTTAAATTGCTGGTTCATTACATTTTAGCCTTTAACTTCAGAGGTTGTAGATCACCACTTTTCAGACACTGCCAGCAAGGTTTTATATATCACGTAATCCCATTTAAATTCTGCAGTGAGAAGCTAATTGAGACTTACGTGATGTGTCATCCCTGTGCAGGCCATCTGCGCAGGCTGAATTGCATTCAGAGTCAGCCTGTGAGAAACTACAGACTACCCACTTGCTGCTTGTTGGAAAAATAAGTTACAAATTTATCTCCATCTTAAATAATGTGGTAAAATGAATTACAGGCAGTTATAAAATAGTCCAGACTTCTGTATTTCTATATTAGTTGATCAGCTTCAGCGCAGAACCTCTTTTCACTCTCAACAAAGGAGCTCTCCATCTTTACAATTCATGGCACTATAGGTAACCCAACAACTGATCCAGAGTCCTTATCATCAGTGTTTTGTATACACAGAAGCATAAAGTAATGTTCCTTGAGGTTTTCAACATATTACATAAAGAACCCTCATCCTCCCAACCCTTCCCCACCCCTAAATATATCTGTCTAAATTTGCCATAGTCAAAACGAGAGTAACAATGGCAGAGAAGCAGAGAAGGAGAGGAGAAATCAAATTATAAAGCACTTTAAAATTATGGTCAGATTAACAGAGTTTTCAGGTAATGTAGGACCACAATAGTTTCTAGGCAACAAAATGAATACAATCTCTTCAAATCTATGGGAGTCCTCTTCTGATTCACACCTACTTTATTTTTATAATATTTTCTTTTGTCCATCTAAAGACATTTAATTTATGCCTTCAGTAAATAAATGTTGAGTCAAGTCTACACTTTGAGCAGTAAATGATATCTCTGATCTCAGTCTCTTTTTCTTCTTCCACTTCCTAACTACTCTGGAATGCATGAAAAGAAGCAAAAGAGACTGTGGGTGGCTCCTCATCGTGACTTGGAATATTATAGTAAGTGGCTTGCTCTGGTGATCACAGTCATGACTAACTAGTATTAACTTCCAGCAAATATTGCTGGAAACAGACTAGTTGGATGAGCATTCTGCATTTAAGTAGAAATTGAGCAATAAAATTAGTTATTATCAAGAGAGAGAAATCTTCTCTAAAAGAGGATGTGTATGAAAACTTGGCCAATGGCATTATACTTTTTCTGGTAAGATATATATAGATGTATGTATAGAAACGAATGGAGGAAGAATGTGGTGAAATAAGCAAGCAACAACGCATGACAAGGGTGGAAATGCATTGACTGATAACAGGCTTTGAGAGTGTGAACAAATGCCTGCAGCATACCCAAAGCAGGATTAATCACACCTACTACACATTCTGTATTTTGGGATCATGCCTTTAAAATATGCCTGGAAAAGTAAACTTAATGAAGGTTAATATGATTTAAAACATATTATTTTGGCAGGTAAGATTCCTATGGAGTATATTTGCCTTTTTATTATTAGAAATAACTCTTGGCCTTTAATTTTTTTTCAATTTGCAAGCTGACTATTTTCAACAAACCTCCTTTTCCCACATGAAAGTGGAATTTATTGTCA
This sequence comes from Origma solitaria, assembly GCA_013397895.1. Classification (NCBI taxonomy): domain Eukaryota; kingdom Metazoa; phylum Chordata; class Aves; order Passeriformes; family Acanthizidae; genus Origma; species Origma solitaria. The sequence continues at coordinate 556,450 of VZRL01000640.1, forward strand.
AACTGCAAAATGGCCAGGTGCTAAGATGAAGGGTAAGAGCTTGGGTACAAAATTATATGTATTTGTGCTAAAACTGTCTTGTGCCTACTATCATCTTATCTTTTAAGGTGAAAGCGGACAAGTACCTGGAGCTCAGAAAAGGCTTCTGGTTTAGGGATGGCTTTGCTTTGACTGATGCTTTCAAAGATCATTATAATATATTCCCTTCCCCTCACAGCAAAAGTGCAAGAGGATCAAGTAAGGGCTGATTTCTGAGAAGCTGTATAACAAATTCTAAATCATTATCTATATTGGCTGGAGATATTTGGTCTCACACTAGACTAAATACCTGTGTGGTAAAAAAGGAATGAGGGATGGAAAAGACAAGACCTCCTTCTTCTTAATCGGAGTTCTGTAAAATCATAGAATGGCCTGTTTTGGAAGGAATCTTAAAGATTATCTAGTTTCAACCCTAGTGCCATGGGAAGGCACACCTCACACTAGACCACATTGCTCAATGCCAACCTGGCCTTGGAGTTTACTAGCTCCATCTTCATCTGTGTTTGCTACTGGACATATTAAAAGGGTAGATTATTGAACTATCTGAGTAGTTTGCAGATTCTTTCTTTACAGAAAATAATGCTCCTTGAAATGAGGGAAAAAAAAAAAAAGAAAATAAAAGAAGACAGCTTTGAACTCACCCAAAATACATTTTTTATTATTATTTGACTGATGATATTGCACCTTTCTTAGCTCTGTAGAAAGGTGATTTCCTTTGACTTACATGGGCAATGAATCAGATAATTTTAAATAGCAGCTCTAAAAATGCTTCCATCAACAAAAGGTGTACACAAATAAGGTTCAAATGGGTTTTTGATAGTGGGAAGAAATTGCAAACTGTGTGGAGGAAAGTTATCATAAATTTTGTTACTAAAATAAAGCAACTTTCTTACTGAAAAATGAAACTTCCCTCTCTTAAATCCAGTTTGATAATAGGCTAACAGCTAGTCTGAAGAGCCTCATCCATGGAGGGGAATGGTAATCTGAGGCACTGAGTTTAGAATTCTCCTAAGATTTTACAGCAATACTAACACATAGATGTTTAGAGGTTGCAGACAAACATCTTTCTTGGGATTCATTTCTCTGGCTCCTGAAATGAAAGGGTTTTTTCTTCTTTTATGAAATATTTAATAAAGAACTCAGATTTCTATTAAAAAACCCACAATTCTGAAGGAACATTTTAAAAATGTCCAATTCTTTTTCCTTGAAAAAATTGTTTCTCTGGTAAAATGCATAGAAGAACTTCCTGAGGTTCTGAGGTCTTAAAGTTTAATAGCATTTATAGAGGAATACACCAGTGAGTCGTTACTTATTATTCCAGATACACCCACAGGGAAAATGCAAACAACATTTGCTGCCAACAAACAGACTCTACTCAGCTGATACTTCAAAGAAGGTGAAGAGATAAAGCTTTCATTACAACCTAGACATTTATATTCAGTCCCTTCACAGTGATCGAAGCCAAACATGAAGATGATGAAGAATTGGCTCCAGAAAATGTGCACAAGAATCATGGCATGGCCAAGCTTGCTTATTTAGATTTTTCTGTCATAGCCATTTCTGCTTCATTTGTCACTAAAACCATGACAACTTTCCAAGAGTTGTTTAGCTATGTATTCAAGTTCTCTACTGAATATTAATAGCCACAACAAATATAATATTTCAGAGTTTGAGTTTTCTTCCTACTAGGCTTTCTAAATTCAACTGAAATCAGAACTTCCTTTTTCAGGAGCCATATATGCATATATAAGAACAAGCATGCAGAAGAGACAGAAAGTGGCTTCCACTAGCTAGAAGAGACCTTGGAAAAAACTTTAAGTCCCCTGACAGTTATATGGATGTCTAAAATCCATTATATAGTACTAGTTCACTTCAATTTCAAATGAAAGGATCATCAACCAGACATTTGTATGCTGTGAATTTAAAGAGGTATATTCTAGAGAGAGAAATAAAAGATTTAGCCTATATTCTCTGCTTGTTGCATAGATGCATTTGCTATTAATATTAATGGGATCAATCTCTATATATAAAGCGACTCTTCATTTACAAGATCTGAAATGAAAACAGAGGAATTATGAACTATTGGAAGAAGGATTGAAGTCAAGTTAAAAGAGATATAAGCCTCATATAGTTCCTAGAACATTTAAAAATGTTAAGACTAGTCAGAGAAGAATTAAAGCAACAACATGAGACAATACCTTATGAATCTGAACTTTTGAAATTACAGACCATGGTTTTAATAAGTACTTTTTTAGATAGCAATAATTAAAGTGTAGATAGGAATAATATGTCACAAAAAATTTGGATAATATATTTTGTGTATCTGGTTGCATGAGAGAGCACATATAAAATTTCTTATTAGTGTTTTTTTAAGTGTTCTACTAGCAAATTTGAAGTTAACTTAAAAAAAAAAAGAATCTGTTGTTGCTGTCTACAATGACATAATATCTCTTTAGAAATAAATATCCTTGAGAGCCAATACTCTGTCTTCTGGGTTAAAATCTAAATTAAAAACTGTAACTATTTGTATCAGTGCATGATCTGCATACTTGCTTTTCTGACCTTTAAATATGCCTGAGTTCCCTGACACTTCATTTCATTATTCTTTGCAGGTAGCCTAATACCATTGGCCAGAATAATGGTTCCAAGTGGTAAAACTGAAAAAGAGAAAATGAGGCAGAAATATACCTGTCCTTCCAAAACAGTGGGATACTCTTTATGGTTGAATCATTAATGGCAGTCACTCAAGTCTCCTCACAGTTGGAACAGTGTCCAAAGGTTTGATTTGAAAAGAGAGAATAATCTCCTAGATATCAGGGTCACTCTTTTAAAGAGCTATATATATAAAGAGTTCTATTACATTTTTACCCTCACGTTTTCAAGTTGTTATTCAAACATATATTGCTTGAAATTGGATTGCTAAAATAATAATCAAGGAATGTTCATTATCACATTTTGCAATTTATTTTACTTTACTGTCATCCAGTAAATAGACATTTGCTTTTTTTTTTCTTACTTTTTGTAAAGGCATAAAGTAACTAGATGCGAAGTCACAAATTAAGTAGCAAAAAAAAAAAAATTAAAACTATAGGGGTTTTTCTTAATATGAAAACCTTAACAGACAAAATATACCTCTAACTAAAGGAAGTTTTATTACACGGCTGTATTTTACACTAGAGAACTAGAAGAAGTGCAAAACTATAAAGAAGCCTCTTAGGAAATAACATTTGCTCTTCTGTTTTGAAATGACTGGCTGAACAGGTAATCATCTGAATTCATCCCAAGTGAGCTTAGATGAGAGATGGTGACAAATTTATATTTTAAGTTCAGCCTGTATTCATTCTGCTGTGAACTGCTTGCCCATTGACACTGGATAAGGTGGAAAATCACATCTGAATACCAGTACTCAGCTCCAGAGAAGACTTCCAGTCTTTTCTCTGTGCCAAAAGTACAGAGATGTCACCTAGAATACGCTGGTGTTATTCATTACCTGGAACATATTACTGTTTCCTCAAAAAGAGGAGCAGATCCTAAATTGCTACATGATGAGAGCTTCCTCTTAAATTAAAAAAGATTTGAAGACATAATTTTTAAACCTTTTAAACATGTTGTTAAAATAAATATTTGAACACAAGATCTGCTCTTTACACATAAATAGTCTAGGTACAGCACATTCTGCAGTGCTAGATGATTATGATGAAAAAGGAAACATTGTTTTTTATGTTGGTGTCATGCCATAATATAAAACTGCAAATTATCACTAATGATTATGATAATGTGAGTAATACAAGTTGTCAGCAAGAATTTTTGTTTGAGAGTAGTCCAAATTTCAGTAAAAATTCTGGGAGCTGGTATCAACTTGGAGACAGTAGTTTCGTGTTTTAGAACTGAATTCTGGGCTATTGAATGGGAGGAGACACAATTGCCCGCTTGTTACATGAGATAATACATATTCTAAGCATACTCATCAAAGAGGATCTTGTAGACAGGATAAACAGCAAAACTCTCATTTCGTAAATTATGTTGGGCCTTTGGTATAATAAGGGTACAGGTGACTGGTGTTTCTCCTATATGTAGTTTTGACTTCTAACAGGAGAAACAGAAGTGGCAACATAAGTTTTCAGGGTTAAATTGATGGTATCCACACTTTTAGGTGTGCCTTTTATGCTCAGTGCTACACCTTAAATGTATTTTGAATTTGTGTCAGGATAAAAGCTAGATAGTGAATAGACAAAAATTTAGGTCATTTCCTTTAATTAATATCTATTTGAGTCAAGATACTTAGATCATAGAATCACAGAACCATAAAATATGCTGAGTTGGAAGGGGTCCATCAGGATCATGAAGTTCAACTCCTGGCCCTGTGCAGGACAGGACAGGACAGCCCAAAAAACCACACCATGTGCCTGAGAGCATTGTCCACAGGCTTCTTGAACCCGGTCAGGCTTGGTGCTGTGACCACTTCCCTGGGAAGCCTTTTCCAGTGCTCAGTCATCCTCTGGGAGAAGAAACTTTTCCTGATATCCAACCTCAGTGTCCCCTGACTCAGCTTCATTCTGTTTCCTTGAGTCCTGTCACTGGTCACAAGAACAAAGAGATCCGTATTTGGCCTTCTGCTTCCCCTCAAGAGGAGGTTGAAGACCACTAAGATCTCCCCTCAGTCTCCTCTTCTCCAGGCTGAACAGACCAAGTGACCTCAGCTGCCCCTCACAAAGCTTCCCCTCCAGACCCTTCACCACCCTCATGGCCTTCCTTTAGACGCTCTAACAGTTTAATGTCTACCTTAGACTGTGGTGTCCAAAGCTGCACACAGTACTCGAGGTGAGGCCACCCCAGCGTAGAGCAGAGTGGGACAATCCCCTTCCTTGCCCAGTTGGCGGTGCTGTGCCTGATGCCCCCCAGGACATGGTTGGCCCTCCTGGCTGCGTGGGCACTGCTGACTCAAATTCAACTTGCCATTGACCAAGACCTCCAGATCCCTTTCCTCACCACTGCTTTGCAGCCTCTCATTCCCTAGTCGATGGACACAACAAGGATTGCCCCATCCCAGCTGCAGAATCTGGCACTTTCCCTTGTTAAATTTGATATAGTTGGTGATTGCCCATCTCTCTAATTTGTCAAAGTCTCCCTGCAGGAAATGGAAACCAATGGTAAAATTTAAATGGTAGAAATACCCAACCCAAACCAAACTGCTATCCACTAATGAAAAATCCCACACAGCAGCAAAATATTCAGTACTTTCTAACAGGCTTCACATAAAAAGGTACAACTCTATTTACTGTAAGATAACTAAACTGATATCTAGTTATCAGATCTTCAACTTCTTATTAAATAGAGTACAAAAATGCTAATCACTATGCCACATATATAAAATACTATATCACTATGATGTATATATATTACACAATGTCTGAGTTATAGGTATGACAATATGGAATACGACAACATGAACCAAGGTTCCTTGAAATGCTTATTTTATTTATTATACTTCATATATATGTATATGTACTGAAGGACAGAGATGAGATGAGGTGAAGTAATATCTGCACAGATAAAGAGCTGTCTGCTCTAAGTTACTACTGACCATAAATCTATAGATGGTTCACTGATGTCTATTCCCACTTTGCTTCCAATAATGTTTCCTTGAAATCTTGCCAGATTTAAGTTTTGGTAAGAGAGTGTTCTGAATTGCTTTCTATTGTTCATTATTTAACATTTTTATGTAGCTTCAAATATATGCATGTAACAGTGGAGTGAGGTAATATATGGTCCTTGCCCGAAAGAGATCAGCTCTTACTAAGAAAAAGAAAGAAATGGTGCATAATAAAGTGAGAATAGAATTACTTATGGGAAGTCCAGCTGTGGGGTTTTTGAGAAGTAAGAGAGCTTAAAAGGAGAGAAGCATATGGAAGTAGTAATGTCTGTTTCAAACCACAGGACTGGCAATATGGACTGCAATCTGGACGGCCAGTGAGAATTTTTGACTTTTTCTTCATATCTCTACATTGATACATATGCTTCTTCTTATTGTTGTACTGTTAAGGCTGAACCCCAGAACAAAAGAATGCATCTTCCTTTTTTTTTTTTTTTAATTTGAATTGGCAGAGTAGCCACTATAGGCTAATTTATTCAGAGGTGAGAATTAACCAAGATGGGAGATTGTAGTATATTATTGTAGTATATTAGCCAATGGTTTGTAAACTATGTTGGACTGGATGTTTTTGTTGAAACAGGCAGCATTCCAGTGGGAAGCTGAAACAATAGTTTTTCTTTGCTTAGAGTTCTGTGTGGTCATCAATGGTAGACCAGAAACATACTGGTCATTCAATGATCCTTGTGAGAGCCATGGTTTCCTCTGATGTATAAGCATCCTGCAGGTCTCATTGGCACTAGAGTGACTCAAACCCCAAACTCACGAACTACTGATCATCTGCTGCTTCATACTCAAAACTTGAAGTATCTGAATTATCTTGCTTATCCTTTATTACTTTCATATTTTACATTAATCTATAGCTGTATTACTATGCTGTAGTAGTTCTGAATTCCTTAAAGTTTCTAAATTAGGAAATTATTTGGTTAATGAGAAATTTTTGAATGATGGTAGTTCATAAGATGATACACATAAGAATTATTAGTGAATTAATTTCCTAAGAAGACAATATTAAGATACTCATACAGCCAGGAATGCAAATTGTCTTGGTAAATTGAGCCAAATATAAGTATCATAGAACCATAGAATGGTTTGGGTTGGAAGGGATACTACAGATGCTCTACTTCCAAAACTTCTGCCATGGGCAAGGACACCTACCACTAGACTAGATTGCTCAGAGACCCAGCCAAAACAACTTTGAACACTTCCAGGGATGGGTCATCCACAACTTTTCTGGGCAACCTGTTCCAGTGCCTCACCACTCTCATTGTAAAGATTTTTTTCCCAATATCTAACCTAAATATACTGCCTCTCAGTTTTTAGCCATTTCCCCTTGTCCTTTCACTATATGTTTTGGTAAATAGTCTCCCTCTATCTTATAGTCTTTTTTCAGGTGCTGGAAGGCAACAATTAGGCCACCCCAAATCCTTCTCTTTTCCAGGCTAAACAATCTCAATTCTCTCAACCTTTCCTCAGTGGAAATGTGCTCCATCCCTGTAACAAACTTGGTGGTCCTCCTCTGGACTTGCTTCAGATAATTTGATACAATTCTGGTTTTCCAAGATATGATTAAATCATATTTAAAGATATTTAACATAACTTTTCAGTTTTTCTTTTACATATTTTTGCAAAGTATAATATTTTTAAAGAGAATAATTCTGTCATACAGTATAGATGATTGGCTATTTTAACAAAGTCCATTTCATCATTTTCAATATGAATTCAGTGATACTCTGAGATTATTACTCTATTATGTCTCGCAATGGTCTTTCATCTAAAATAAACAATAATAGTTTCTTCAAAGGAGGACAATTTACATTCCAGCCGTGATTTGACCATGGATCAACAATTAATACTTTTTTTCCTAGTCTAATTTAGGATCCAAAGAGAAAATATTATGGGGAAATTCATAGTAAGAAAATTCAAAGACTCCTCCTTGCTCTTGCCAGTTTGTTTGGCGGGAGATTTTTTTGGTTTGTTTTGTTGTTGTTTTGTTTTTGTTTTTTTAAGGATAGTAGGTGGAGGGATTGCTTGGCCCTACTATTGACAAAATCAGAAATTCAGTTTGATGCTAATGGTGAGGTCTGTTGATGGGGTTATCTTCATGTTAAAAATACTTAAGACTCATGGAGATACAGTCTTAAATCCCAGTAGGACTGAATCAATCTTTAACTTTAAAAGTCGTATTGATCAAATGGTCTTGTGTGATGTTTGGCTTAGACCTTTGAAATGGCAGTTCTTTCTGCTCTGTTTGGAGAGTAAAGTTGCAGTGGCCTTATTTCTGAAGGAAAGGAGTTGCTTTTGTTAGTATTATTAACATGCTTTCCAATATTATGTTGCGGGAAAGGTGTCTGTAAAATTCCTTGGAACAGAAGACCCTCAATTGAATATAAAATATTATTTCCCTGTATTTATGTAAGCTTCCCAATGAACTAATATCCTGGAACTGACATGAACTGACAAAAAAAAAGTCATATTTGATGGAATAATCACAGATTTTGTTTTCAGTTAATATTTTTATTTTATTTATTAATATTATATATTTTATTAATCTGATAAATATTTTTTAATATTCAATTATCTGATTTATTATATTTTTAAATCTGATAACAATCAACTAATCATCAGAGGTAAACAAAACTCAGAAAGATTAGGGAAGTAGAAAAAGACTTTATAAAAGAAAATTTTGACCTGCCAAATACATGCATCAGTATACATTTTGACAGATGATACTTTGCAGTTCATGCAGCCTATGTTCAGAAATACTGTTTCTCAACTGCAATAGTATTTTAAATTTTTTATCACAAAACAAAAATAGTTACAAAACTAAATGACTGAATATGAAATAAACCCCTGAAATTTAATTGTCCATAGATTATGTTTCATATAATATGAAACATATTCTATTTCATATTTCATATTTTTCTAACATTAATATAAATTCTTTTTATCTGCCATCAAATTACTATATTTGAGGCAATGAAAGAATTCTTCTGATAAAGCAAATTGAAAACATTTGGAATCCATTCTTATTTCTTATCAGCAGCATGTTGTCTAGTCCCTCTAGCAGACAATCTCTAGTACAATACCATCTGATGCTGTCACTAAATCCTCAGCGTCAGGTTTCCGTAGCAACAGCAGAGCTCTCCCTGCTTCACTGTCTGCATCTGCAACTCAATCTGGAACAAAAACAGTTAATCGTATGCTGGTTTTCTACGTTTGTTTGACAGATCTAATCAGAGACCGTCTGTAGCTGGAAATAAGTGGTAAGTGGCAGTTAAAGTTTGTGATTATTAAATTGTAGGGCTGCATTGTAGTTGTTGATGTACACGCACACCAGATGGTGGCCTGCTGTATTCATCACCAGATTAGAAAGATAAACTCTGGGCTATATGTAGGCCTACACACCCGCTTAAGAGTTTACTTTGTAATGCATAATAGCTTTCAGGGCTTTTAGTACTTATTTAAGATAACAAACCTTGAAAAACTTTACTTTGATTTGATTACAGATGTGACAGGATGAAAATATTCCCAACGTGTTTAAAGTTAGTTTTGATGTTACTGTTTTCACGCTGTTATCCCTCTCCAGACCAACGACAGCAAACCATATACAGGTTACATAGAGTTTACCTGGTTTAGGAATTGGTGTTTGCAGAACAGACAACTGTCTTCGACTCAAAATAGGAAATCATAAACTGTGATCAGAAATCATGTATAGCTTTCTTACACAAAAAATACAAAATGTTTCTAAGGAAAATTAGAAATTGAATGTTTATACTTACTAGCATATTCTAAACAAAAGCTTTTCTCTGTTCAATAATACCAAAAAAGTTGTCTTACAGAGATAACTTTTTTTTGTTTCTAAGGCAGATAATTTTTCTGCAAGCCATTAGAAAGCCCAACTAACTAGGATGATTGGGCTTTGTAATGGCTCCCATAACAGAGGAGTTTTAGGTTTCATTTTACTAATTATTTATTCTTTCTCATTATATTTTTATAATTGTGTTGTTGCAATGCATGATTGCAAAACATCCATGACTGTTTTAATGAACTTTACTTAGATACAGTATCCATTTCTTGGAAGCAATATCTATTCAAAATGTAGTTGATAAATTTTTTTAAAACACTTGTGTAAATAAGCATGAACTACTGTAACTTCTTAGTGTACAGAATTTGATCATGTTAAATATGAAAACTATGACAGAGGTTGAATGAAACAGCTGCTGCTGTGCCTTTGTTTCTCAAATTAAACCAAGAGATTGTGCCTTTATACTTCTGAAAATTTGAAGAAAAAGGCAAGCATTTTTGTTTATACACATATAAGAATATTTTTAGTTATATTTTAATGAGATGGGACATGTTGGAGATGAAGAGATACTGTAGCAAGTATCAAGAATTTTCGCAAAATCAATATTTTTGCCTTTTTTTGGAGGCATCTCCAGAGATGACTTCCTTATATATTTGTTTTGTATTAAAATAATACCATTATGTGTTAGAGTAATCTTTATATAACTTTGAAAGTAATTTAAATTAAAACTGTGATTTTATGTTTAATTTTTAAGTATTTTGCTAAATAAGTCTGCTGATTAAAAAGAAGTCTTTGTGCAATTTCATTAAAATACAATATTCATCTAATTCAGGCTTAAATCTCTTTTCTGAAGTAATCAGAATGATCATGGTAATTTTCCAAGGGTCTTTTCCAACTAATATCAGTGGTAACTGGCTTCTGCTAAAGAATGGTGTGATATGAGAGGATAATCACATGAAAAGCATGTAAATATTTACTAAAAATATGTTTAAAAGATAGAATATGATTTTAATATGACATATTTTAAATGTTTTAAAAATAAGAAGATACATGCTCCTTCTTTATACATGGTGGTATTTTTGGTTTACAACAATGCACAACCAAAACTACCACTTCCCTTTTTACACATCTGTGAAGAGAAGCAACATAAACCCACTAGAGAAGTTTAAGTGGTTGAGATATCGACTTAATACATTTTCCAGCAAGAAAGAGAGTAGGAAATCAGCAGGCCCTTGACTACACAGTGTTATGCTGGCAGCAGCATTGAAGAGATTTCAGGATGAATAGGGAATGGAAAAAATCCACATTTGTCAGACCTTTGGCATGGATCACTCTTTTGCAATGGTATGAAAATGGTAATGGAAGACTGGCAAAAATCCCACATCCCAAAAATCCTCACATCTTTACCACGTATAGGTGGAATACATAAAAATGAAACACAGTGCTAAGTAACCCAAAGTAGCAGAGATCCCTGCATGCCCTCACAGCACAGGGCAGCACTCTGGACCTGGCAGTCTCAGCAGAAATAGCTGTAGAACTCAGGCCACAGTTAATCAACCCTCACTTCTTCAATAAATCTATCTTTCTTCAAAAAGCAGTTGGCAATTTTCTATTAGAGCAGTGATGTTTCAGTAAAACAACCAATGTTTTGATAATAATATTTTGAGATACTTATATAAAATAATTGCTGGAGCTGTCTAAGTGCCTAGTCAGACCTTGAATCATTTTTCTGTGAATACAAGGCAATTGATCCAGCTAAAAACAGTATTGCTGGTGGAAGAATTTAGCTCATAGGAACACAGTTGGGTATTTGAAGCTAGATGGAGACAAAATTTATTCTTTTTATCATTAGTAAATTGCTTGGTCTGGATCTTAATTTTCCTTGTCTCATTGATCTTAATGTTGACTATTTAATAATTTATTTTTCTTAGATTATTGACAAGCAATCCAACTAAAAAAGAATTATGACCAAATTTTAAGAAATCATGAATGCATTTGTCAAATTTGGGATAATTATTTTACTTCCTGTATGGACTTATGTTGCAGAAAATGTGTGGCCATTTGCACACAGATTCATGTATTTTTATGCACATTCCTAAATAGTGTCAGTGAGCTTTTTCATGAATTGGGAAAAATAGGTAGGCTGTAGTATTAACCATTTTTTAAAAGAGATCCCCCTTGTGAAAATGCTATGTAATGAATGCTAAAAATTAGATAATACAATATCCAATAAATAGAAACCTAGATATTTTTTGTTCCCAAAACCATTTGGGAGAGCTGATTTTCTTTCATGTGTCATGCATTGTCTTTATTTGTGGTTTCTGGTTTTTGTTTTCATAAACATTTGGTAGATAAGGAGAAGATCTATAAGAAAATTAGATTTATTATAGAGTGAACATGCTGACAGGAATTGTGATACATGCAGTAACATGAGGATTTCATGTCCATACTGATGCACTTTGTTACTATCTCCCCGGCCTGTCAGTCTTCCTTCCCTTTTCTTGTGCCAGTCAAATTACTCACATTTGAACCCAAAATTCCTTAGGCTTATTTAGCTGTGGGGAGTTGATAGAGAAAGAAAAATAATCTCATTGGTTTCACCAAACAAAGCCACCCCTCTGGAAAACAAATTTATGATGAAGTAAAATGTAAAATAATAGCATTTGTGTACTGAGTAGCAAGCTTTTAGCCATTTTGTAAAAAACCACACTTTTTATAAAGTTAACAAATCAAATGGATGGATGATCAATGTCAAATCTACTGGAAAACTGCCTGTGCAAATGGAATGCCAGATTAGATAATAATCTGTCACTCAAAGTGCTGATGACCATGTGTATACTGCTAAGCATGCCCCAGACAAGAATTGTAGCAAAAGTCACCTTCATCCTAAGATGAATTTAGTGTAAATTTCATCTTAAAGTGTGAAAGATATTTAAGGTTAATAAAGATTTCCAAGGAACATGATGAAGGAGGTGTTACTAGCTATAAATATATTGTGAACATTGACTTTCTGAATTGGTCCAATCATTGCAACAATTATAAATCATAATAATTATTTGTTAAATCAAAAGAGACAAAGATTTTTAATTTTTTGTGAACAATATTCATTGATGAAGGCTGTAAAATACTTTGGCATACTTTACATTGCCAAGCTGCTGCTGTGTTTATAGGGCCCTTCTGATACCCAGATCTTTTATGAGCTTGCCTGCTTTTGTATGACTCCCAGAGAGTGTGTTCTTTTGGAAATCTTCCTTTGGAAGATAGTAGCTGCCATTATTTTATGTATCAGTAGTGCAAGACTTGAACAGGGTAATTATGCCATGCGGCCTGAATGCAGTGGTTATGGAAAGCTGCTCACACAATTAAGTGGCTTCAACGTAGGTCCTGTATGGGCTCTTTTTTTGTGCATTGAACACTGGTTGCATCACAGACTGAGTGAATGTTTCTTGCATGTCTAACAGCATACAGATAGATCTCTGCCAGTGCATATCATCGCTCCTAGGCAAAGGAATCAAGTTATATAAAAGTCTTTCCCTTCTCGGGTGCACAGATCATTGTTCTTAAAAAAAAGAAAGAAATTAAGTGGGAAATGAGAGTTATGTATCTCAGCCTCCATCAGAAGACGGAATTTAAGGGCCCTGGAAGATTTTGTAGTGACGCAAGAAAAGAAGGATATTAGGTTCCTGCAGGATAGGCAGTAGTTTTGAAACTGTGGAGGTGCTTCTCTTCTATTGCCAATAAATTAACACGGCAGGAGTTTTCTGCTTCTTACAGGATCTAAGCTACTTGAACTTTCTTCAGGAGGGCCTTAGCCTTTAATTTATATAGTTATGCCTTTCTATTCTTGATCCCTAAATGGATCATGTGTATTTTATAAAATTAGTGTTGGCTTCACCAAGATACTAAGAAAACCTCAAATCCTGGTATATAAAGAACTTTATATAGGATATATATGCTCCTGGAGGATGCAGAACATTTAGAGAACACCTGAGCTATTTAGACTGAAAGGCTACATATCTTCCTTCATTAAATAGCATCTACAATGCAAATGTTGAAGTAGGAATTATATATTCAGTCTTAAGATGGACAAAATTAGGACCATATCTTGGGGGAAAAAATTGTTTCCATTCATATTAATAATGATAACTAAATAAATGATCAGTGATTTATTTTCTTTTAATTTATCCAAACTGATTTTTCCACTCCTTTCAGACCTACATTAAGCTATTGGACAAAAAAGTTAATTTTCATTAATACTATGTTTGTGAAATGCTTAAATCTCTAAGTAATGTTATTTTTGCAGGCTGTCAATGAAATTAGTGTTGATGCTTAGATGTCTATGATATGCAAAATTCTATTGCCATATAATACTGGATGGAAGTGCAAACTTGGCATCAATGAATGTATTATCAAATTATTATATATTTCATTTTTTATATTTTCACAGTATTATCTTTGAAGTGCTAATGGTTGCTTTATAATATGTCTAAAAAAATACATGTGATCTATTTCTATTTCTATCCCATAGAAAAACTGGGAAACTTAAAAATACAAAATTTCTTATTCAAAATAAGTCTTTCCAATGAGGAATTTAAATAGAAGTAGATAACTTCATAATTGACAATAAAATAAAGAAACTGGGTTGGAGGAATGAGTATTCTCACTGGTGAGAGCAATGATATAATTTCGTTTAGGCTAAACATTGGTAAGGGATTTGATGAGAATTGCAAAAATCTTGAACATAACTGCATGTGACAGAATTCGTGAATGCAACTTTTTTAATGAAAGACTGAAAGGTTGCCTTAAAGTATTTAAGAGAAACATTTCACATTTGTGAAATATTTTTCACATAATGTAGAATATTATTGTTAACACATAATGTAGAAAATTATATATTTTTATGAATCTAAAGCTAGAATATGGCAAATGGGAAAAAAGAAATGGAAGCAATGGAGTTTCCAGTACCAGATGCCCACCACAGGACTGGATTTTTTTTTTTCCTACAAATCATGACTTTGGCAATGATTAAGTACACATTGAAATATACGGTAATGTAACAGGAAATCAGATAAGAATACCTGCTTCTCTGAAAGAAATGTTCACACAAAGAACAAGAATTGTTTCTGTGGGTGGAAAAGGAAAGAATGAATGATATTTTCTTAATATCTTAAGAATTTTTATATATTAAATATATATAAAACATTTTTTAACATGAAAGCATCATTTTAGCCCGCTATGCATTCTCCAGCTAAGGTAATTTTCACTATAAACTGATAACAATTTAAAGTTAAAATAGGAAAATCTGTTTCATACTTTTAAATTACTGCTCAAGCACAAAAAGGACGATTCATAGGAGAAATGCCACCAATAGAGCTTGTCATATAAAAACAGAAATTAAATAGAGCTCTGAATGTCTCAGCTCAAATTATTTCTGCTCTTATTCACCACTTTTTAAAGGAAAATATTAATAGTTGAGAGGAATATTTATTTTTCAGATTGCAACACAGCAGTCATTCAAAGGAAATTTGGAAGACCGCTGGAAATAGTGTGCAAAATGTCAGACATTCTACCTTTTTGTATCTCAGGTAGCATTGGCCAGCAAGCTTCAGTACAACACAGCAAGTAGTATGGCCCAATTGAAGTAGATCTTGACAACAAAACAATTCATGTGAAAGGTTTGGTATTCACATTATGCTGTTCAGGATTTTTATTTTGGATTAGCTCGGTTTCTACCTGGGGACTTGAATGCCTCATAGCAGTTGGATTTATTAGTTACACACTAACTAATGCATGTTCAAGTTTAATTTCATTTGAAAGGAATCCTATTCATGTGCTATGTGATGTGATCTGAAGCCCTGTAAGGAGAGATAATCAGCATAGTAACTTAAAAACCACATTTCTCATCCACCAGAAAAGACTGTAGCACATCTCCTTCAGCTATCACTTTATACCTGTACTTTTCCATTGCTTTATATGCTACTGTGTTTGAAACCAAGTGTTTAGAAAACCAAAATGAAGAGCAGACCAGTCTTTCTACTGAGTAGTGCATCTTTCCATTTAATCCATATTCTTATTGCAAAATTCCATTTGCAGAGCTTCAGAGAGACATTCTGGAGCTTATTAGTTGTTACCTTACTCCCTCTTTGCCATGAATTTGTGGGTAATTAACAGCTATGGACAGCAGAAGTCACATATTTGCCCTCATTTTTACTACACCACTCTCACCCTGTATTTGTTGCAGCTTTGTCCATAGGGAGAAAGTTTTGAGGAAGCTGTAAAAAAAAATACTAATGAAAATTAGGAACAGTAAATATATTACCATACCTTTATAATTTCCTTCGTCATCTCATCCTTTTATGTACAGTTTATCTCATTCAATGCAGCATCCTTGGGAAAGGTTATGAAACCTATAGGAGTCAGGTGCTTGCAAATCCTTGCAAATTTTGGAGATAAAAATTCCTAGAATTTTCCTAGAAAAATATTTATTCCAAAAGTAAAAGCTTGTCATTACATAAAAACATCAGCTTTTCCTTTTATAGTGATTTCTATATTAATCATATTTACCGTAATTTTTATTTGCTGTCCGTGGAAGAGGGATTAAACTTGGTGCATAGGCAGATGCTCATGACAGACACTGCTCTTCTCATCATCTCTTTGTGGTACCAGAACTACCCTGTGTTCACTTTAGGTAAAATATGGTTGGACACTCCTGACATTTTGCAAAATATGAAGTTGCCCTTATGCAATGTTATTGATCAAAATTTCTTTTCTGCCCCTGCTGTTTTACAGCACTTTTTTTCCCTTTACAGATAAATTATGCATTGCTGGAAGCACAGTAGTTATTTATACTCATGCACATAGAAGGAAGACACCTTTAGGCTAACTTATCATTTAAAAGTGTATGTCCTTATCATTGTAAACTGCATGGATGAATCACTTTCTGTTACAATGTGTCCATATTTTCCCCACTTGTCATCTAGGAAATAATTTATTTTCATTCATTGCCAGATTTTGCATCTGTACAGGCTGAATCTATGTAGTGAAAATTAAATAGTGATTTATAATCTAAAGGAGAAAAGTATTAGGACATTATAACCTTGTCACAGTCTTGAGTGGTTCTCTTGTTTTTAAAATAGATGATAATATTGATATTTAGCCTAAGTGGCAACTGATGTTTCTTGAATTGGATGCTGAAACTCTGAGTTGTTTATTGTGCCTCATTTGCACTAAATAGCCTTTATATATATACATATATATATATATAAAATCCATAAAAGTCTACCTTCTTCTTTTGCTCTTAAATGTCCTCACCCCTTCTGTAACCACAAATTCAATATAACAACAATATAGTCTTGAACATATTGATTTTCATATTAACTGAAGTATTATGAATTCTATTTAAAAACTATTAGCTGTATGATAAGATGAAAAACCTACACACTGCTTAAATAAAGGTTGTGATGTACAGGAAAATTGGTCTGCTTTCCATAATCCTGTGAGATGTGCAATTGTATAAATAAAGAAAGAAAGGATATTCAGTTTCCATTTTTGAAGCAATACTTGGATGATCATATAAATAATGGTGTATTTAGTCAAGTTCTTCAGTTCTGCATTTCAGTTGCTTCATTTCAAGCTAATGTCAGGCTAATTCAGTTGTGAACTCCCTCTATCAACTTTTGTAAATTTAGCCCGCATGTGTTAATGCATCCTAATAAATTAGTACAACAAGACTAAATGAGGTAAGTTATGGGCATTGATGAATACTACACAGCTTAAAAGACCACGACTACAACATAAAGGATGCTTTCTATGCCAAGAAATTTCTGCAAATTTCAGAACTTTTATCTTCCAAATTGACAAATGACTATGGTATGTTTTTCATGTAATTTAGTAATTCAAATACTTTGATATATTCTTTACTTTTATTGTGAGGAAATACAAATACTATCTATTACACTAAATGCCGAAATATTTCATTCAAAAAAACCAAAAAAACTGTTCTCCAACATCCTTTGTAACATAGTAAAGGTAGCATCCTTAATAACAAGTGAGAGAAGAGGGTGAAAAACAGCTACATGTTGGAAAAAGCAAATCTCTTAAAAATTAAACTGGCAGGATGGAGTAAGCATCTTTCTTTTTGGTCTACTACACAATTTCCATCTCAATATGAAAGAAGAGGAATTTTTACCAAACATGTCAATTTCATCAAACTCTGCTTTTCATCCCTTCTTCCCCTTCTTGTTTAGCATTTAGTCTGAAAGTCCTCTTTATTCTAAAAGATTAGATCTCTTGCCTGTTTATTAATTTGCATAATAGCAGCCTTTCTCACTTACAGTATAATATGTGAATGATGATTCACTCTGCCAAAGGAAGCACAGGCCTGCTTTTTTGTTTTTATGAGGGATAATGTCCAAGCATATGGCATTTGAAGTGGTCAGCAGAAGACAATTTCAGAATTATTAAGTGGGTGAGTTCAACTTTGTGTCCTGTCAAATCCTTGCAGTAATCTTTACCACAAGAAAAGATTCAAGATGTGCAATTTCCTTTTCTCATTACAATCACTGTCATAAAAATAAGAATTAGAATCGAATTGATGAGATTACAATAATTGTCATGAGGACAGGAATTAGTCATTAGAATTAGTATGGAGTTGAGTGTGGTAAGAATTAGTATGGAGCTGATTAGCATGGAGACAACCAAACCACTGTAAACTTCACCAGCATTTTCTGAAAGCTGTCACTAATGTGCCCCTTTCTAAGAGCGGAGCTTGTGACTGAATAGCAGATCAAACTGTACTCCGTTGAATGGATTAAGAAAACACTTTTGGCTATTTCCCACAACAAGTCCCCAAAGTCATAATGTACAATTGAAAGTGTTATGTGTTCTTAGCTTCCTGCCAAGAACAAATCAGTCTGACCAAGTGCTGGCCCGCAGCTGGAGGGCTGGGCTGCCTGAAGTAACAAAAATAATCACGCCATACTAAAGCACCTCACACATTAAGTCAGAAACTGTGTGATACAAGGATTGCACACAAAAGGTATTTTATTAAAAATAAAGGGACAAGGAAGTCCTGTGTTTAAGGCAGGACACTGAATTATTTTATTTTATTAGATTTTCTCTTATATTGAAAGACCTTTATACCATGTTTTAATGGCATGTTTATTTACATGCTGTGTTACTGGCAGCATCTCATGTTGACATAAAAGTTGACCAAATATGTCAGTGTTGAACCATTTCTATGTCAGGTGCAAATTGAACTCAATGAATTAGTGGTGTTAGTGCAACCCTCACATCATGCCACTTGGTGTAGTCTTCTTTTTTTTGTTTCCTTGCTTTTATGAAACCTGGGGTTTTTGTGTACATATTTTATGAGACTATTCAAACAGGATATGTACACTTCTGGACTTCTAAGAATGGTAGTACTTGAGATCAAAGTGCAAACACTTTATACCCATCACATCATCAAGATGGCAATAATTTTGTATACTTGTGCAAACCATATTCTTAAAGAGACTATTTTAGACAGTGTATTGTACTAGAAGCTGCAAAACAAGGCTGCTTTGAATCATCAGGTCTATTTTGTTTCTAACACTGCTGCAGCTAAGAGTAAAGCAATTGTGAAGTTCAGTAATGAAAACCAGGACAGAGAGCAACTAACAATCTCTGAGATCTTGTCACCAGTATAAGAGGACATAATTTGCCTGCCACTTTTAAGAACAGTCATTTCAGTTACTGTTAAACAGATATAAAGAATAGTTTTTACCTGTGTCAGACAGACTCTGAAACAGTAATCTACAATATCCTGAAATGAAAAGAATTACAGAAATTGTACTGTAGCAAAAACACATGCATTGCCATTTTTCTTTTTACCTAAGAATATTGCTTTACATTTTTGGGAAGGATGTATTGCAACAGCATTAAGTAGATATTTTTGCAGTGGATTTTCTGATATATATATATATATATTTTTTTTTACACACACACATACACACTCATAGCTGATTCAAGAAACTTCCAGATTTACCAAAATGGTCAAGTATGTATGTATGTTACTATCACCTCTTTTTCCTTTGCATCCAGAAGTATTTCCACTGCCACAGAATTCAAGATAAACACAAATCTGAATCTTTGGCTTCCCTTTGAGTGATGTCTTTTTTTAAACCTGTGACCGTTTCCCATCACTTTAAGCAAGATTGACAATGGAAAGTATTGCTTTTGCTCAAAAGCAGCAAGTTCTTTTTCTTCAGTTCTTGTATTTTTGACATTCTTACACATGTTTAATATAAACACACAGCTACTCATTTCTCTTTCCTACAGATCAGTGGCTTTGCCTACATTGTACCTGTTTCATTGCTCCACTGAGGCAAAGCCTATTCAGCCTGATTTTGTCATACAAAACAAGCAGTTCCTCTGTTTCTAATGGAAAACCAGATGATCTAAGAAAACATGGATGACCAGTGAAAAGAAAAGCAACACAAAGAACTCATTACATCAGAAATCATTAGTCACATGCACATTACGGACATATTAGTTCCCCAAATTGTAAAAAAAAAGAAAAAGTTCGTTATGGAAATTAGTTTTTAATATCTGCTAAAGAAGAAACGTTGCTGTAAGAGGTTATTAGTATACCTTGTAATTCCATTTCAGTGAAAGACCTTTCATAGTCTATACAGAAGACTATTTGCCTAATGAGGATTAAGAGAGTTTGTGTTCCCAAATTAAAGTTTGTTCCATTTCTAGTTTGATTGGAATCTTGTATATGTATATACATAAGATATATGTGTGTGTGTGTGTGTCTATATATATATTGTTTGCTCTTCTATTTTGTTCATTTGGTTTTTGTTTTGGGATTATGTTTTTATGAAGTATCAGACCTAAGTCTTTACATTTAGTAACTGATCTATTTCTAATTTTCTCTTTCAATCATATCATCACAACACTTCTAAGACCGTATGTTCCCTGTGAATTTTTTAGCCAGGAGCCATTATGTCTCCTGGCTATCAGCTGAGAGTTAAAATGCACAGTGGACATAGAAGAATGGTACTTTGTCAAGTATTATTCACAGCAGCCTTGTGAAGGGCACTACAACTTAATATAACATCTGTCCTCAGAAAAATCACTGAACCAACACAAAGAAGTTCAGTTACAGAATCTGGGTGTTCAGGACCAATTTTTAGATGGTCCAGACCACTCAGCTTTTGCTTGATTCAAGTAGTTCTATTTTAACTACGTTGAGATTTGAGTGCTGTTATTCCCTGCTGTCTACACTGGCATAGCTCTCTTCAAAAACTGCCCTAGATATGACTTTCAAGAAATGATATATGTAATTTTATGACACTAACTCTTCATAAGAGCCTGAATCACCTTGAAGACAGTGTCTGATGTCACTGCCTGGAGAGATCATTTTGTTCATTAGGGGAACTGTATCAGTTAGCTCCTATGGGGCAGCATCCTGACATCCTTAAGCAGATAGATAGCTAGACATGGTACAAAGACTCCATGGGTAAGAAAAGAGACAAAGGCCAACATACCTAATATTTCAAGGGTTTTTTTGAATAAATGTTTGAAATGATCGTTATATAATCTGTTAGAGTTTTAGTCTTGCGTGATAAGTCACTGCAATTGAATATGTAAACTACTTTTCAAGGGCAGATAGAACAACTTTCTTTTTAAAAAAAAGATAATTGCTCAGATGATAAAAAGTTTTGAGCAGAGCTATTGCTTAATACCATTCTGAATCAATATACTTTATCTGCTTTCCTTTAAAACTTAGAAACTGCAATGAGGAAAAGAGTAACAGTGATTACATTTTGAAGATAATGGGTCAGTTCTGAATGTTATTAGGATTTCAGGATGAAAAGTCAGACTTCATGTTGTAGGATAAGGTGTATGTGACAAGGCAAGACTGTAAGGTTAATTTTAAAAATTGCACTATGTTAATAATTCTTAGATTGTTTTTACTCTTATTATGTATTTGAGAGTTAGTAGATTAATAAGCTAGGTTTTATTCTTATTAAGTTCTTTGTCATGAGAACTCTGAAGAATTGCATAGCCAATCAATTATGTGAAATCATGTTAAGCTGTGCATTTCACCTGTTCTTCCATATATACTTTTGATGCAAATGTATCACTGCTTTCATCTGCTGAGAAGGCAAATAGCACTCAGACAAATAAAAAAATCTGACTGATACAATGATCCATAACTCACAGAAACTATCATAAAGAAAAAAAAGAGTTAAATTCAGACACACAAAAAGACATGGATATATAACGCAATGAATTATACTGTTGTAACCCTTTAAGATTATAACTTGCATAAATTATTTTTATAAAAAGGAAAGTAGATGTTAGAAGAGCATATAGATCCAGACTGCAACTGCAGTAATTATCTTTTTTCTGAAATATATTGTAATTTAAAACTTTAAGATGTTTGTGTTTTCATAATTTTAATACATGATGGAAAACCTTCCACACAGGCCTTTGTCTGACCTGTATTTTCCTGCTTTATAAGTCGATTTTCATGTTCGTCAGTTTGCATTCAACAGGCCAGACAGAAGGGAGTGGTAGGAGATGACCAAGTTGCGACAGATCTGCCTCATTTTTTTGTCATGTGGTCTCAAGAAGCCTTGTGATACACTATCATGGCAAAAAGTTCTTGTTATCACTTAATCAAGAGCTTTTTGGTCACAAAATTTCTTGATGTTATGGGGAGAACTGTGAAAAGAGAATATCATAGTCTCTACCCTGTATTTATCATATTCTTTACCCTGAATTTGGAAGGCATGTATCAGCCATATCACAAACAAGATTTTATTTGCTGAGGCAATTTGCTAGTCAGGCACTTTGTCCCCTCTATTTACAAAACGTCGAAGAAAGAATTTGAAAATCCTGGATTCTTCATCTACAGAGATTGTCCTGCAGTGACAGAAGGGGAAATCCTAGAGATCACAGAACAAAGGGAGTTCATTCAAAAAGCCAAAACACAGGAATGTCAAAGCTCCTGCTGGAATGCTTGAATTAGCTGTCCATCTGCTAGGTTACTCAGTTTTTCCTGTTGAAACACCGGGCTGTATTTACAGACTATTGTCAGTGCTATTCTCAGAGCATCAGGTTCTGTGGTGCTTGGAAACTCAAAGCACAGGAAGCTGTTTAAGCTTTGCAAAAATGCAAGCATGTAAAATGTAAAGCTAAAAATGTGTTAAGTGTGAGCATATTAAAGAGTGGGGCGTACATACAAATTGATAATTACCTTCTGCTAGTATTTTTCTTTTATAAATAATATTTACGTGATTATTATATTCTTAAAACAAATGCTGACATAAGTTTAAGTAAAACTATTGATACAGCCAAAGCAGCCAAATCTTACTGTATAAAAATAAGCTGGTGGAATAAACTAGAGTTAATAAGTAGTCAAGTTAAAATTAGGATGTATTCCTTTGGAGATTTGAGTGATCTCTCATGATATTATGTTGCATATATTTTAAATTTCTCTGTCTTAACACACAAAACTTAACAATAGGTTTATTGTTACCTATGTCATGTATTGACTTGTTTCTTCCTAATTCATACCAAGCAAAGTTAAATAATACAGTAATGAGAAAATATTTCTATGCTTACTCAGAAAAAAAAAAGGAAAATAATTCCATGTGAACAAACTTGGAAATTTGATGATAAGAAATAATCTTTTAACTTCTAATACAATTCTTTTAAATTTGATAGAATCCAAACAATACCTTTAATTTCAGCAGAATATTTTTAGCATTTTTCTTTTTTAAAGGAAAACCCGTTTGATCTGAGCTTTTATAGTTCTATACTATGCTTCTAAATTTTTACGCAAATTTATTACAAAGATGGGGGTTTCTGCATTTTCACGAATCGGGTCATGCAATGCCAGTTTCTTCAGACCTCCACAATTTTGCTTTCCATGAACTGTGTTTAAGGATCATTAATAAATATGCTGTCAAGTTTAGATACCTGAAACTGATCTAAAGTCTTGTTAAAGCAAGAATTCAAAGTATGGAGTGAAATGGTATATAATGCCAAGGAGATGCTCATCAAAGACATTAAAAATGTGGTTAAAATATAGATCTCTTCACTCAGCCCACTAGCTGAGAGCTACAAGATTGCAATCATAACAGAGTAATGAAAATGGATTTAGCTGATGCCATTTCTCATTTTCATTACCATCATTTTCATGAAAATGAATTAATATTGTGCTATTTTGTATTCTCATGGCAATTTTTGTCACAAAATGGACTCATGCCAAGCCATCTTCTGTTCCTGTTAATCTTTGTCAAAAAGGCAGGGCACCAAATTTTTTATGTCCTATTGAGCTCACAGAAATATGCAAAACTTTTACAATCCTGCAGCCTTCAAACTTTTTTGGTGGTTTGGATAGTTTGACTCTATATGACGCTTATTAATGCAGTAACAGTAAAGCAGAGAAAGATGAAAAAACATGATTTTTTTCTTTCTGTCATTTGTGGGTGGAACAGTAGAAAGTACAGAACTGTAATACCAGTAGACATTAGTGAATAGTTTAAAAGTGACATAGGTTAATATCTAGTTTTACCTGTGTATGCAAATGTAGGGATATATAGTAAAACCCCCACATTCATAGCATAGGTAAGGGTGTTAAACACTGAAATTATGAAAATAAGTAATAATGTATTGATTATAACCAAATTAAAATTCAGTATGTTTTCATTGTAGTGAACTATAAGGTGGAACTTTAAAAAACGGTTAAAGACAGTACTTCAAGAAAAATACAATCATTAGTGTATGTATATAAATGTATGCATTCAGAGGATAAATCATTACACTATTCAACTATAATTTTGAAGTAGCACCTTTGAGTGAGTTTAATTTTTTTTTTATTTTTCTCTTTATAATGTGTTTATCTTCCATATTAGATATATGACCTATTTAGTCATGATTTTGAGCTAAAATAACTACATTGAAATTACATGTCTTACAACCTGAATGTACTTTTGCTTTGAAAGTTATATGCTGAAAGGAGAAAAAAAATAACATGGTAATTTAACTAGAGCAGTGGAAATATATGAAACTCTCTTTGTCCAAGTAAGGGAATGTCCTTATTCTTTTATTAAGATTGAACATGGTCATTAAATAGGCTGATGTACTGAGTATCCATAGCAAGGTTGTGAAATTACCACAGGTGAAATGCTTATACAAGAACCTGAATATGGAGAAAATTTGTTTAATTCTATAGATGTTTAGCAGCCAAATTATTTTGAGAGACATAGTAGCTATTTTGTTAGAAACAAAATTACCCTTAATAATCATATGAATGCTTTAACTTTGCCTGTACCTTTCTCCCTACTTCAGTGTCATACGGTTTGGCTACAAATAAAAGTTCAATTAGTTTAAAAATTAGATTATTTTAAAAAGTTAAAAAAGTTAAATGGTAGAACAAACACAAATCAGAAAAGGGAATTCTCCCTTTATTGGCAATTTTCTCAAATTGTCTCTGATCAGCTGATGAACTAGAGAAGTTCTAATCAGTATAGGACAGAGTATAATAAAGCCATATTTAGTACCATTCAATAGAAAATTGTGAACAAAAACTGAAAAATTAGTGATATCATTTATTTATGATAATCAGATTGCAAACCAACTTTGAGCCTCTTCTACTTTATTTAATTCTTTCCACTTCACTTTTGCGTCAATCTGTTAAATAAAAGATAGGTAGAGAGAGATCATTTTGTTGCTAAATGTTCTTTTTCTCTTGGTGTTTTACTTCCTGACTATTGTATTATATATTTCCCAATAAGCTAGATAGCTTTCAGTTAAATATTACTGTACTTCTAATTCATATTATAGTATCGGTCTTCCTTTATTACATGATATGGGTTTCATCTGTTTATTTTATACATAAAGAATTTTTTAAAAGAAGAGGAACAAACACATTACTTAAATTACCATATTGGAAACTCCTTGTCCACTTGGGCTCTCTGCTTTCACTGTTTTTAATTACTTACCTGGTAATAAGTGAGAATTTCAAAAGAAACAGGAGTCCTTGCTCAAGGGACGGTTGATTAATTAGGCATCAGATATAAAACTCACATTTGGGAGTAAGAACCAGAACTTGGAGCTACTTTACTGCTGCTTTGGCATAAAGACGCTATGCTGAACCTTGTTCTCACCCACAGGGAGGTGGGGGTGGGGAATGTGAGGCCGCGGTGAGCATGAAATGATGGAATTCAAGGTCATTGGGGCAGGGAGGAGAGTGCACAACCTGGTCTACCCTGGACTTGAGGAGAGCAGACTTGGGCCACTCAAGGCACCTGCTTGGTAGAGTACCACGGGATAAAGCCCCAAAGGAAGCAGGGGGGCTCAAGAAAAATGTTTAATATTCAAGGTCAACCTCCTCCAGGCTCGGAAGCAATCCATCTCAACAAAGAGGAAAAAAATGCTGGAGGCCTGTGTGGATTATTGAGGAACTCCTGGACAAAGTCAAACTCAAACAAAAGGCTTAAGATTGTTTTGGGTGGCTAATAGTACTATTCTTGGCCTTTTTGTAGTCTTTTTCTTGACAGTATTTTGAAATGGTATTTAAAGAAGGAATTTATTCTCCCAAATACTAATTTATAAATTCTCAGTCACTTTTCCTCCTTCTTAATTTCTCCTTGGACATTAGCTATTAAGCACTTAGATATTAGATTTTATATATATATATACACATATATATAAAATTATGTAAAGGACTTGTTAGGCCTCTAACTTTCAAACCAAATTATGAAAATCAGCTGAAGTAATGAGACTGACTAACCATCAGGCATTAACAGAGCAATTTTTCAAATAAGACTAGTTCATGTTCTTTCGCCAGTAAAATGTGGTACTAAATTCATGCAAGATTATCATTGTCCATAAGATTAAGTGGTAACTTCTCTTCTGAAATGGATGGAATGCACAATTTAAAGTAGTGTACTTTGGACAGAGATAAATCTGATAAAACATTGTGGAGGGCTTTTCTTTCAGAAAGAAAAAAAGTTTTCTTTTTAAAATATAAACAAATATCTGTTTGTACTTTAACAAACAACTTTGTTAGATTACACTAGTGATATTTTATATATTATTTCATTTATTTAAAGCACTTTCACATTATAAGTCTACTTATGACTTTTTATGTGAATTTAATTGCTACTTAAGTGAAAAACTCAGTAATGTTAGATGTGTCACATAAAAATTCTAGGAAAGAGCTAAAAATCTTCCAAAGCCCCTGACTAGAGAGGGTGTTGTCACACAGGCAAACAAGCCACAAATACTTTTTTCCACTATATATTTCAGAATGATCACAACATTTTCATAGACATAATATTTTCTATTTCTTCCCGTAGTTGTGGGGCTTTCTTGTATAAAATATTGCATAGAAAATGCAATATAAAATCTTTAATTAGGAGACTTATATGTGAATGGGGGAGGGGTTATGTACAGCATATGTATTTGCATATTAGATACATTATCAAGTAGAAATATTTCACCTGAGTGTAAATGGGTTTTAATTAGCTAACATTTGTAAAGCAGATGGAAATGCTAAGATTAGACCTAAAAACAGTCTATTGTTTTAGATTTAAGGGTGAACAAATTGGTTCTTATATATAAGGTATTATATATTTTATGTTAATATATAGTTTTTAAATAAGCACATAATATTCCAATGAGTATCTCAAATGCCAGTGAATTGCATAATCCACTTGTTAAAGCTGGATTAAGCAGAATCAGAATGTCTGCCACAGATTTTAGCACTCAATGTCTGTAGATGCTATTCATCTTTCAATTTTTGCTTCATTGAAGCTCTTGCATAGTTGCAACCTTCTTTATGTTCTGACCTTCTTGCCTAGCTCTTCAACTTTGACTTCATATCCCAACAACACTAAGGACCAATACAAATCACATGTGTAAAAGCGGGAGAAATGTCTTCTTTTCTCGAATTTGTGAAGCACATTCAGCTAAAGGGACTCGATCTCAAAGGTCTTTTCCAACCTAGTTTATTCTGTGATTCTGTGACCTCAGACCCCACTGTAAAAAAAATCCTCCTACAGCCTGCTCAAATTTCCTCTTTGCCATGTAACCTGACTCAAAGGAAACAGACTGTGTCAGGTGATGAAGAGAACTGAGAAAGCATTTCTGTGTGCACTCAAAATAGTAGTCTTCAAGTTAGGCCTTTGTTCGCCTTTATGTGATCTGTTCAAATGATCCCTCAGTCACGAACTCTTTGTGGTAAGGCCTATGTGTTTATTTTTCATTTTGTCAGGTCTGATGGGACTCTGATTAATGACTAGAAGCTTCGAGACACTATTGTGATACATATACCAAGAAAAAGATTTCCTAGGAATTGTGAATTTGTTCCATCAGACTGGATCTCTGTAAGATCTCAGATAATTATAAAAAGGCAAAATGTTGACTGTGTGACTACTGCTTAAAAATTGCAGTATTACCATGGAAGACAATTATGCTGGTGCCACATCCATAAACTGGAAGAACAGAGGCATTTCTTGCTCACTTATGCAGGGAGTGGCTGCCTCATTCTGTTTTAACCTGTCTAGGATGAGATTGATCTGAAAAGAAAGTTCAGTGGGTTGCTTCTATGACATTGAGGATGTTCTTCTCTCAAGGACTATAGAGAGGTGCAGCTGCTCTCAAGATAAATTGCTGTGTGGAACAGAATGATTCTATTTCTATCTCAGATGGTAGAATTTACTTTTAATATGAGATAAATTGATTCTCTAGAAACTACATCTGTTAAATATATTGTATTCATAATGTCTGTTAATTAAAAAGCATTCCATACACATAAAAATTGAAATGGAAAAGAAGCTTAATGACTTCTCATTTAGAGTAAAATATAGCTTCATACAAATTTTTTTTCTACTTTTTCTCTTGCATATTGGAGTACCATTGTCTATAGTCATCTGTTTATTTTTTTTTTTGGGACTTTTTACAGACCCCTGGATTTTTAATATAAAATTGTTAGTATATTTGTTAAACAAATACTTACACTTTCAGGCATCTTGTTTAATTGATAATTAGCACAGTGCAGGGGAAACTTTCACAGTGCAGTGATGACGACTTCCCCTTTATTAATTTTTTCACAGATTTTGATAATATAGTGAATGGCAAGTTTTTTACTATAGTGGCCTTTCATTTTCACAAAGATTTAATTTCTAAGCCGGTAAGAATGACTCTGATGCTACACGCACAAGTGCGTGATTTCATTGCAAAAAATTATTGCTTCATAAAAGATTTGATCACTTTATTTGAAAATCAGCTGTAAGAACATTCAATAATCTCTCAGCTTCCAAAACTGAAATTCACTGAAGACTAGAAGTATGGGCATGTTTTGCTAATTAATAGCATATTGATACTACTATAGACATGGTTGTTTGTGGAATATTAAACTTGCAGCTGTCAAATGAGGTTGTTTGCATTACATATATGACTATTCAATCTGACACTTATGTGTAGTCAGACCATCATATAGGGGATGGTTTTGTAATGTGTCTGTATTAAAAATAAAAAAAAATAAAATTAGAAATACCTTCACTGTACAAGACAGTGCTCGAAGAAAATGTTGTATATTATGTACATTTGGATGCTATGCCATGAAAAACTTCAAAACAAACACAAGATGCAGGGCTTTCCCCTTTAATAAACTTCATTGACATTGTTATGCTTACCAGAAAAGTATTAATGTATATCACAGGAGAGAATGGAAATTATCATAATTTTTGATCATCTGCAAAGCTAAAGTTTTACTAATTTTGAAGAAATAAAATATGAGTATTCCAAACAACTGTGTTTCAAAAAGATTATTTTGCTATAAAAATACAATATATAAGTATATTTATATTACTAATGCAAAACATCTGCTATTATGTTGAGAACTCAAATTTCAAAGAGCTTTTGAAAAGAAGATCCTCATCACTATTTTCTTTCTGCAAATAGCAATGAAACGTGGAAACTATTCATTTTTTTAACATTGGAATAATAAAATTCAAGGACTTAAAAGTAGGTAAAACAAGATCGAGGTAGACAATACACAAAATAAATCCAATGCTTTCAGCTTATTACAACTGACAGAGAAATAAACAGTCATTCATTGGAAATAATCGAGGGACTTGTTAGAAAAGTTTAGCAGATAAAATGACATTTTATACTACTTCTGCATTGGTAAACAGATCTGCTGTTTATTGCCAGTAGCATTTGCATTTATCTAAAGTACTCCCAACCAAAGCTTTGCCTATATCAGAAAAAAATCTAAATTCTTATATTTCTTAACCAGTGTGGGGAATATTGCATGTGATATTCCCAACCATCTTTAAAATTCATGTGCATTTGTACTATCCACTGTGAACATAGTCTTCAAATTTTTCAGTATTTGGGTTTAAAAAAAGCAATGATCAATATTTCATTTAATTGCTAATTTAATTGTTAATATATGGAAAGGTGACATAAAAGAACTTGGGCAACTTAATGATATTTTTACATGAACAGATATAGATACAGCTACATATGGGGTGGCAAAGTGGGTTTTTTGAGTGGACTATTTTTTCCACTTGTTTTTATTGGGGTTTAGTGGTTTGGTTTCAAGAGAATTTAACTTCCATTCTAAAACTAAAAAGTATAAACCAGAAAATATTAATATTAATATTATTACTAGCATTATTAATGATAATAATAAAGATAAAAAATAGTAATAATAGTGCTGTGACTCATGGAGGACTGTGTTTTGCAAAATCAAATCCATTTGTTTCAACTTTTCCATATAATCAAACCATACCAATAACTTTGCCTAATCAGTATTAATCATGATTACAGAATTTACTTCAGGTTATTGAAAGTAATTATGTAAGTGCATGAATTATTGTACTAATTTTTATTGCAAATGTATTACTCATAAAATATTTAATCCAGTAAAACTGTTTGCCAAAATTATGGAACCTACACTGGAATCATGGCGACATAATAAATGCCTGATTAAGGTCTCATTATAAGCAAAGAACTTTTGGCATAAGTGGAGTGTACTCTAAAATTATACTTGGTCATGTTTATTTTCTTTGCACCTAAAGACATAAACTTTCCATCCCTTGTATAATTTGCAATCATACTGTGCCGATGTAAAATATAAAATAATATTATCTGAAAAGATTCCATACTATAGAAACTCGTGTTCACTTAAGCATAAAATCTGTAATATTTTAATATCTTCAAATAATTTCTTGCATTTTTCAGTTGTTAATGTTCCATTCACAAATATAAAATTTCTAATGAGGTCTATGGCCTAGTTGAAATTCTCTGTACTCATAAATGAGAAAAAATCTTATTCAAATCTTTTCTTTCTGGAAGGTAAGACCTCTTTGTAGGTCTTCAGTGTAATTCCTACCTTGATTTAAAACATTTTAAGATTTGTAGAAAAATAACACAAAAAAAGTTCTCCTCACAATGAATACAAATACAAAAGCATTTCTTGTGCGACACAACACTGTCCAGTTTCAACTTAAAGTTGAGTTTTAGCCTTTTGTGTCTTCTCCCTGCATATATGAGCCACAGCTCTGTAATATTCTTGCTTCCTTCATCGTTTTCATATCCTTGCTAGTCTTATAAGTCGTAATAAACCCGTTAATGCAATGACAATACTATCTATCTAAGTCCTTAAAGGCAGTTAAATTATAATAGTATGAAACATTTCAAATGAGATATTTTATCAAAATTAATTTTATTTTTATATTTTATGTTAATATTTTTTAAAAATCCCAAACCTGTAGCGTATTCCAAATAACAAGAACTAGCAAAACAAGTATCTGAAAAATAATTTATTCTTATTTTAAGTGCCTATCTCTTGTAACCTGTCATAGAAAGGATATATACTTGTTCATAATCATACTGTATAGATTTTGTACTTAGACTTTTGATACGATGCAGGGGTATACATATAAACTTATGGGGAAAAAATAGATTTTAAATGTCTGTTTTTTTAAAATGTAATGTGCAGAAATCATTGTTAACTATTGTAGTAGAAAGCACCACAAGTAGCATAGACCTTTTTCTTTCTGTCCAAAGGCAGTATATCTGGTAGTTTTAAAGACACAACTAAATATTTTAGACTCACTTCTCACAGCTGTGAGATATAATATACATTGTCTTTGAGGAAATGAAAAATAATATGCTATATTAATAAAAAAGAGGAGCCTGGCCCTCCAGTAATCTACTTAAGTTTCTCAGTCAGCTTTTGGAAGAGGAGCTAGAGGACTCGTGCTTCTCCTGCAGTTTATGTCTGAGTCTGCTTCAGTCATGTGTTTTTCCTTCTGAAGAACTCTTATTTGTATACTTCTCAACTCATTCAGCTTTTCTTCATTGTCTTTAAGCTCTAGATTCCCACTACTGGCTATATGGTCCTGCTACCCTTTCTCTGAACTTTCTAAAAGTACTGATTAATTTATTGTAAATCGGCCTCCTTGGTTAATATGTAATACATGGGTTTTGCTCTCTGTTAGAGTTTCTCGTGTTCAGAGTAGTTTAGATGTACTTTCTGCATGATTATTTCTCCCAGTACCTACAAATGCCCCTTTACTTCTACAAAGAGAGGTAAATTGAGCATGTTCAATGGGTACCAAAGAACTAGTGTAAAAAAATGATCTTGGAAAATAAAACTATCTTTTTGACCCCATACCACAGGAACATATTCCTTTACAATTTTCAGTATGTTGTAATTAAACCGTGACTTAGATAACAGGAAAAAAACTTGCACAACTTCCAGACGAAATTCCAAATGCAATTGGATTTGTAATTTTTTAAAAAAATATGTGTTTACAAAAAAGAAGAGTTTGCTAGACTGAGATGTATTTTTATGTGCTATTACAGGAGATAAATGAAATATCATCTTTTAGGGTTACTAACAATATCTGCAGGAGAAAAGTTACTATATGGCATACATGACTAATCTGTTCCTGAGGAAGCACAAGGAAACTATCTTTTTTTCAATCTAGCTATATTTCAATAAAACTAATTTCTATTTTTTTTAAATAGTTTTAAAGTATATTTCATGCCTCTTAACAAGAGAAAAGTATTAAATTACTTTTAACATTGTTCAAAAATAATTTACTTGATTAAAAATATGATAATTTAACTTATTTATTTATTAATCAAGTAGTATATCTACAATGACTAGACAAATGAATTCTATTAGGTATGTAAGTTATGCTAATTCTATGGGAAAATGGATATAGCATAATTTCTAATAATATATTAATACTCACAGATTTTTCATTTTTGTATTGGCTGCCTGTTCAAGGTCCTATCATGAGCTCTGTGTTCTCAAAAACAACATTATGTTTGTTTTCTGACTGGATAAGGAAAATTAAATTCCTTTAGTATACACACAGCACTGAAGATAAGACCAGTGGAAATCAGAATATTTTGATCCTTTGCTTGTCACTGTTCATTACAAAATATTGAATATAAAACATATACTTTATCTGTTCCTTTTTTGCACATATTTTTCAAAAGTTTTAATTTCTATACTTGTGTACCATTAACAAATAAAACTTCTAGATTTTTTTCCTTCCTGATATATTCACACAAGATTTTACCATATAAATCTGTGCTTTTGCATAACCTAGTTGATTGTTGGCCTTGATCTGTACCCAGGTTTCCTGAATAATATTTCCTTGTGGTACAACAATTGAAGACTTCTGTATCATGCTTCTAAGCAGAGACAGAAAAAACTGGACTTCTTTAAATTCTTTAAATGCAAAAGCACTATTGTTCTCCAAAATTCTTCCCTTAATATCAGTTTTTTCTTTAAAATCAGCACAGATATTACAAAAGTTTGAAGAAAATTTTCATTTGAAAGATTTAGATTCCAGTAGTTCTCTGAAGATGCCTATCACCTATCACAAAAAGACATTCAAACGGAAGAGAAAATAATCTTAATGAGAAAGGTGTCAGATAACAGTATTTATAGATAACATAAAAGCAAATATTTCTTGCAAATAATAACCCTTTTTAATGGAAAAACCTTTGATATTTCTGTAACATAGTTCTTGGTTTTGTGTTGGAAATTAGGACAAGAACTGTGACTATCAAGTAGCTTTCTACTGTTTACTCTTACTCAAGTGTCTTTTCTTTCCTTTAACTGTTAAAAAACTAAATCCAGATTATGAAAAG
This sequence comes from Origma solitaria, assembly GCA_013397895.1. NCBI lineage: Eukaryota > Metazoa > Chordata > Aves > Passeriformes > Acanthizidae > Origma > Origma solitaria. Next base: position 590,136 of record VZRL01000640.1, read on the forward strand.
CAAGGTAGAAGAAAGCAATTTCTGTTCTAATGATTTTTACACTAATTCTACTGTTATTATTGTTGGTATTAAGACAGATGAATACACAAATTATATGTGAATCTCAGAGGTTTCATACTTTAAATGTACACAAGTAAGTCTATAAGTGAGACTAAATTCTTAGCGTGCAATGATTGATTTCGTAAATAAAGATTTTAAGATAGTGTGAATGTTGTAGCAAGAGGTTTAACTAGGTTTGCTTTCTTAATTACAGCAGGCTACCCATTCACTTCAACAATTTTTTAAACAATTCCCAAGGTAGCTCAAAAAGCTCTCTGAACTAAGAAATCAATATGGAGTTTAATAGAGACAACACCAATTGACTGAGGTATTAGATTTCTTAGTAGTTAGAAGACCAAGGCTTTTAGTTATAAGGCTTATTTTTAATCTAGTGCTACTTGTGTCCATATATTCTAATGCAGTACACAAAGCATTACACTCACAGGACATTTGTGATTTATCAGCCAAAACAATTTCCAAGCAACAACTATTTGAAAAACAGAAAAAGAAACTAGAACAGAAGTTGCAATCAAAATCTTTGCATTATATCACTGTTTTAAAGGTCATGCCGCATTCTCCAACATCATAAAATAATGCAAAAAATTCCTTTTGCTACCTCATATTCATCATGAAAATATAACTACAATCATGTCAGTGTACATACACAACAGTAGATAAGTTAGTAACTACTCTTTCAAGTGAAATTCTTCTCAACACAATTGTGTCAAAGCACTCAGTCTTTCAAGTTTGTGGGGGAAAAGAAAGTGGAGCTTTCTGGTTTTGATCTACATCTATTTGGTTCTTTCTTCAGAGAATAAATAAAACAAATTTTTAAAAATTCAAGAATATGCAATCACATACAATACGGCCAAAAATTAATTGGTATGCAAGAAATAGTAGGGCCAGACAGTGTCCCATTTCAGAGGAGAATTGCATTACTGCATAGTTGGGGTTATATTTTTTCTTACTCAGTAATTCCCTGTAGCACAGTTTATCATAATTCTGGAGAGGAAAGGTGAGAAAGCCAGGAAATTATACCAGTCTGGAGCCCATAGCTTTTCCTGACTTGACCACCTGAACTTAAAACTAGACTGACAAACAGAGTAAAAATACCTCCAATTACACACAAAAAAAAAAAAAAAAAAAACCCTCTAAAAGGATTAAATTCAAATAATTCTTTCACAAAAGTCTTTTAACATCCACATTGAAACACCTCTGGTTCCTGAAATCTATTACTGCAGGTTTTCTTTTAAATCTTGAAGATTTAATTTATTCGCAAAGTCTTTTTTTTGAGAAATTGTTACTAGAGTGGACACTAAAAATCCAGGGCATACATGGACTTTTAGCTGTATGCATCCACATACATGTAAATTTTAATTAATTAATGTAATAGTGGATCAACTTCTGTATTTACAAATTCTATTTTTACATGTGATCAAACTAAGAAGAACAGATTTTTTTTAAATTTTCTTTCTCTGTTTTTTAATAGGACTTTCAGATCAATTCCATCTTCAATTACCTCCAAAGGCTTTAGGTTGGAGTTCACAACCTTTAACACCTGAAACATATTATTTATTCCTTTTACAGATTCATTTTTAACAGAAGGTTGTATCAACACGAATAAAACTCAATGACCGACTTTTTACCTCGTAGGTAAAAGAATTGAGTTTAAGAAAATTTGTCAGCACAGGTTTTTTTTTTTCCCCCAAAAAATAGAATAGAGCTCAGAAGTTTCAGGCAAATTTCCACCTGGCAGCTACTTAAAGTTTAGGAATAGAAATGGCTGTTCATAACAGCTATGCTAGGATCTCTGTTTCAGCAAATTTGTGAGTGCAAAGAAGTGAGAATTAGGGGAACATTGTGAAGATGCATTGCTATATGCCTACTCTTTTTTTTTTTTTTTTTTTTAAATTATCTTTCCTAGGTCTAATTCTACCCACTGCTGGAAGTGGCACAACAATTTTATATTCTTATATCAATTAATAAATAAGTGGTGTTTCTGATTAAAAAGATAGTCACACATTAGAGATTGCTTTGTAGTTGTGTATCAAGCTTGTGCTATTGTTGTTAACAAAGCTATTTGTTATCAAAGGAGGATTCTTTTCAACACTAAACCTTGTTTTATATAAATGCTTAAAAAATTGTCCTTAATTTCTGTATATTTAATCATAGGCACTTTTGTTTTTAAAAATGAAAAATAAATTTCATATACGTTGAGATTAAAATTCTCAGACTTCATAACTAAAGTAATTTTCTACAAGGCTCTGAAAATGCAGTCACCGCTTGCCAGTTCATCTTTTTGGTTAGAATGGTCATAAATAAAATTTAAATTTATGGAGATTTACCAAAAGCCTAAAAGCTTTGGTTTAGTTTTAAAAGAAGAGATAATGCTGAGGTGGGAAAATTTTGTTAGAACAAAGACTCGTATCTGTAGTAACAAAGAAAGAAAATGTATCTACCATGTTAAGGAAACATTAAATACAAGCAGATTAATGTTGTATAGGTCTTTAAATTCAGAAGTTACATATTTCTGAATATAAATTTGCAAGGGGTTTTATATTACATGAAGGAAATAGGTAGAATTACATTTATTTCCCATGTTTTTAACATTATGTGAATATTTCTTCCAAGTAATCTTTGACATTTTCAAGGTAACAAAATGTGACTTCTAGAGCAGGACTGGGTAACTTTTAACACTAATTTATGATAACTATCACAGCCTGCTGTTCTACCAATTTTTGCTGAGATGATGTGCATTCACCAGACTGTTGTATGAGGGATTGCTAGATTGTATGAGGAGACAGCCTGCAAAGTAAATGTACAGACTGAAACCCCCACACTTCTATTCTATAAAGTATTTGAAAAGTTGTATAGCTGCATAAAGCTATTATGACATATACAGCTTTGGGGACTTCCCCTTTAGCAAATATCTCTTTTCTTTGAAGTCTATCTGCTTTCTAGATGTATGCATCACAGCTCTTCAAAATGTTCTAACATTTTTCCTTGTCCTGTTTATCTTAACTTAGATTACTGGTGCAAGAGATTTGCTTCATTTTATATTTATTTTGGGTATCATCCTTTTCAATCACATTTTAAGAAGCAGGAAGAGAAAGGTCAGATCACTTCTGATTATGTGGTCTCTTCATATCTTCTTTTATTTTAAACTTTTTTTTTCCTATGGCAGTGCCTTTCTCTAAATATAGCTTCACTCTTCCATAAGTAATGTTTTCATTTCTTCTCGATGTCTGAAACAGGGAAGGACAGACCTATTTTAAGAGACATCCAATTTACATTGGCTTAATTATGCCAGAGGATCTTTGTAGCAAGCCTGGCTTCTTATCTCCATCATATGTCCATTCTCCATATCTCCCTTTCATTATCCTGCAGAAAAACACTTTCCAGTCCCAGGGACTGTGAAGGCATATCTCTGTAAGGAGGCTGGCACCTGGTTTTGAAATAATGACTGTAGACTAAATGGTCATACTTACAAGAAAATTTTGTCTCTATGCTGACTGCAACAGCTGACTGTAATCCTCACTGAGCCCTAAGCCTCACTAAGTCAGTGATGATGGTACAGTTTATTTCTTTTCTATAGCAACAGGGAATTTGTCTCAAATGTGGTACTGTCAACATTTTTTTAAAGTCAGACATTTACAAGAAAAAACAAACAAGCTAAACCAAGAACTACCACCTGTTTCTGTGAATCCTGAGAAATTTGTCCTCCTGGAATATCTGAGATCACACTTTTCTGTATTCCTACAAATTCTACAATTATGTGTTCCCTAACATAAAGACTTTAGCTTCAAAATTGCTTTCATCTTTGTATGAGTCTTACGTTAATCTTAATTTTAGAGCCCTCCTGATTTCCAGATATCCACGGGTATTGTAAGAGAATTGCTCAGAATCTTCTGGCTGTGTGCTCTGCTTTGCTAGGGCAGACATCCAGGGTTCAGACTTATTTTACAAAATTATGTTTTACTGTTTAGAGATTTTTCTTTCTCTGAACTTTAAAATCACTGGTTAACATGTCCATGCTGTACATGATGTGAATCATTAAGTATAAGTAAATGTGTACAAACCTTTGATTAATAATGCAAAGTTACTTCATACTAAACTGAAAAATTTCAAGATGTGTTTTCAAAATACACAGCCCTTTCTGTCCTCCTTCCTCTCTTAGTGGTTTCTCTGAAATACCAAGCACACTGAGAACTGGCAAGCAGAGAGACACACTGCAACACTATAAGCACACAGTAGGGTAAAAGCATACTCCCTGTACATTCTAAATATAGATATCCAGCTTAGGTGCTTGCAAAGTGTGCTGCAGAATGATGAGGAAACAAACAAACCATGCCTGACAAACACTCATTACTGTATAATGATTGCTAATTAATTATATTTTAATGTCCCAAAACTTTGAATATAAACAGTTAGTTTTTGTCTTGATTGAATGCATTGGGTTTGTGTGGCCAGGTTTTGGTAATGATGGGCCTACATCAGTGGTGTCTAGAGCAGGAAAAGGGCGTCAGGGATCCTTTCCCCGAGGAGAAAGGTGAGGCAGAGACAATGTGCAATGAACCAACCCAAGTCACTATTTCCTGTTCCCCTATGCTACTTATGAGGCAAAGGTAGCGAATTCAGGGATAATGTTAAGCCCAGGAACAATGGCCTGGTGAGTGGAAGGTGTTTTTCAGATTTATTTTTTATTTCTCATTATTCTCCTTTGATTTGGTTGGTAATAAATTCAATTAATTTTCCTTCAAGTTGGGTGTGGTTTGCCTGAGGCAGTAATTGGTGAGTGATCTCTCCCTGTTGTTACCTTGACCCTTGAGACTTTTGTTATATTCTTTCCCCTGTGCACCTGAGCAGGACGACTGAACAGAGCAGCTTTGGTAGGCACCTGGCACCCCCCAGGGTCAACCCAGCGCACTAGATTACATCATTTTGTTAAGCAACCCCTTGATTTATAAATCTCCAATAAAGGAGTAACTCCATCATATCAAAGCTTAATTAGCTGCCCTTAAAAAGTATTCACTGTATTACTCATGTTGTAATATACAGACTTCCACATCCACTTTAAGTCTATTTTGTCCTGCGTCCAATACCAAAAGTTTGTAACCCAGTATCCCTGGGTTCCTCGAAAATCTGTGTGCCTTTATTTATTACTGACTTACAGTAAATAATGAATCTTGATTCTCACTTTAAAAAGAAAAGAACAAACAAAATATTATCAAACACTGTTCAATGGCTTAAGCTCATTTAATGGTAAACTTCTTCCTTAGTGGGATCAAGTGTACCATCAGCAAGTTTGCAGGCAACACCAACCTCTGTGGTGCAATCAACATCTTGGAGGGAAGGGATGTGGGCCTGTGTGAACCTCATGAGGCTCAATAAGGTCAGCTGTAAAGTCTTGCACATGGGTCGGGACCATCTCAAGAACAAGTACAGGTTGGACAGAGAATAGATTGAGAGCAGCCCTGAGGAGAAGGACTCGGGGTTGTTGAAGGATGACAAGATCAACACGACCCAGCAATGACTGATTGCAGTCTAGAAAGACAACCATATTCTGGGCTGCATTAAAAAGAAGCATGGCCAGCAGGTCAAAGGGGATGAAATCTCCTCCTCTATTCCACTCTCCTGAGATCCCACTTGGACTACTGAGGTCAGCTCTGGAGTTCCAAACATAAAAGGATGTGGAGAAAGTCCAGATGAGGGCCAAAAAGATGGTTAGAGGGCTGGAGCACATCTCCTGTGCAGACAGATTGAGAACTGGGGCTGCTCAGCCTGGAGAAGAAAGGGCTCCAGCGAAATCTTATAGCAGCCTCCCTGTGCCTAAAGCAGGCCTAAAAGAGAGATACTGAGGGACTTTATACAGGGGCCTCTAGAGACAGGACAAAGGGCTGTGGCTTCAAACTGAAAGGATATAGATTTATATTAGGTATAAGGAAGAAATTGTTCATTATGAGGATGCTGAGGCACTGTAACAATTTACCTAGAAAAGTGCTGGATGCCCCACCTCTGGAAGTGTTCTAGGAAGTATTGGATGGACCCCTGAGCAACCTGGTCTAACGAAGGTGTCCCTGCCCATGGCAGGGGAGCTGGAACTAGATTATCTTTAAGCTCTCTTCCAACCCTAATCACTCTATGATTTTATGAGAGTCAGATGCTAGAATCCTGTATCTCAAATTCAGAAATTAGTACTTTTATACCTAACGCTCTAACATGGACAAAAGTAACTGTGTGCTGGTGGTTTAACAAGCTGTTGCCCACCAGCTGAGTTACTGCAAATGTGCATACGCATTCTATTAGCACAGCCTAATTAGCTGAAAGCCCCTGCCACTACAGTTAGTTCTGGGAAGTTTATAGGAAAGATCTCATTATATTGTACTATTTGTAAAATGAATTTTTTTGTTTATGGACTGAACACCCACAGTCTTAGGCAGTGAATATAGAAAAAAATATCATTAAGTAAATAGAAATGATAGAAGATTCATATTGTTTTCTTCTTCTGAAATTTTCTTCAATTACTCTGAGGCCCTAATTGGGAGCTGTCTTGCAAAATGGGATATAACCCTTATCATCAATGTTTTTAATGAAATCCCATGTAACTTCGGATAATATGTTATTCATACTTATTCAGGTTTTTCTTCCTAAACTCAGCCTCTATGTTTCACTGTTCTTATTTCATTTTCAAAGCACATTTTTCTTCCTAAACCAGAGACTATTTCCATATTGTTATAGGGACAAAGAAAGGTAAGAATGGACAAAAAATACTCATTGCATTTTGGATTTTAATGCTTGAATTATCTTGTCCATAAAAAGTCCTATTTAGTATTTTACTTTGTATGTATATAGTTAAACATGACTTTAAATCTGTGGCTGGCTTAAAACAAAGGCATAGTTCTGTGGGACTACACTTTAAGGCAATTCATTGCTTGACTCTTTTAATGAAACTAGAGGACTGGAAATAACTATCCATCTATACTTTTAAATAGTACTACAATTTATTTTAATTTTTTTTTCGACTAAGAAAGATTTACTTTCCTTTTAGTAGCAGAGCAAGGAAAGGAGAAGGGAAAGCTCATTCAAATCAGGGACATTGTCTTTTGGGGTTTTTTTCCCTAAGTAGCCATGAAGATGATAATTTTAGAATGTAAGAGCTTTATGCAGCCTCGGCAGTGATATGATAGACCTTTCTGTACTTCCGATGCATATGTTAGTATGCACACACAATACAAATAAAACTGTGTCTTAAGACTGCTAGGTTAAGCACTGGAGGTTTCAAGAGCAGAAAGAGGATACAGCTTTCTAGAGGCACCTTGAAGAAGCGTCACAGTCACAGGAAGTGTGTCATGTGGGGGATTTTAACTACCCTGACCTCTTCTGGGGAAGCAACATAGCAAAGTGCAAACATTCCAGAAGGTTCCTGAAAACATTGATGAAAACATTTTGACAAAATTATTGGAGGATATCACAGGGAATGGCCTGCTGCTTGACCTCATACAAACATCTCCAATGATGGCAGGCCCCATTGGAGATGTGAATGTTGGCGGCAGCCTTGGCTGCAATATTACAAGATTGCAGAATTCTACATCAGGTGAGAAGGAAGTAGGTCAGCAAGCGAGATGACAGCCATGTGCTTCAGCAGAGCTAACTTTGTTCCCTTCATGGATCTTCCTGGAAGAATCCCATGGGAACCGCTCCTGCAGGGGGTCCAAGAGAGTCAGTTTATACTCAAGAATCACTTTTGCCAGGCTCAAGAAGGATGCATCCCAATAAGCAAAGAAATTGGGCAAAGGGGGCATGAAACCTGCACAGATGAATAAAGAACTCCTGTCATTCCTGAAGCCTAAACAGGAAATATGCAGGAGATGGAAGCAGGGTTAGGTCACTTGGAATAAATATAGAGAGGTCAGAATAAGCAGAAATGAGAGAAGGAAGGCTAAGGCCCATCTGGAATTATACCTGGCCAAGGATGGCAAGGACAACAAGAAAGGCTTCTTTAAATGCGTCAATAACCAAAGGAAAACTAAGGAACACCTGTAAGGAAACTCATCACTAAATAGAGGAAGGACCTTGTAAAAGCAGATGCAGAGAAGGAAGAACTACTAAACACTCTGTTTGCATCAGTCTTCACCAACAAGATCAGCCCTCAGAAATCTCCGACCCAGGAGACCAGGGTAAAGGAGCATTAGAAGGAAGAATCCAGAACTCACTCAATGAGTCTCTTAAAAAAGGGCTTGTGTTCTTTCTCTTTATGTGCCTTGAGTTAGACACAAGGGAGAAATACTGGGAAGATATTCTTAAATACATTATGTTAAAACAACAAAAACTTTGCTGGCAAACTTCAGAAAATCAGAGAACACTAGCAAAAGTTTAGAGCAATGTTCAATCAACATAAAGCGTTTCACAAAGCATTAACTTCGTCCATTCAACTTAACAAACCACAAGCCCATCTGATTTTAAGTTACTCAAAACACTGAGAAGAGGGAATTGGAAGAAGAAAACAGAGAAAGAGATAAAAGATACAAAAAAGAACAACTACCAATCCTGGATCCAGTGGTGTTCAACTGACTTAAAATCCAAGGGGAGGTAGAGTCAAGACCTATGTGTGCCTCATACTCTGGCTTACATACCCACTGGCTTTCCTGGGCCCTTCCCCCAGGTGGGATTTCTGGTCATTTGGCCGCTCAGGAGCTGGGTTAGGCTCCAGAGGTGGAGTGTGGAGCATTGTCTCCCGTGTGCCAGGGACTGGCAGCCCCTGCAGGGCTGGGGTGCAGCTTTACAGGGGGTGGGAGCGTGGGGCAAGGCATCGCCTGGTGAAGGCAAGGACTGACCTGCCCCTTTCCCCACACATGGGCCTGAAATATTGCTAGGCAGGAATCTCCTCCAATCTCTCACACTGCACTTTGTGAGGCGCAGCTGTTTTACAGGTATTTTTCTCTTCTGAGATCTACCAGTGGAAAACGGTTTTCAGGAAACACCGTTGTTTGTTAAGAGAGGGTAACAACTGAGGTATTTTATTAATTTTTCTTTAAAAAGCTGTTTTGCATGCCATCAGGCATTAATATTATCTTTTTATAGCTAGAATCTCAAGTGTTATGGTTTTATCTACTAGTTTAGGCTATTCAACACTGTTCTCATGAGGAAATTCATGTGGGAGCAAAAGTAAAACTTCATAACATTTAAGAGCACAGATCACATTTCAGGAGGTTCAATTATTCAATATCAGTGCCATAGTGCATGGTGTTTTCAAAAAAAAGATGAACACTTTGCTGTTCTAAATGATGAGTAAACAAAATGAGATAAATAATTTAAATCATCTTACATTCTTATCTGAGAAATGTACCATAAATTTAAAACAGTTTAGTATGCAACAGGAAGATTACCTCAACATTTCTCATTTAATCAAAATGAAAATGTCCATTTTATTACTACATTTAAAATATGTAAATTGGAAAATTATTTGTTATTTCCATAATGTTTTAAAATACTCCAAATCACAGTTTTGTTTTGATTGAAAATTAGTAGGTAAGCACTGTCATACTTTATTACTATTCTTCAATACTGTTAACAGGCAGGAAAAGAATTAAACTGAATCTTTTTAAACACAATTGGTAAAACAAAACATTTTGAGCAGTTTATTTAGTGTACAATGTGTCAAGAAGCCACATTTTAGAGTATAAAAGACTTCAGGTATCTGTGCAGAGTTCATGTTAGGTGGTTTAGTACACCTGTCTTTCATAAACAACAGAACTCTGGTTGCCCCAAATTCCAAGAATATCGGAAGAGACCATTGTCACCAACCGAAAGACACCAAAAAAGGGACAGTTTTAATTAGCACAGCTTGCAGCATTCATAATAAAGCAGCTTGTCAAGTATTTTTAGATGACCCAGAAAAATGTCTCTTCATCAGAATAAGAAAGAAAATAACAATGTAGAATATAACATTTTATAATTTTGGTTTCTTTTGTATGGAATAAATCAGGCTATTTTTCTCCAGAAACTTACATTTGTTACCCAACAGATGAAATGTTGTGGACTATAAAGCACACCTGGATAAGTAACCTGTAAAAAGAATAAAACCATCAAAGTAAGGATCTGTGATCTACCAAAGCTATGACAGGAGCTAGAAACATCTTCCTTAATTACTTGTCAATAGATAACACTACTTAATTATGTAGACATTTTTCCCAAGAGGCTTTTTTCTGGTGAGGAATTTATTCTGCCAGAATTACAAGCCCATTCAGTAATGCAATTATTTATTATCCAAACATTAAAAACACTGATGGTTTCCTTTGCAAAATAGATTATTTTGATAATAGTGCAATATCCCAGCCTTATTCCTGCTGCTTCTAAAGATAAAGGGTCTTATAGTTTATTCTTTTGTATTTTAAAGCTAAAATAAACCTACTTTTTAATGATATCTATAAATGTTCTTGTCACCAAAAAAACATGGCCTAAAATGTTTATCAGACCACAAAAATTATACATTTAAACATTTTCTTTATTCTTGAAGGGAGAATAAGGCAGAGAGATCCTCAGATACAATTTAAGAAAAAATATATATACAAAATAATTTTACTCTTTTACTGATAAATTGAACTGTATTAAATGAGGTTTTCTAAGAAAGCTTTTGCTTAGATTTTCAAAGGAGGAAAGCATTAGGCGTCCTTTGTTAATTCAGCATCTATGACTTGTTCAGTATCTTCAAACATTTCAGCTTTTCTGTTCAGCTGAATATTATTTCCTTATTTTTTTCCTGGAGTTTTTTATGTATTCTGTGAAATAATTAATAATGAGAAAAACAAACAACCTAAACCCCACAAGAATTACCAAGCACATTAGACTTTCTTGAGTACTTTCATTTTCTCTGGTTATTTGCAGAATCTCTTGCTATGCATAACTCAAGAAATGTTAACAGCCTTACTTTAATACCACAAATATCTGAGACCAGGAAATACTTACATTTCTGCTTTTATAGTATATTTCAAAGTTGTTGCTCACGTATATAGCTTTTAGGAGTTCATTGGAAAATATAGAAGAATAGTAAATTATCTTTTTTTGTCCTGTCGAATTAGGTTTTTTGGGTTTTTTTTCAAAGCAAAATAGAATATACGATGATGGACAGAAAAAAAAAAAGGGGGGGGCATAGGTGTTTCAGACAGACCACAACCCATGTCATCAAAAACTCATTTACTTCAGTGTGACTACAACTGGAACCCTCTGCATATTGTAATATTGCTATTCCGGTATTTATTTCTTATAGCAAAATTAGCAAATTATTCCAGCTATGTATAAATCATAAGAATTCCAGATCCATTTCATTATGAATCTGCTACATGCTTTTTGCATCATCACTTCACAACTATTTCACTCTACTTTTACCTTATCTTGACCTCTTAAACAGGATTTGTATTGCTATCTTTGTTTGTATTATGCAATCCTTATTGGCATTATGGCACAGAGATTTTTTAAATCTAGTCTTTAAACAACCAGATTGACACCTATATGAGGATTTTAAGATTAGGCTTGTCTATTTAACCGTATTTTCCTTCCCAGATACTTGAAAAGTGATCTTGTGTCTTTTCCTGCCACTGTTCCCACCTATTACCCTGCCACAAAAGGTTTTTCTGAAATTCAGTCATATACTTCTGCTTTATAGCGTTGACCTTGCCCTGGCTGGTGGGGGTTGTATGAAATGACTTTCTGAGGTTGTCCTTCAACCTAAATTGTTCTATGATTCTATGAAATTGTCAAATAGTTAATTAAGAAGGAAGAAGAAAATCTCTGCAAATTACTGGATATTTGACTTACTGTGCAAATTGTACTTAGCAGGTAATAGAACATTAAAGTCTTGACTAGACAAAGACCAAGGAAAATAGCATATCAAAAGGTTACAGAAATGAAAAATTATCAGCCATTAGGAAAGAAAACCAAAACCCTACAAACCAAGAACCAACAAGGAAACCAACCAAAAAACCAACCAAACAAAACAAACAAACAAACAAAAAAACCACAAAAAACCCCAAAAAACAAAAAACCCCAAAAAACCCAAAACGAAAACAACCCTAACACCTACTAACTAGTCAGATAAATGTGATTTTTACAATTGCCCATAGTAATGTAAGACTTTCGTGCAAGAATGTTTGCTGAGCAACACATATACAAGCCCCATATTTGTTATAGAGCAAAGAGGAGAAGTTGAGCTGATGCGCTGAATCTGAAGATCGTTGCATGAGAAATATCTGAATGCCATATTGGCAATGATGATCCTCCCTAGGAGGATTTCCTCCAACCCCTGGACTTTCAGGTTCAAGCAGAAATCAGAACTCATGAATACCAACAGGACCCCTCTGCGTGTATCTCTTCAGGAATCCATAGGTGAGCCTTGAAAAGCCAGCATAGCACAGGCCCTGCTCTTCATTCTTCAGCAGGCTATTGAGATTACTACAAAGCAAACTCTTCGAGATACTAAAAGAATCATTCACTCCTTTTTGCAAAATTTCATGCTGATAGCAGGAGAAGACACTTCAGAAATTTTGGGGCCAGCTGTAATCTGCTAATTGAGTGACTTTGATATGGCAGGCACATAGCAAAGTCTTCGGCAGCACTGAGTATTTCTGTGGCATTGACCATGGGTCAGATGTTACCAAACAGAAATGTAATCCCCTCTGAGTGCAGCTTTGAGCAAAGTTGTTTCTCTCTAGCAGTAAAATGCACCTGCAGCATAGTGCAAAACAATGAATTATTTCTGCCAATCTTTAAATGTAGACAATGAAAATATTTAATAGCTTTAGGCCTGGTTTGTTGCCTTTTCACCTATAGCTGTGCATCATTTAGTTGTAAAAGGTTGTTTTGTAGAATTCAGACAGGAAGAAAGATTATGAAGAGCAAATAATTTGTACGATCTAAAACACATATCTTGGGGTCTGACTCTTAGCCATTATTCTCTCATTTTCTTACAGGCTTAGTAAGTTATTTTCCTTTTATTTTTCAAAATCTAGTAGTTACTGTCTTCTTTGCCAAAAAGGTGTTATCTCCTAAGTAATTCTTGTATATCATCATAAAAGTTTGAATTTCACTGCTTCAAAAGTATCTCTAGCTATCAATATATCAGCAGTGAGTAACTATTCTGCTGACAAAGACAAAAACATTAAGATCATAATTACTTTTGTTTTAAAAAACCTGTTTTATAACATGCAGATAAAATGCTAATCAGTCATTATGTTCCGTGAAATATAGTATCAGGACAACCTGGACAGTATTGATCTGAATAAATTTTTTAATGGACTTTTATTATTTTGAAATATCATCTCTAGAGGATTGAGTTTAAATTACACTATTAAAAAAAACACCCCAAACCAAACCCCCCCCCTAAAAAACCGTGGAAATGGTGGAAAAAGTTATTTCAGAAATGTTGTCTCACTCTTTTCCCCAAAGGAGATCATCATCGAAGCTGGTAACTGACAGATTGAAATCCTAACAGAATTGGATGTTCTGGGCTACAGCTCTCAAAAACATTTCAGTAAGTAAAACATTCGATCTGCCTGTGCCACATTCTGTTCTGCTCCTCGAAGGCCTATTTCCAAGTGACCGAAAGTGATTAGATATAACATATTTCCAGCTTAATGTTTCAGAATCAGGCAATTACAATTTTTCATGCACATATCTTTTCAGAAAATTTGTGATTAATGCTCTGCATAAGCAGAGCTGGGTTCAAATACAGTTTTTTACTTATATAACATGCATGACTCGTACTATAGTTATGATAGAGTTTAAAACACAAGATAATGAGTTGAGCACTTTAGTAGTTTAGGTGATGTATAGAATACATTAAACATCAGTTGTGCAGAATTAATTTGAAATGAATGATGCAAAGCCTTTGTCTATATTTCATTTCATTTCATTATTCATTTAAATTAATATTTCAGCTATTTGTTTAGATAGCAGTATATTTCTTTTCATTTCACAGATATTTTAGGCCTATTTATATCCTTCATGGTTTTCCTAATATAGTCAAATTGGTTATGTGTACTGAAAATAACACCATTCTAAAGTCTTCCTGTTCACTCTCACATGCAAATAACTGAGTTCCTGTTTTGCCTATTCATTCATTTAAATTAACCATTTTACCCTTTTACTGATTATTATACTAAGCAACTTACCAAGAAACTTGCAGATTTCATCAACACAAAAATTGCAGAAAGTAAATGGCTTTTATTAATACTTTTACACACAAATTTGCTTTGAGAAGATTTTTGAAGTTACATTTTATCAACACTTGAATTATTCAGGTAAAAATATTTTAATGTGGAGAGTAACATAAATCTAAAGTAGCATCTGTTAAAGGGTACATATTTCTACAAAGCTTAGCCTTCTTTAGTAATGTTGTGTGGTTTTGCTAACAAACAAACAGCAGCTAAACAAAATAAGGCTGATTAGGTAAACACATAATATATCAATGTGTGTTCTGTTGGATATGATGAGCTAAGGTTGTATGAGGAACTTTTACCTTCCTAATGACTGGTATTACAGGGTGGTCCGTTTCTAATGTTGCTGGATTTGGGGCTTGGTTTGGGGTTTGGTGAGAGTTTTGTTATATAAAAAACAAATTGAAACCAAAACCTTGCAAACATCAGACATTTTCTTAACATTTGAGTCAGAAACTAATCAAATAAGATGAATCAGTTACAGTTGTAATATAGAGACAGTATTAGAGATGGTCATAATGATCAGTGTTGTATTTTTGTATGTCTTTGAATTTGAAGAAATTCAAATACTCTAAAAAGTGACTGATCCATGAACAGCAGATGAAGTTCAATAGTTTTATTGCTTCTCTTGAAGATGACTCACCTCTCTTTCTTCTATACAATGCCTATGCATAAATGATCACTTTCTTACCTGTTAAGGCTAACATTGCAGTTAAAAATGATTTCTTAGCATTTACTTGGCATGAATGGCAGTACTTGACAATTAAGAAATGACAATATGTTACACTATTTAAGTCATAACTCCAGGCATTTTCTGAACTGTCTTATCAAAAAGTTTGTGCACCAAGAATATCCCTTAAAGCAACTGGAGATGAGTTCCATAACTTTCATCAATAAGACCCTTCCTTTCTTTTCTTGTCTCTATTTGTTATTCCCAATTTTATCTCCATATATAGTTGAAGTGCAAAAGATTGCTACTAAGAAGATTGAGAATTCATTTGCATCACACAACCAAAAGTACAAGAATAAAATTCACAGCATAACTAACAAAGGATTTGGTTTAGGGATTTTCTTAAAGAAAATAGAAGCCCTGATACAGCAAGATAGTGTTTTCAGCAAGCATTTAGAAACATGGCTTTCCAAGGGAGCTCTTGGGTCTCAGAGCTAAAGCCTGTGTGATTATAGTGTTCACACCTCCCAGATAAAAAATACTTGGGTTTTCCTTTATATTGATTTTTTTTCTTCTTCTTTCTTGTCATTGCCAACCCTATTTCTATTTGAACATTGCTTAAACACATTTAATGACTACTAGACATTTTTGTAATTTTTGATTCAAATGTTTCCACAGCCAATATATAATCTCTACCACTCTATCAGTATTGACTTGTGGATTAAACAGTATTTTTTTCTTCTTTCTGATGCTTCTAACCTTGATGTATTTTTAAAGAGGTATCATACTCCTTCTCTTGTCTTTTTGCTAGATTACTTCTGATACAGATAAAGAACTTCACTGCCTAGCATCTAGCAAAATACTAGTTCCTTGGCTAATGTAAACATTTATGGGAAGGCCATACACTTCATATCTACAGCAAGTTGATTCTAACATTGAAATTCTGACTCCTGGCAGTATATTAGAAATACTATGCTAAACTGAACAAGCCATGTTTTTTCCATTTCCTATTCCAGGATCAGCTCCCTATTCACTTTATCATTGTCATTGCTTTTGTCAGCATCTTTTGTAGTTTGATGCTATCAGTCTTGAGCAAGAGGAAAGAGAACCATATTCAGCATTTTGGGATATAATGAAAGCTGAATCACTGGGGGTTTTTATGGAGAATGTTTTAGCTGAAGTACCTTGGAATTTATTTTGTGTCCACTCATCCACACTGATAGCTCATTATAATTCCATAATCAGTTTGTATACCCACACTTTTCCTGTCCTCAGTCTTTTCGTGTCCTCAGCTGCTTTCAGTCAGTAAGCTTGTAGAAAAGTTGTCTGGCTAGGAGATACATCTAGTGAGCAATTCATTCTGATGTAAATGTCCAAGATAAAAGTTAGGCAGCTCCTTGAGGTGGATATTTATTTATTATTTATTTACAATAATGATGGCAATCCAGCAGGACGAGCTTTATCTGGAAAGCTAATTTTTTGATAACTTAAGTGAAATGCAGTGAGAAAGCTTGGTCTTGTATTTTCTTAAATTAAAACATGCACATAATAAATAATTTTAGAATTAATTATTTTTATGTTTCAGTTAGAGATATGTTTTAGACGAGTGGCAGTAATATCTATCTAGATATTATGTGCATTTAGAACTCTGAAAATTTTGTAAATGAAATTTGTATTTTCCAAATTTTAGAAAGTCTAGTTTCTCAATGTATCTATGTATATATATGTATCTGAGTATATAGAAAATATTTCTTATTTCCAAGAATATCTTGGAAGAGACATAAAAAAATTAGTATTTTCCTAAGGTCTGTGCTTTCAAGAATTTATTTATTTTAAGTAAAATTTAGTAAAATTTTGTAAAATAAAACTAATTGACATCTTCACTAAATCATGTGTAAAAGTCTTAGTTTTCACTTTAGTTAATTGGTACATCAAACAGAAAAAAATTAAACTTCTCACAAATCTATAGAATAATATGAACACTACATAAAAGTTCCTCTAAATAGCTAGCCAGGATTTTAAAATAAATTATATCACTATTCAAGCATTTTACTGATAAAACTTCATTGATACTCAATGCTGAAAGGAGGAGTTGAAGTCTAGTGTGTAAGCATTGTTTTTAAACCAGGTAGACAGTTTGTTGATTATTATCCCATTATCAAGAAACAACTGGAATCCCTATGACTTTGATAATATCTCAAGGCATTCCTTAAATTTTTAAGTCAGAACTCTGACACAGGATAATCTAATAATTAAAACTTGTTCAATCACGTTTCAGGGAAATTATGTTGATATTTTATATGTGAGACAGGTTTCCCATAAAAATTTCCACAGTTTACTTGGGTTCTTATTGCTTGCTTCTCTCTGTGTAAGAGGGACACAGTGGTCCCACATTCAGGATCACTGAAATTAGACATAACTGCTAAGAGTGTTCTTGCAACACAAATAGGAGGATCATCTTTTTATTAAGAGTTTGAAAATTAAGCCCCATTGAAATTCATTGTATTCCCAGAACCAGTGTCTTCTTTCAGGATCTCCAGGACTTAGGCAATAACCTTTCGCCCATAGAATATAATCTATTTTTGTTTCTCTTGCAGTTTTGATATCTAGTTTAAGTTTCCTGACAGTACTTACCTTTCCATCAGGGATGTGGATGTCTTGACTTAGCAGATTTCCTCCCCAGATATCCTGATGGTATCAGAAATAGTGTGGCCAGAGGCCTAGGGAAGTGATTCTCCCTCTTTACTTGTCACTGGTGAGGCCACATCTCGAGTGCTGTGTCCAGTTCTGGGCCCCTCACTGAAGAAGGACATTGAGGGGCTGGAGCGTGTCCAGAGAAGGGCAATGGAGCTGGTGAAGGATTTGGAGCACAAGTCCTGTGAGGAGCAGCTGAGGAAGCTCGAGTAGTTTAGCCTGGAGAAACAGAGGCTCAGGGGAGATCTCATTGCTCCATAAAACTGCCTGAAAGGAGCCAGGTGGGGGTTGGCCTCTTCTCCCACGCAACTAGCAACAGGACATGAGGACACAGTCCTAAACTGCACCAGAGGACATTTAGGTTGGGTATTCATTAGGAAGAATTTCTTCACAGAAAGGGTGATTAGACAGTGGAATGAACTGCCCAGACAGGTGGTAGAGTCACTGTCCCCGGAGGTGTTAAGAAAAGATGATGTGGCACTTAGCGCCATGGTCTAATTGACATGGAGGTGTTCAGTCATAGATTGGACTTGATCTCAGAGGTCTTTTCTGAACTAATTGATTCTCTGATTCAGTGATTATCTTTTAAAAATTATGACAAATAATCAGCAATTTAGCCATATTTTAATCTGTCTTCTCCTATTAATTTAATTTATACATTATAAATAGGTCCTTACCACTAGGATTTTAACTCTTATTGCATATCTGTTTTTTAGTCTATACTAAACTACTGCTTTTCAAACACCTGTCACATTAAACTTAATTTTGTTTTCTGTGACAGCTGAATACTTACTACAAAAAGAATTGACATGACAATATTAGGTAAAAATGGTAATTGACTTTGTCATATTATACTATTAAAAAGGACAACACATATATAAAAGGAAAAAAACACAGAACTTTGGTTATAACTTTTTAAAAGACATGCCAAAGCAATGATGTAACAAGAGAATGGATGTACATGACAGTGTAGTTTAAAGTTTCCATCTCCCTTTCTATGCAAAATATTACGTGAAACATTTCAATTTTTCTCTGGTTAATTCTGTTTTACCTATTCAACAGAGAATAGGTAGCTCGACAGGTACACTGTCACTTTCATTATTTCAAATTTCTTTCTCCAAAACCAATTATTCAGGGAGACATATTGTTTTAATGATATGGACACACAGGGACTAAGACAAGCTCAAGAAATAGAATTTAATTTGTGAACTGATGAGAATTTGAATTTAAGCCTCCAGTGACAAAAGTGTGTATTTCTGGCACACCCTATTAATTTTTATGTTGGATAGAAGTATATCATAATCAACATATTGCTATGTGATATTATGATCCAGGTAGTATTTGAAGTGCTGACCATTATATATATCTATATATCTA
Organism: Origma solitaria; assembly: GCA_013397895.1. NCBI lineage: Eukaryota > Metazoa > Chordata > Aves > Passeriformes > Acanthizidae > Origma > Origma solitaria. The sequence continues at coordinate 609,126 of VZRL01000640.1, forward strand.
GATATCTAGATATATATGACAGTTTAAGTTTCAAGTTGCTGAAAATTGTTAATGTGACAAATGGATCTTTTTATACTTGTATAAGGTTAACCACTTTTGGTTTATTTCTGGGGCAAAAATGTTTCAGGTAATGTTTATGAAAAAATGTACAGAATTCATTTTCTTTTTAATAAAGGATGAGTTAGCCATTAGATATGTTTCCTAGAGTAAATATATCTGAATTTAGTTAGAGCCATTGATTCTTATTGTGCCTTTCTCTAAACTAGGAAGTCCTTTATAATTTGTTTGGTTTTAATTTTTCTTTTTTCTAGTGAAAGGAACTAAAATCTCTGACTAATCTGGATTTTTTCTTACTGAAAGAGTTAAATTCATTTAAGTGTTTTGATACATATTTTCTTCATCACTTTTGTATGCTTTGTGCTTTTACATGCAGTCTTTCCTGAGCTGTGTTATCTGAAAAAGTCATAAAAAATTAGTGAAAACTTAACTCCTTCATGCTGTTATCTAGTTTAACAGAGGCGTCATCTTCCACATTGTCATGTCTCCATTTAATGTGTATTAGCAGAATTTTCCATTGCATTTGAAGTCAGTTTATGAAATATTACTATTTAAAATATTTGTATGGGTGCAACTTTTTAGTTAATGGACTGTACAGAGAGTATTCTAAATATATTCCACAGAGACCAAAAACTAGCTTTATCCTGAAACATGCACATATCAGCAAAAGTAACCTTCCCACACTGTACTGTATAAAACAGGCTTAATCTCATGTGGAAGGCAGAAAAATTGAATGTCATACATCAACAAATCTGAGCAGGTAAGCAGAAGCAGAAAACAGTTTTCCCCTCTTCTTAAGCAAGTAACATGGTAGAAAGAAGATTTTAGTTTAGGCAGAAATTAATGTATGCAATTGCACTGATAGATGTGTTTGTTTAAATGATTGGTGTATCTGACTCTAATGGGTTTCAGAAAAGTTGAAAATAAAAGCTATTTTGTTTTGGAAATAGATTCCAGAGGCTAGGATTTTCTTTTCATGACCAAGGTATATCAGTCCTGATGGTGTGACAGTGGGTCAGGATAAGGAACTAATAGTGTATTGATTTTGCGTTGTACAAATTCTATCTATTTTCTCAGCTGTTTAAGGAGACATGTATAGGTCACTGATGGGAGCAGAGGCTGATGTTGTTATTCTTGTATAGGGCTGTGTGGTTGAGGTTTGTGTTTATGGGAGTTTATTAGTATTTTTTTAAAAAACTGTTGTGTTCTTTTTGGAAATACTAAAGGTTGTGGTACTTCAGACATTGGAACTGTCATTTTGCAATGGAAAATAAATAGAAACAAAATGAAGAAGGTAAATACGCAAGGAGTTATCTGAGGCTTGAAGATCAATTAAAAATTATCTAATCTGTAGCATATCTGCATTTGATTAATTCAATAATTCAGTTTATACGAGTACGAACAATTAAGGATGTAGTGTCTTATTGCATTGCAAGCAGTCTGTGCTAATAATTATTTTTTCTATAGATATATTGTAGAATTAATGCACATTCTCAGTTAAATCTACACACAGACTAGGCAATGTTAGGATACTGAAAAATTACTAGTAACCTAAACAAATGCATAGAGGTAATTCCAACTTGTCAAGGCAGTATAAAAAATAATGTCTATGTCACTTCCAATGACAAGATAAAAGCTTGATATTCTCCAAAATGCTTCTGAATACAGTAAAATGGAAGTTTTCATATAAACAGTATTCCCTGAAATTTCTTTGGCAATGACCTTTTATTTTCTGATTCATAATGAAATGAAACAATATTTAATTCCCCAAAATTGTGAATACACATTACACCATTAAAAAGGTTCAAATTAAATTAATCTTCTGCAGTGGGTTGAACTTAGCTGGATGCCGGACGCCCACCAAGCCACTCTATCAATTCCCCTTTTTAGCTGGACAGGGGAGAGAAAATAAAATGGAAAAAAACTTGTGGTTTGAGACGAGGCAGTTTATTAAAGCAAAAGTGAAAGATTTAACACAGAAAAAGAAAAGAACTAAAGACTTTATTCTCTCCTTCCCATCAGCAAACAATGTTTTGCTACTTCCCAAAAAGCAGGGCTTCAGCATATGTGACAGCTGCTCTTGAAGGCAAAACTTTTAAATAATGAATGCCCTCCTTCTACTTTTCTTAGACATTTTATGTTAACAGACACCATATGATATGGGATACCCCTTTAGTCAGTTTGGATCGTCTGTCCTAGTCCTGTGCCTTCCGAAGGTCTTGCCCACCCCCATCCTACTGATGGTGGTGGGATGATGGAGAGACAGTGCTGATGCTGAGGGAGCTCTGCTCAGCAGTACCCAAAACACCGCTGTGTTATCAAACCTTTCCAGCCACCAGTGCAGAGCACAGCACTGTGAGGGCTGCCATGGGAAAAGTTAACTCCCTCTCAGCCAGACCCAATACATCTCCAAACTAAATGCTGTTGTTAATATTTGAGTATTTGAGTGTTTTAACTGAATATATAGAACTTTTTGTTCCAAGTCCGACATATTAGACACACAAGCTCTGAAAGGCTGTTAATAGTTTGATTTATTTAGTTGTAAATTAGATGTTTCTTATCTATTTCCTTTCACACTGATATAGTTTTTGATTCCATCTTTGGTAGTCATCACAATTCAAACTCAAATATTCATTATTTTACTCAAGAAGTTGCCTGTCTGATCTAAATAAAGAACATTTCATCCAATTCTACTAACTTTACTATTTTAATGATGATAAAAATTTTAAGCAAGGCTTCAAACTTATGTAGAATTCAGTCAGATTTTTTGTTTTTCTTCAAAATAAAGCATAAAGGTATTTGATGTCTTTATTTTTGCAAGTAAAGAGCAATTAATTTTTGGTCACTCTTTAATTGCTCCATATTAAACCCATGTAATCTGAAGTTTACTGATGTCCTCTAAGCATTTTAGAAATCCAGGTTGTATTGGACCTGTGACAGAATATTTTTAGTTTAGGAATGGACAAAACTTACTTCTCTGAAACGTCATTACAGTTCATGGCTGTTGCAGCATTACCCACCTTCTTTCTGGTTACAAAACCTCTCAGCAGCATGATTCATTTTTTCAGAGTCTTTAAATGATATATTATTGACTGGTTTAGGATGAGGACAGTTTAGCACATTACATTTGCTCTTAAGTAAGTTATTTTTTAGCATCATCTTCAATGCAGTCCTCCATTGTGTCCTTTCTTTTTTCAGACTTTCCTTGTTCATCCTTGGGATAATTTTGCTTGAAGCAATGCTTTTTTTTCATCGTGGGCTTGGTACGGTGCAGAGTTTCAAAGCTGATGGTCAATATGACACTCAGAAAAGATTCACCTAGATAAGAGATTTTTAAATAGATTTTTGGATGGATATATAAAAAGAAATGCTACTAGATTTTAAAGAAAACAATGGGGCCAATTACTGCACATAGAGAACTGGCAACATTTCCACTTGTTTTTAGAATCTAATCCAAAGTTTCAGTGTTGAAATTATCAGAAATCCTTCCCTAATGTGATGGATTGACATCTTTCCTGGTGAATGCATAGTAAACTCTATATTTACAGGCAATATCAATTCAAGCTCTCAAATACAAGAGTCTAGGTAAGATTCCTTTGAAACTTTTTAATAGAGATGATGCATTATTGAAATCTGAACATGACATAATTTTTATCTTTAAAGAGAACTGTATACAAAGTGACCTAAAAGACTATGTTGGGAGCACTCTTTACATATCAGGAATTGAGGACCAAAGACAAGATCATCCTGTTTTCTCTTTTTATACCTCTGATACAGTTCCAACACTAATGAGAAGTTGTACAAGATGTAATGAGGGTTTCCTAATGCAAAGGGAAAATGGGATAACAATTCTGAGAAATATAAAACTAACACGGTGGTGGTGGTGGAGTGAGATGTGGTCTCCTGCAGGACCCAAGAGCGTCCCAATTCCCAGACAGATCCTCCTGGCCGCTGTACTCCACAGCGTGCAGGCAAACCAATTCTATCACTCATGCTGATGGGTAGCACTGAGACACTCATGCACCCCAGAGCCTTTCATAGGTTCAGCGTTACCAGGAATGCAGAACTCAGAGGGTTCAGTCATCTGGATATGTTCCAAAACCATTTATTCCTCGAAGGGACCCAGGAGCGAAAGAAGGAGCGCTATGCTGCGTGACCACGGATATAGGGGTGAAGGGCCAATAGGGTTGGGGAGGAGGCGGGGAAATACAATGACAACCAATGGGAAGAAGGGAGGGGTGGAGTGTGTGGTACAATGAGAACCAATGAGGGGAAGGGAGGGGTGGAGTCAGGGATACAAAAACAACCAATCAACATAAGAGGATTAACATAACCTTAGGGAGGGACCATTTAGTTGATACTCAGGGGGTGTTTCACACCTCAGAGTTGTCCCACCAGTTTGCTGCTGCTGTGGGACCTTCAGCTTCTCCAGGATGGTTTCATCCACCGCAACATAAAACTAGGAGAAACTTAATCCAGCTGCATGTTGTTGCAAGCATCTCCTAATCTAATGAAGATGTCAGCTCCATCATAAACCTGTTGAGTTTTCTTCTGTTGTGCTGGTGAGGCTGTCCTCTTAATCCTCTTAATTTTTTTTTATTTTTTATTTTGCTTCATTATTTTTATAGTGCATGTATATCCATTTCCAATATTAGTTTTATCTTGCCTAATATTTCACTTCATGCCTATAAACATCTATAATATCCCTTTCAGCCTTCATTTTCCTAAGTTAAAACTAACAAACTAACCTCTATTTTCCATTCATAGTTCAATATTCTGTATCCTTGATAATAGCTGTGACCTCTCTGTTAACTTTTCCTGACCTATTTCCTCATTATTGAGGAAATATGCCAGTTGAGGTTTTACACAATAACATTTTTACTTATCCATTTCTTCTGGAGCTACTCTACACATTCAAAAATTAGATTTTTAATTTTTTTCTCTCATATTGTATAGTTGGCTCTTTAACATCCTATGACACACTAATTCATCTATTTTGTCTTTCTCTTCCGACATTTTATTTTTAAGACCCCCTAGTTTATAACAGAATTTCATAGTAATAAATTCTTAGTAAACATCTGAATTACTTAGCGCCACAGAATTTTTAAAACATAAGATACATATGATAGAATTGAGAGAATAAACATCTGCAAATAACCTACAGAACAAAATAAGACCTTAAAATATTAATTGCTGGAATTTTTTCTGTCTTTTGTGGGGGTTTTTTGTTAACAGATAGATGGATAGATAGATAGATAGATAATTTCACTTTTCTCCTTTTCATTCCAAGCTTTTGAAATACTTTGATACTAAAGAAAATAGGTTACCCCTGTAATTTGACCACTGAGAGCCGTAGTGGCAGAGGGTGAATGACCATCATAGTATTTGACAAAAAGTTTTAATTGTGTCATTAGTTGGAATACAGAAACTGCTGCAGGGGGAGGAGGAGGAGGATGGAAAGGAAGGAACGCAGGTATGTCTTGTTTCCAGTCCAGTTTCTCGTCTTGATAAAAATGTTGGAAGCAGAATAATGGTTCACAGAACTTTAATCCCTTTAAAAATAGAAACTAGGGCTTAAAGTTTGAAGACATGAATTGTGAAAGTAAATGTTGAGGTCACTAAGCCACAAACCTAAGTAAAATTGAACTACACACAGTCCATCATCCCAAAAGCCTAAATAAAAACTCCACAATCAGAGGGCACTAACAGTTTTCAGGATTATGAATTTTTCAACAAATATTTCAGATAGTGGATGATCCTGTTTGCCCATGCCTTAAATAGCTTTTTCTGAGATATTGGTTCTTTTTTTTTTCTCTATTGTTACTATTTGTAACAGTGTCTAAATGTAATCTGTAGGATAAAGGAAGTTTTTCGCTCTTGGAAAAATAACAAATGCATTGATCTGGCTACATTAAGGATTAATGGTAAATAGGGGGCCAGGGAATCCTTTTTGCTTCAGATAAACCAGAAATTCAGTTACCACTGCTATTGGAGGCCTGTTATTCTGTAGTTCAGTGTGTGTAAACATGGGGAAAATTACCTGGACTTTGAGACTTGATTAGTTCTGGCATAAAAAAACTTAATCTGTTGGATTTTATTTTAACTTTTTATTCATGACTCTCACTAACTGATCTGAATGACTTTGTCGCCTAACTTCATTGCCATTATATTTGCCTTAACATCAGCATTAGAATCACTGATACTGATGACTTGTGTAACTCATTTGTCACTTTCTCTATGACTAATTCTACAAGCTGCTACCTACTTTTCGTTTTCATTTCTATCTACATTTTAAGTAGAAGTTAGTAAAAGTTTGTTATCTGAGCCTAAATTAAAAATACAGAATCAGAACATTTAGGATAGGGTCTTTTTTCATTCCCTACTGGCTGAGGTACAAAGAAAGCAGAAATTTTATGAAGCTCAGAGGACTAAGCTGTGAGGTTTTTGGAGATGAAAAGATTATTTTTTTTTCAAAAACTGTTACTATTGTCTATCGCCAACATAGTTAATACATTTTCTTTTGGGAAGTAAGAATTTTAGGCTTTGCTGACATCAGACACTTGAGTTACTATACACTCTTCACAATTCAGTACTACCTGTGCTGAAGTAACAAATCTTATTCCCCTCATTAAAACCATACAATATGCAATCACCCCAAAATACTGGACCAGGAGTTGAAAAAAAAAGTGTTCAAAGGCTCTACATGAATCTAATCAAAGTCTTCTTAGCTGGAGGTTCCCATTGTCTTCTATAATTTATGCCTCTCCTTTTCTCCTACCAATAATTCCCTCCGATTTTCATCTGGGAGATACAATGGTTTAGCTGTACCTTGTCAAAAATAAACAAACTGTTACAAGTAAATGTGTGGAAACTGTCTCCACATGCTCAGCTACCTTTCTAAATTCACCTACGGGACAATAAGAAAAGTAGGTAACCAACTGGTCAGTGATTGTTAAAAATAATACCCAGTATTTTAAAATATCACATCTATCAAGCTACTAGCGTGTAACACTGGATGATTGCCATGGTGCAACGCAATGTTAAAAGAAAAAAATATATGTGTATTTACATCTTGACGATACCTACGTGCACAAAGCATTCTGCAGAGTGGGAGATGGTGAATCTTTCAAGCATGTGCAAAAGATTTCATAGAAATTTTTAATAGAAGCTGGAAGCATGTCAGAAACAGGAAGCCTGTGAAAATGCAAAGATATTTATGTCAACACAAATTTTCTTCCTTTTGAAGCTACAACCTTACACTGTCACCCAGAAAAACTGGGTTGTTTTTACTCATCAAGCTCCTAATCTGAGTGTGTGAAAAAATCCAAACAACAAAACAAACAAACAAGCAGACAAAACAAAACAAAAACAAAAAAACCCAAACAAACAGAAAAACCAAAACCAAACAAACAAAAAACCCAAACAAGCAAAAACCCCTCAGAAAATAATCACATGGTATGTTTTAGCAGCAATGATGGTGGAATGACTGATACCATTTGGCAGGCAACATCAAGACACTTAAGTGCCCCAGCAAAAGCAGAAGAAGAAACTTGTCTCAAATGTTCTGAATTTCCAAGATTTTACTTAACTCATCATTTTGTGCCTCTGAATAACAGCTCTGCCTCTACAACTTACCTATTTTTTTACACTGTGCATTTGAATACACTTTTCATAGGAAATAGCTTTTGAAGTTTCATAAATAATTCTCTTTGCAGTGACATTCTACATCTTTTGCATCAAGAAATAGGTAAGCTTAGCTGGTTGTAAAACTGATTAAATGTGAGGTAAGGGAAGGTGCAGGATGTTAAGCTAAAAAGCTGAATTTTGGACAGGTTGCAGTCATAATACTATTTTACAACACTGTAACTAAAACAAAGTCATCAAAAAGAAAAAAATTCTAAACCATTCCATATTTCATGTCCAGGAGAAAAAAAATAAGAATAAAATCTTATTGAAATTAAGTATTCCTAGAAAGCAAAGCTTAAATTGTTCATGCTTAAATACTGATTGAGGTAGAGGTTATTTTATATCTCCTTTAAACTGCTTCACAGGTAAAGCTGGACTTCAGAATTATATATCTTTCTAAAGGTATGATCACTGTATACATAAAAGCCATCTAGGAGGTTCACGTCATCCTTCTTGCTGAAGAATGAGTTGATGTTGGACTCAAAACATTCAGAAAAGTCTAATTATCAGTTCTCAAAATGTGATCAGAAATAAGCAGCCATGTTATTTCCTGCCTTTCCCATAAAAACTATATAAAATCTAAGTTGTAGCAACGAATTAATGTTGAAAGGTTACTTAGGAACTATAAAAATTTGGAGTGCTGCAAGCAATTTATTGATTGCCAGACTCCAGTTTGTATAACCACTACAGTCCTAGTATTTAGTACTTAGATTAAGCAGCAGAAATTAACAGTAAATACAAGAAAGTACTACCCTCTTCTTTGGCTTTAACACATCTTCTATGAAAGAAAGAAAATCTACTAGGATAAGTAGATGGTCATTATAATCTCAAAATAGATTCAATGTACAAAGTAGTAATATCCATATGACACTTGCCTCAAAGGTCGAGGTGGATTTTGTTGCCTGCATTTAAGAAAAAACATCCCAAACTTAGCAAAGAAAAACAGCTAAAAGATAGAAAACATATTTAAGATCTTAGCAATATACATACATTTTAAATTTTCTAAACTTCATATTTTTACTGATTAGTTAAATATATGTAATCTCTGTGCCTTACACATTTCATAATTAAAGGAGTTTGAATATTATGTAAAATGTGGAGATGCAGATGTCAGAAGTGCATAGTCAGTAAAGAAGCTGAAAGAGAAAAAACTAAGCTTTCACATATATGCAATAGTTCATTAAAAAAATCAAAAGATACTTCATTCGTCATGACATCAACAAATGTGTGATTTAACTTTGTTATTTAAACTGCTAAGTTGATAAAATTGTAGGATTGATTTATTTATTTGTTACTGCAGGTTAGAGATTGCTTCAGGATTCCTGGCCTCATGAAATAGAGATATAAGTAAATTGCTTTGACAGCAAAGGGTAAAATATTTCGATATGACAACAGTAAATACTTTACTAATGGTAGACAAAACTGAACTGCAGCTCTTCTCAAAAAAAAATCCTGGTTCAATGCCATGTACTTTTAAAATTGTTGTGCTTCAGTGAAATTAATTACAATTTTCACATAGGCTTGCAAGCTTGTTTAGAAAAAAATTAATCATGTGCAACTGTAAAAGCAACTATCGAACAAATGAACTTGACAGGAGAGAACAGTACTCTTCCTCAAAAAGAAAGTGCTTGGGAAAATATCTAGAGCAAAGGATTCTCAATACTTTCTCTATAGATAGTCTTATAATTGAGCAGCGTCTATCAGCTTTATCTACTTTTACCAAGAATAACTATATTTTCTCTTCTTATTGAGTCTTGGAATTTTTGAACATTTCCATAATTCACAGCCGAAGGATGAGAAATAAGGACTTGTATGTAGGCATGCAGTGCCATAAAAAATATATTTAAAAGTAAATTCCATTTTAAAATTTTAAAAAAACCACAAAAAAACTAAAAGATCTGTTAAAATAATAAAACTAAAACCAAAACAACTAAAGAAATTTCTGATAAGAGGGCTTGTATTAGTTTCAGCATGATAAAGATCCCAGTACAGATTAAGCTTATAGTTCTACTTTTGTTCTGTTCAATAGAAAAGAAAGACAAGCCACAAAATTTTATTGAGGAAAATTCGGTTTTTTACTGGATTCTGTGAGTTTTACACTTTGCATAGGGACTATATACAGATAAAAAGAATTTCCCAGGTTCATTGTGGATAATTAGTTTGATTATTAGATTTGAAGTTTCTGGATGAAAAGTCTGAGGTTTTCATTTTAATAAAACAAAATTAAAAATTCTAAAATGTAATTAAGATTAAAATTTTTCACTCTAAAGCTAGCTCGAGGCTCAGTCCAAAGAATTTTTTACAATTCTTCAATACATCATGCAAGGAGGATATAAAAAAGAGAGCCCAAAGAACTTACAGCTAATACTCTCCTCAAAGTCTTGGACTTAGAAAACCATTTATTTAAAATCTCTCCTGATTTACAGTAGATAAGAATCTGGCCCACAAACAGGATGACTAATGGAACAGATAAAGATAAAATATGTCCCAAAAGTCAAACTTTAAATTCCTTTTCCTCTACTTATGGTGTTAAAAGCCATAAATTTGAATTTTAAAACAAAATGCTAAAGAATAAAAATACAATGTACAAGACTAGAAACTGATTTTTGTTTTGAATCATTTTAGTGGAATATTTGCACTCAGTGTTTGAAGTCATTGCAAAGACATTTTGATTTAAATTATTTAAACAGAGTGGGAATAAAGAAACTGAAGCAATTGCAAGTGTTGGTAAGTTCCTTAAGTAGCTGAGATAGATTCTGACATCTGCTACAGCTGCTGGTAGAGTGGTTTGACTCAGGAGTGTTAATAACTCTGCTTTGATTATCTTTGTTTGCACAAATTGAATAAATTTTTAAAATTTTGAATGCAGAGTTCAAGCTCTGTGTTTTCAAAGACAACTGAAGTAATATGACTAAAGTGTAAATCATGCTTCGAAATACATAAATTATAAAATCTTACTTTACTGGTTATCTAGAAGCACCATATATAAAATCCATCAAATATAACTTTATTTTTAAATTACTGGTCATAAGAAAAAGAGGACTTGTTCTTTCTTCTTAATTTCCTTTTTTTCTTTTAAAATTATATTTATAAGTGAAAGTTTTCACATTTTTATCCTATATCCAATACTAAAAGCCAAAAAACGTTCAACATTTCATTCTTTTGAGATATACTTAACACTGCAATCTTTTGAACAGAGGCTTTTTAAAATCTCTGTCTTGTGTGGGTGGTTCATTCAGGAGCTACTCAGGCAAAATATGTCTGTCATTGTGTTAATTTTGATGGGCCATCAAAGATCTGCATCATACTCAAACCACCAACATCTGCTTTAATTGCTTTGGCAGGTTTGTTAAGCCAATTAATATCAAATTTCCACAAACTTTCAGTCTTCTGACTCTACTCCATGCAGTTTACTATTATAGTTATGTCAGAATTTGTGCTTTACTGTTACAAAAGGAAAAAAGTGAAAATTATTTTAACAGTGAACAAGAATCAAATGCGCATATTTTCTTTTTTCAATGTTCACTTCCTTTGGTTCCATTCAAATAATTAATTATATAATTTCATGGGAATTATTTATGCAGTTCTAATATACATTATATTCGGAAGAATGTTTAAAAGGTTGGATTAACTGCATTTCTTTAAAAAAAGAGGACTATCAAGCATCCTGCAGAAAATGCCAAGAGAACATTATACACTTAGCCATTAATTGGTATTGTTGACAAATGTGGGGAGAAATCAGGTGAAAATTTTCATGTTCCGCTGAACTAATGAAGATACTACATGGTTTTATCTAGATGATTCTTCAATTGTTTGGCTGGCATTGTTTGGAATGTTTTTTTGGTGAAAATCTTTCTCTTAAGTTCTTTGTGTGGTGTATGCATATGTCACAGTGTGCTTGATCACACAGAGTAGAAGCTGCTGGTACTTTTTTGAAGAAACTGACTCTTGCCTTTTAAGACCTTAACCTTTCTTAAAAAGTGATTTTATTTGGCATAAAAAAATCACTAGGAAAGATAAAACTACATTACTACCAAACATTATGTATTTTTAGAGTAATTTATATTTTTAGGTTCAAAAGCGGTTCTCTAATAACAACATTAAATTTAACAGAATTTGCTAGATTAAAAGAAGTGAAAAAGGCCTTGATCCTTATTTTTTCTACATCGTTTTGACCATGCTTCTGGCCACTTGTCATTTTTATTGTGGCATTTAGTTCATGTTCCAACTATGCTTTCTGTCTTTGCTAATTTCTTGCTGAAGTGGTAATGTTTTATAGCTATTATTTTGCATTTGTTGTCAGTAATTGCTGATGCTTCTCTCTTCTCACATTACATCTCCCTCAGTATCTTCAGGCAAATAATAAAGATTAATACTCCAAAATATAAATAAATTAATCCACTCCAGATTGGAGTATCCTGCAAAAATTAAAAAAAAAAAAACCCCTTTGGCTTCACTACAAAGGAATCATTTTACAACTTCAGCATCTTACCCCTGGGAATGCTGGGGTGCATAAGATACTGTCTTTTACTTCTCATAGTAACAAAAGCAGAGTATACTCTATAATTGTATAGGTGAGAAAAAAGGTTTGTCTGGATCTTCAATTCTTAGAATATTTACATAATACAAACAAGATCTTCAGCCTCATCGTCTTTCTTTACTGAACATCACTTGCCATCTACTGGCTGAGTTGCAATTAAAGTGCTTTTCAATACAGTTTCGTTTTTGTTGTTTATCTTCCTAACTTTATTGTAATTTAATTTAAAAAACCCCAGCATGTCTTGTCATTATGTATTCCTGAATTTTACCTTTACATACATATTGAGCAACCATGTGGACTTTGACTACTAAATCCAGTAGTAACTAAAGAAACAAGCAATGTTTTGCCCATTCCAGATATTATCAACCTGAGTGGTGCTTGTCTTCTGATATAAAGAAAGAAATTGTCATAAATTCAGTAGGTGTTGGACAATCTTCAAAACAAAACAAATAGTATCAGAAATGAGAAAATGGGCTGAAAATAAATAATATCTATATGAACTGCAGAGGAAAATATGAAGTTTGTGAAGTTGTAATGGAGGCAATTAGTATAAAAATTTGATGATAGCAAAGTAAAATGTTGGAAAGTAAATTCAAATATTTGTGAAAAAGAAGACAACTGACAGAGAATGTGTAAGGGAATTGGAAACTAAATTGTCAAGTAAAAGAACATTTAAATGGGAACCAATAAAAAAGGAAGAGTAGCCTACAGTTATTTCATATATTTGTAAAATGTTGGGTTCCTCCATTTTTCTTTGACTAACTTGTGCCTTATCCATAGTGTGCAGGTATTTCCCAGCTGTAATGGATTTGTTCACATAGGTCCCATTAAAAGCCTGAGGCTATTTTGCAGAAGAACAGAAAAATGATCCTCTGATCATTTACAAAAGAGCAGAAGACAAAAGAGCAATCTGCTTGTCCACATGTATTTTCCTAAACTCAATCTTACTGAAGTCAACAAGCTAAATTCAATTGAAATCAAGGTGACTGAATAGGATGCAAATTAACACAATCCATCCATAAGATAGATGCAGATACATATTAAACTGGAGTTCAGGAAAAAAAGTTAGTCAATTAAGGGCCAGTTGAATTGACCCATGAGATACTAAGTCCAAAATACTGTTAAATACAAAATCTTTTCCTATGTAAGCATTTAAAAAGTAGGTTATAACACTCCATAATTTATGTACAGATTGCTAATCTTTGACAAAGCATAATTAACAGCATGTTACTGATGAATGAGTATACCCAGTAGCAGTAAAATAAATTTAATGAATAGTACTCATTCTTCTTAACTGAATCATTTAGCTTGAAAAATTGTACATATTATTTGAAAGTCAACACTTTCACAAATACTAATGGGAAAGGCAAAAGTAGTATACTTACAAATGCAGAATACAGGTTTTAAGATTAAATTAATATCTTTTAAGAAATAATGATGACCAAAGCAGTACATTTAGTCATAAAAATATGACTCCTGCTTCTTTTAGGGTACACAAAAAGCTCCTAACAACAGCAACTGCAAAAAATGGACCTGTGTGCCTCTTACACATACAATCCTAGATGTAACCAATCTGTTACCCTCCTGAAAGAACTACAAATAAGGAAGGAGTGGAAGCCGAGTAAGGGTCAAAGCTGCACATGCAGTTGATCCTTTTTAATCAAATCAAATGAGGCAAAAATGGTATTTGGGTTTTGGTTTTTAATAGAAGTGAAAATATAAAACCATTTTTTTAGAGGATTCAATTGGCTAAGAAATTTTATCTTGCCCACAAAAGCAAAGGCCAATTGAGACTAGATTCAGAAATCTGTTAGTGTTTGAACTGCTATTAAATTATATATGTCTAAGTACACACCTACAGAGTCAAACTTTTTTTCTTTTTTTTATCTGAGATTTTAAAATCACCTTCCTTTCCAAGACTACTTTGTACACCCATTTTGGATTACCTGGGGGAATAAAGCCTGGAGGGTACAATTGCGTACAAACTTTTAAACATTTACTGAACCCCATGAAATAGAGATTAATTTAAAAACCTGCCTTTATTTTCTAGTTCAACAGTTATCTGAGAATTATCTGTGTAGCAGATCAGCTGCTCAAGGTCATCACCCCCAATAAACACATGAACACACACAAATATACTAGAAATTTATCAGTTTGTAAGCTATATATAAGCTCAAAGAGTGAAATAATATTGAACGACTGAGCTGCACACAGTTGTCAAGCAGTTCAAACAGAGCTCCTGTGCTGGGGCAATGTGTAATCAGCAGTGAAGCTTGTTTTGGCAGGAGGTTCTTAGACTGTCTGAGTACTTAGTCATGGAAAACAGCAAATTAACAGGGGCTGCTGAGGCTGACACAGCTTTGTTGCAGCAGGACTGAGCAGAATACACACTCTGGCTGAATATTTGGTGTCTGAAACGTATTCTTGCTTCTCTTTTTTTCATAGTTCTCCAAGATACATTGTTTTCAGCTATATAAAGATTCATGCATGGCCTACAGAGAAAGCTTAGGCATGTCAAATAGGATCAAAAACTATGTTTTCCTTTCCTCAAAAAATTTTATGGTGCGTCCTTCAAGTTTCTTGGCAGAAATAATACTAATACTGATATAACTAATGCCTACTTAATAGTAACACATGGCTGATGAATGTTGCTAATATGGGGAAACAGTCATAATGCTATTTCATGTGTTTATTTTATATACTTTGCGGTTTTAAAATTATGCATAGTTGCACCATTATAACACAAGATCTGTAATTTATCAATCTTTAATTTCACTTTGATTTTTTCTAGATTTTCCTAAGCATATATTTCCTAGAGTAGTGTATTTAAAAGAAATCTATTTCTTTAAATGTACCTTCAGTGCTTTCTTCCGAATAGCTGAAGTTTGCAGACTTTCTGGCAGTTCAAACTATCAAGTAACATCATGATTATCGGGTACAAACTGTCTTTCTCATAACACCTTGAAAGAATAGAAGAAGATATTCTCAGAATGAGAAAATGAATGATTTATGATGTAGTAAGAACATTGAGATGGCATGCTAAGTTGTTGGGTCCTTTTTTCTTTGTAAAGGTCTGTGTTTTGACTGAAAGAATGAGGCTATTTATGTCAACTGGTAGTAGTGAATAACTCCCAATATCTGTAAAGGTAAATTAAAACTATTAATTTACTATGTTTTTTCATTAATATTCTCCTGATTACTGTTTTAATAAGAGGATTAATGAATAGTAATTACTAAAAATAATAATAATAATAAATAACCTAACACTAGTCGTACATATGTCAATCACTTATTAGCTGAAAAGACGTATTTTCATTTCACCTTCTTGGAATGACAAAGGGTATTGTGGAAGTTTCTATATGACTAGGAAAGAAAAAGCAGCCTTGTGCAAATTCATTTATCATGAAATACTGGAAATGGGAAAAGATAAGGATCATATTAGCTAAAACTATGCCATGAACTTTTAAAAGCCAGTTCTCCACTAGTCCTATATAAATGTTAAAACCCTTCAGTGTCTTACAGGTTAAGTCTCTCTTATTCTGGAAGGAGTTGTACATTTCTACACGTCACTGAAACCAGTCCCCTGATAATGTAAACAACCATATTGTAAATTGATTCACCTTTCTAATAAAATTACAAATATATTTTTGTCCCACTTACTCTACTGACTTCATATTCTCCACCAGTGGCAGACTGAATGTTAGAAATATCTGGTTTTTTCTTCTGGATTTATTTCTGGTGCATTTATATCAATTTGTTCTTGTGCCAGCTTTGCACTTTAGCTCTGTAATGTATTTATGAGAAATTATAAACCTGTATAGCCTTCATTTCACCAGGATAAGTATGCCAATCTGGTTTAGTATTTTGATTGAATTAAGCTATTTTTATGATAACTCCTTTTTTGCATCTGAATAAATCTGTTTAAAACAATGACCCATACTGTATACAGCAAAAAGTATTGCCTATATTACTTGTTTAAGGAATCTAAAACAGTTTCATCATGTGATAAAACTAAAGCAGGCCATTTAGAATGAGAATTCAGAGTATTGTTGACACAGTCTGCAGTTTATTTGTTTCTGTTAATTGCATAGGCAGACTTTTCTTATAATAACAATGTTCCAACTGGAAACCTAAAATTAGGTTATAGCAGTTCTTCTCAATATTCCAGATGAAATTACCCTTGTGTTTTGGCCCAACTCCTCACCTATTGCAAGTACATGGCCTGATCAGCCCTACAAAACTCAATGACTTTTTCATATCTCCATTATACTGCTAGCTGATGAATTAATACAGACAGGATTTTGTCTTCCTTTGCCCTTTCCAACTCCGAATCTCCATGCATAAAGACTTTTATTATAAGCAATCATGCACTCTATACTAATATAGTTCATTTTCCATTTCCATTTCTGTTCCATCAGTTAGTTCTTCCTGTTCTGATTCTATGAATAATGCTTTCCATATTTTGAATAAGGGAAATGTTATTAACATTTTGCTACCTTTTTGTTCTTATTAGTGAGATCCCTAAGATAAGAATTTACTTTTCATCCTGATGGCTTCCCTCAGAATACTATTGCTCTCATTCTGTAGCAAAACTCCTTACAACCATAGCCCTTATTCTCCAGCTTCAGAATAATTCTCTGTGTGGCTCTGTTAAATATTTGCATCATTTTTCTAGAATTAAGAACAAATAGCCAGTGCATTACAACTTTTCTGGGAAAAGCAACATTAGAGAAATGAGCACTACATTCAGAAGCAGGGTGATTACTTAATTTTTGAGAATAGTATAAGTCATTTATGTGAATTAGCTTCAACAGTGCCATCTGACATGTATATGCTAGCTCATTCCTTGAATTGGGGGCTTTTTTTTTGGAGTGTGAATTATCATGTCCCATATAGTACTTTATTTCTTTATCTCAGTTTCGTATAAATAGGTTTAGTTAAATGCAGTTCTTGATTAAATGCAATTTCTTGAGAAATGAGTGCAGACAAAGAATTTTTCAGGTCTCAATATAGACTATCTCCCAAATACAGAGTAACTAAATTATGCTAGGTATGCTTTTTGCATCTGAGATATATAATCCATGAAATTGTTCATACAAAGAATACAGTAGAACCCATTTGTTACTTTTATGACCTGATCCACACTAATCTCACTGCAAGAACACTTAATCCAGTTACTCGTCTTTTGAGGATTTTAAAATGCAAGAGCTTGTTACTTATTACTTAATTTAGGACATGGTAAAAGTTCTCATCCATATGAGAAAATCTGCTGCTTTTATATTATTGACTCTGAGGATATTATATAATTGAAAGAGGTTTAAAAAACCTCCTCTCAATTATGGAGCAGTGCCAGTTTTGCTGAGCTGCATATAGTGTTCAGTGTGACAGTCTGTTAACTGGAACAATCTGTGAGTGACAGTTCTTCAGTAACTGAAGGTTAAATTACTTTTCAAAAGGAAAAAAAAAGAAAAATATTTTCTGTGCTTTCCTGCTGTTTCTGAGCCCTTTAATAAATTGTTCCATATTATCTTTATTTTACCTTTTTCGTTTGAATGTGTTTTACTTTTAGTAATTTTATATCTTATAATAATAAAAATTATTTTAAGATATATTAAAAATCTGAAGAATTATAAAAACTTTTGATTTTTACCCCTCAAAGTCCTATTAGGAAGGAAATCTAGGCTGGTTTATTCATAAATGTACAGCAAGTATACTTTTGAAATGACTTCTAACAATGTGATATAATTTAGCAGGGGTAGCAAAACTACCTCTGAGAGCAGATTTTACATCCTTGATTCAGTAGAGATCCTTTTTCTTTTTTTTTTTTTTTCCTTGTTTTGTTTTTTTAGTAGATGCAGGTATTTTTCTTGAAGGGAGAGAACAGAACATGTAACCACTAGCTAGAATGTTGCTTTCATGCAAAGATCAAGTGTTTAATATGAACTCCAATGCTAAAGGAAGAGGGGCGAAACAAAGTTTTAAAGTTTTGAAGATCAGGCTTTTGAAGATTTGAGAAAGTATTTGTTCCTAATAGTAAATCTCAGATACAATATTAGAAGTTCCTAACATCCTCTTTCAGAATATCCTGGACAATAATTGGCAAAATCATTCTGTAGACATTTTGATATTGTTTAGTAATTCATTTGCAATCCTGAACAAACTACAGCTTCACTTTTGAGGTTAAAAGTACTACATTTTTATCATATAGATCTGTAATACAGAAGCATAACTAATCCCCTAGGAGATTTTTTAGTGGTAGCAGCACTGGGACTTCAGTTTCACTCTTTTCAAAGGACCACATGAAGTCAATTCAAGTCATGGATAGGATCTCTCCCTGAAGCACTTCCAGAGTAAATGTGAGATTTTCAAAGGGTATTACATTATGTAATTAATCCTATGTCATCAATTTTATGTAATCCTAAGCAAATCTGCTCCAAAGTCTTCCTTCTGGTGCAGAAATGAAGGCTGTGACATGGCTTCAACCTAAATAATATCATCAGAGAAATTAACTAGCCGGCTCTGAGTTCTGAGTTGCCATGATGTCCCTTACAACCTTTAACCATATAGCAACAACATTCTGATTTCTGAGATCTGAGATCTGGGAAAAAGTGACACTTTAAATAGTGAAATACTCATCTCTATGGATGAAAAGGATTAACTTCAATTCTGAAAATAATTTTTTTCTTATGGAATCTGACCTTCTTGCTCTCCAAACAAACTCTTAGTGATTTTGAGGCTATATATGCTAAAATAATGTGCAGTGGTGTACCCCCATGAAACCTTCTTTCTTTTCACCATTTCTGAGACTTGGCTTTGAATTTTTTTCCAGCTGTGTGACCTTGTCCTTTCTATTGCAGGCTCTCTTCTCAAACACATTTTCCTATTTAGAGAAGGTTTTCCAAAACTAAGCGCTCTTCCATTAGCTCTGTCTACTCTACTACCTGGAATGTTTTCATACAGGGCCAGACAAGTGGACAGCCTTGTTTCCTGTCTTCAGTCACACTTTCTTTAGCTGGAGACTATGTATCTGTTGTGCACCCCATTTTTAGATTTAAATTCAGAATTCATTTCTTCTGCAGTACAGAAACTTACAGAATTAGTTATTTAGAATGGAGTTTAAAATACAGTGTATAAAGCCTGTAGATGGTATAGAAGAAAATGAAATATTTATGTCTTGTTATTCCTTCAGGAAGAGCTCTATCTTGAGTTCAGGCATATGAATTCCATAACTGTAACTGGACATCTAAAAGGTGTGCAGTTTCTGATTGTATTTGTGCCTTGGTAAATGAAGAGCTTTATTTTCAAAGCTCTTTATATTAGAATGCAATTGTTCTGGCCCTCAAAAAACACTAGTTGATTTATTCATTGATATTCTTCTTTCTGATGTTTTCCTGAGAGGTTTAGTATAGTAATAGTTCCATTTGAAACTGTAAAGAAAGAACAGAGGAATATTATAAAATTATAGATTCAGTATATCCAAATGTGCCTATCTTTTTAGGAAGGGCTTGAAGAGGAATACAATGATTTTTGTAAATCAAGAAATTCCTTGAAATCTGTGAGATGCAAAGTTTATCGCTATTGGGTCATCCTGGTCCTTGGCTGCATGTCTCTGAAAGCTGGAATAACAAAAAGAGCCCTGATTATGGGCAGTTTCCTAAGTATTTACAATTGGCCTCTACAAGAGTCAAGAAAGAAGTTATACAGATCTACCCAAGGGCTATTGGGCATTGCTCTTCTCTAAATAAAATAACCATATAGCAAATGGGGTGTAGTAAAAATGAAGTTATAATTCATGATTCAACAGTGTTTTGATTTGATTATCAGAATTGGCTTGTGACTAGTATAACTTTTTTTCAACTTTGCTTATCCCAAGATTTAAACCAGGTCGACATTCTTAACATTCACGCAATTATGCGTCACCATATTCAGCCCACTACCCACACAAAAGGCAGAACCCCTTGCTGACAAGATGACGACAAATATTTAGAATTATGCAAACCAAAGCTCTCATGTGTATAATATCTTTAGCAAGAGTCAGTTTATAGTTCATGTTAGAAATATGATAATCTTGGCCTAGTTATCAACTAAGTAAATTTTATTTCGACTTAAGCAGATACCACAGAGTAATGATCATATCCAAGTTCATAAATTTTTTTATGTACACTGTGGAAAAAAAAGAGCAACCTACAAATTTAGTGGGCCTATCCATCTACCACCTCCAGTAAAATGGAGTAAATACATCTGGCTACTATGGCATCATCTTCTAAATCCCATGAAACCCAGTGGAGAAGAATCGTAGTCAATAAACACTGAAGTTGGATTATTTCCTGGCACTTGCTTCCTGGATCACTTTTATGAATTAGCATAGAATAGGAGAACAGTTGGAGTGTTTTCAAGGAAAAAGTTCAAATCAACAGATATGTTTCATGAAGACAAGCAAATAAAACTCAACTTCAAATATGTCATATGCCTTAAAGCAGAGCTAGTTAAATGCATTTCACTTCTATTGTGTAACTGAGATATTCAGGCCATGGAGAATATTCGAATTTTTTTTTTTTCTGATTGAAAATGTGGATATTTAAACTCTTACTAGTGCAGCTTTATTTTGCTGGTGTTTGTAGGGAGATTAATAGTCATAAAGCATACTGAATCATACAGTCATAGCATGCTAAGGGTTGGAAGGGACCTTAAAGATCACCTTGTCCCAGGAGGCCCTGCCATGGGCAAGGAACACCTCCCACTAGACCAGATTGCTCAAGGCCTTATCCAACCTGGCCTTTAACACTGATTTCTGCTTTGTAAAGCCGTGTTGGCTATTATAATTCACCTCTTTGTTTTCCATGTATCTTATCATAGTTTCCAGAAGAATCTGCTCCATGATCTTGCCTGGCACAGAGGTGAAACTGACTGGTCTGTAATTTCCTGGGTCTTATGCTTTCTACTTTTAAAAATGGAGGCCATATTTCCCCTTTTCCAGTCATTGGAAATGTAACCTTACTGCCATTATTTTTCAAAAATTATGGATAATGGCTTAGCAACTTCATCTGCCAGCTCCCTCAGGACCCTCAGATGAATCTCAACAGGTCCCATGGAACGGCACTGTCACTTCAATACTGCTGATCAAATGCAGTAGGCTAGGTTTTTCACAGAAATACAGATAGTGGTAAATTTGATTTGTTTGTCCTAATACAACCATGAACATAAATCCTTGGTGTAAACAGACATATATTTATTTTATAGTGAAATTCTGGATCTGGACAAGGGAAAATGATATAATTTGTTTTAAATGTTACAATTTACTAATGTACAGTATAAAGTTACACAATAATGCTCAGAATTTCATGTTCATTTTTTGCAGACTTTGTTGATCGCACTTCAGTGACAGTTTTGGTTATATGTCATGGACCATTTAGGATCATATGTTTTTCTGTAATCAGGTTTCTCCTAGGGAGACTACTGTCCTTGAACAGCTGCTCTACCTGTCACACTGAGCAACAAAAACATCTATTTTGAGGTGCAGAAGCAGCTGGTTTTCCTTAGTAGGTGCTAAAGTGAATCTCAGTCAGTGTCTAACAAGTTTAGACCATGTTCTGGTCTCCTGTGTCATTCCTATTTAAGCAATTCCTTTTCCAGCTACAGCTTTTTTTCCAAGTGAGCACTATGAAAACCTATATTTCAATATTTCGTCTGTTTTAGCTATCTGTGTGAAAAAGTTGTGATTTTCACTTTAAGGAATGTTCTATAAAGATTTCTGGCTTTGTGGTGGTTTCACCCCAGCCAGCAACCACGCCCCATGCAGCTTCTCACTCACTCCCCCACCAGCAGGATCAGAAACAGAATCAGAAGGGTAAAAACTAGAAAAGTCGTGGGTTGTGATAAAGACAGTTTAAGAGGGAAAGTGAAAGCCATGCATACCAGAAAAGCAAAACAGGGAATTAATTCACTGCTTCCCATGGGAAGGCAGGTGTTCAGCCATGTCAAGGAGACCAGGGCCCCACCACAGGTAACAGGTACTTGGGAAGACAAATACCATGAGTTGAAATGACCCCCTTCCTCCATTGAAGGAAGAAATCATGGGGTTCCTGCCGTGGATACCTCTGCGGACGGTTTGAATCAGCTCTCTCTGCCCTTCAGTTTCAAAGCATGGTAGTTTATTGTGAAAGAGGAGTGGGAGGAAGGGAACCCTGCCACGAGGCTGCCAGGCACAGCCCCGTGGCAGAGCAGGGGCATTGGGAGAGTTACAGAGGGAAGTAAGAGAAGATAGAAAAGGGATGATAGAAAAAGGGATACAATGTGTTGCTTCCAATAACATAAAAAGGTTCCCTGAAGAACATTCTAATTTCCACCAACCAATCCAGTACAAGATGCAAACTCTACATTATTTACATATAGCCTATGAGAGTCTTTGTATTACAATAGATGTTACATATTAAACTCCTAAAAACTGGTTTTACAACCTTCTATTGAAATGATAAGATTTGGGAGTTCATGGGTCCACCGAAGAGGAGGCCATTGTTTTCCTCCTGAAGGGCCATCGAAACTTAACAAAGGCTGATAAGCCTCGCCCTCTGGCTATTTCAGTGACTGGGGTTGGACAAGCCAGGACAAGTCAAAACTTGTTCTTAGTTCAATCTTTCTCATGGTTTCTATATTTTCAGCACCTTTTGCCAGGTAATAATTTCTATGAGATTTCCTTATTTCTTCCTACCCAACACTCCATCTTCCACCACTTTATATACTGAACATGATGTCGTGTGATATGGAATATCCCTTTGGTCACTTGGGGTCATCTGTCCCAGCTTGTCTCCTCCCAACCTCCCATGCACCTCCAACTTCCTCACCAATGTGGCAGTACGAAAAGCAAAAAGGCCTTGGGTCTGTGTAATCTCTGCTCAATAGTAACAAAAACATTTCTATATTATCAACCCTATGTTCAGCACAGCTCCAAAACACAGACCCATACCAGCCACTGTGAAGACAATTTATTCTACCCCAGCCAAAATGAGCAGCTTTCATTTCTATCTATGTACCAAAAAAATAAAAGTAGATCAGAACACTTTTCCTTAAATGAAGGGGAAAAAAAAAGGAAGATGGAAAAAAAAAAGCTACAAAGCAAAACTAATGCCCCTACCTGCAAGGCTGTAGCAAGGAAAATTATCCTAACATTAAAATGTACAGGTTTACTTACCTTTGTTGTTGAAAATATTTTCATCATTAAACCATGCTCCTAATTGTTATGGCTACACATCTCTTAAATAGCTACAGGGATGGTGACTCAACCACTTCCATGGACAGCCTCTTCCAATGCTTTATAACCATTTCAGTGAAGAAATTTTGCTAACATCCAATCTAAACCTCCCCTGATGCAACCTGAGGTCATTTCGTCTCATCCTATTGGTCCCTTCAGGATGTCCCTGTGCCAGCAGAAGCTTGTCTGTGGCCCTCAGCCCCTTCAGGGATGTTACCAGCTCTGACATGAAGCACATTCTCCTACCCTGACCTTGTTTGCTTGTTCCCTTTGTTCTTCCCCTGTCCTTCTATACCATATTTCCCTCTATGTTTTCTCATCTTCTTTAGGTGTTGTTTTACTGAGGAACCACCAGCCTGACCAATGGGCTCAGCTGTGTTCCATGGTGGGCCTGCTGTGGTGGCAATTGGAACTGGAGGTGTTCAGTGTGGGGACAGCCTTGACATCTGTCTATATAAGACAGCCCTGAAGACTCCTCCTCTGCTCCTGCTACCAAAATCTGCCATTTATGCCAATTAACACTTACACTAATATTTTTTTTGTTAAAAACTGTCAGAAGTCTAACCTGGTATCTTGAGTGAAAATCACCGCCCTCTGTAAACCAGATGCTTAATTTATTTCAGAAATAGTTTAAAATTAGAACAGGAAACTAAGATAGATTTCTTATATAAATTACTTCATTACTGTATGCTTTTAAACTGCTCATCCTCCAGCAAGGAACTGTAAAAACCTGAGGAAACACATGTTACCTCAGAAGGACTCAGCAGGTGTTCTTGGCATGGGATCCAAGAACAACCTAAAATCTGTTATATACTGTTATCCAATAACAGCGTCTTGTTCTTACCCATTTCTAGAATTCAGTACAGGCAAATTAAGATAACAAGATCATAAAATATTTCATATATAAGGTACTCTGATGGGGTTGTAGTTGTATGTCAACACGGAGAGGAATTCCAGTCAAATACTTCTATAAGAAAATGCCTTTATATATACATTAAAAAAAGAGAATCCCAAGAGTACAGTGGGTTCCAGGCCTGTGCATATGAGGCTTACCTGTCAAATAATTTATAAGGCGCTTAGATCTAAACACTAAACCAAATCTGTTTCAAGCTTGCAAAATATTTAACATTTTCTTCTCATTATTCAAAGCAGAATCTAGGATTGTAAGTTTATTCTAGTATGTGTAATACATGTTTAAATTGTGTCACATGCTTATCAAATGGCATGCATTCTTTTAAATTGTATGTTTTTCCTGAACAAGCTAATAAGGAAAATAAAAGTAGTATAGCAAAATATTAGCAAATCAGACAAATAATACCATTATTAATGCAGTAACATTAATTGCTATTCCACGCCAGTTCAAGTAGTTTAAAGCTATGAAAAAGAAAAATATGTTACTCAGTTTTCCCCAACATTCATTTAATTAGATAACTTTTCATATCTGTGTGCATGAAAACATGTATAGAAACGTCTAGATCCTGTCAGTTTATTTATGTTTGTTTCATTGCTAAATTTATTCCTGCTCAGCCATGTGTAAAGAGCTCTCATATTCAGCTCTAAAATTGTCGTCCTTGACTGCCTGTTTGTCAGATCCTCACAGAATCTCCCCGTGCTTTCACTCACTCAGTTCCTTATGCGTTGCATCTGATCCTGTGGCTTGTTGTGCAAGGCCCCTAGTCTGATCATATTCCAGGCCTTCTGAGAAGCCATTTCTTTTATTCTGGAAGCTTGCAAACACGCAGCCTAGTAAACTTATATTTCTTTTTGGTCCTGGTTTTGTTTTATTTTTTCCTATATTTTTTCCCTTAATTCTCCTTCTCTGTCATTAGAATGTAAATGCCTTCAAGGCAGGGACCATCTTACAAGAGCAAAAATGTCTTGTACACTGAGAGTTCAACTATAAGAAATGTTTTTGCTATAGAGTATGTGTATGAATAGAATATGCAACATTTTGGAGATGCTGTAGCTTTTCACTTTGGAGCAAACTATGATTACATTAGGTAACCAGTCACCCTGTGAAAATGAGAAATTTAGAAATAAAGAAAAGATAGAAGTAGTCTCTGGACAAGATATAAGTTAACTGAATGACATTCATTGCTAGCCAGGCACTCCAGCTTAACGTAGTAGGAAAAAGAAAGGTGGATTTGTCCAGAAACACAGGAAATCAATAACTCTGGATTCTTGATAACATGAAAAAAGGAGGCACTTAATCTCTTGAGTTGCTTTATATTAAGCTTTACGTTAATCAAGTTGCTTTCTATTAATCAGGCCTTGGATACAATTTTTAGTCACCATGCTGCTTTGACTAATCAGGCCATTTTCCTTTCCATACATGGATTTAAAGAATTCTTCTTCGGCAGACAATTTCTTCAGAATCTAGCTCCTTATCTTTTTTTTACTTTGTCAAGCAAACTTTCAAGCACACCTTCTTTTCAACACTAGACTTTCATCACCTCCGTGGTTATAGGAAACAGAAAGCTTGTGACGGAAAAATAATAAAATGTTTGTTGAAAATCCTCTTAATTCACTTTAGCTCCACAAACACAGATTATAAATCAACATTTATTAAAATCTGTGAAAATTTTGAACTGCCGTAGAGTCTTATCAATTAATCTGTATTACCCTCAAATTAAGAATTATTCTGAAATCACAGTACATTGAAACCTATATTCTATTAACAGAAATAATTAAACTTGTGCAAGGATATTTTGCTTGGAAGGGAAAAGATTACAGAATTACAGAATTATCTGACTTGAAAGGACCAACAAGGATCAATGAGTCCAACTCTTAAATGAATGGCTCCTGGGAACCGAACCCATGACGTTGACACTGGAAGTTGATACATATTTTTTTAGACAAGAAATTATTAACCCTAAATTTTTGGGGTTTTTTTTTTTTCTTTTTAAAATTTTTGTAATATGATTTTGTATTTATAATACAGCAATCTAGGTGAACCCTTCTGATAATTAGTTTAATTGACTCTCTTTTTGCTAAGCCTTGTCACAATTGCTTCTGCAAATAAGTATCATTACCTCCCAGCCACTAGGAGCTTGTCTCAGGAGAGTTAACACCTTTTTTCAAGTTCATTAACTGTTCTCATGATCATCGCCTGAAATGCTTGAATGATCAAATCTCATTTTCCCAAAGCCTATAACTTACCTCTGTAAACTCCTTTTTTGCAGTGATCCCCTGTATGTGTGAGGCATCATTAGCACTCCTGCACTCACATTCATGAGAAAGTGACTTCTGTAAAGATTATGCTTGCTACCCCAGAAGTTTATTCAGTTAAAGGCTGGAATTGACAGTTTGAAACAGGGCATAAATCTTTCTTTTCTCTCTTTTTCCAGTTATGTGCTGAGATGATGACAGACAGACACTTATGCTACTAGATTTGCAAATGGGAGACCTGAACAGTAAACACATAGTCCTAGATACTGTACACTACAAAATACATTTACCTGAGCAAGATTTTTCTTAAAAGACATTTTTTTCTTCCTATTTATTTTATATGTATTTTACATCTAAGTTTACAGCATTTTCCTCTCCACACAAAAATCTCCAATGTTGCAAATCTTCATGTTTGAGACAGTTTCATTCACAGCGGCTTCATTTGCTGCTGTCTTTAGCAAATGTAAGAATAACTAGCACAGCTCTGATATGTTCCTGCAGAAATTTGTTAGCCTTACACCAAGTTCCTAATTGTCGGAATTTCATTTTAAGTACAGGAAGGATAGGGATTCTATATGGCAACAAATGCCTCTAAGTAGCTATTGTGATTGTTCTTATGTAATGTCTGCTTCATGCCACAAATAAATAAATCAGAATTTTAAAATAGGTCTTAAGTTTATGTTTGACTATTTCAGTCAGGAAAGGCAGTCTGCGAAATAGAATATAATATACTGGCCTGTCCTGTAACAATTACTGTCAAACAGGTAAGTCTAACTAATTAGATGTTTAATCTAACTACCTTATGAGAAACTATTGCTATTTTAAAGTACTTTATTCCGACAGTTAGCTTGCAGCACACTTGCATATAGTAGTCTTTGTATTTTTTCTATGATATTTATAATAGTCCATTGATTGCCAATTATTATTCTAAATTTTTTTATGCAGAAAAATAGAAATTTCTGGGTTTTTTTTCCCCCTAGTATCACTGAAGAATATGCCATCTACATTACTTTAAAAACTTATTCTTTAAAAAAACCCCATGGAATTTCAATAATAGGAAAAATTTAAATTGTATACATTTGTGTTGTCGATTTATGAACTTCAACAAACAGTTCTATACTGTTATTACTGTTATTAATCAAGTTAAATATTCTGTCTGGTATGGCAATGCAGTATTACATCTGTTCAGTAAGCCCAAATGAAAAGGTTATAGGGTTATTTGACTGCATTAAATGTTCAGTCTAAGATAATTAGCATCAGTTTAAGATTATTTCCAAATGCAACATATGCCTACATATAATTCTACAACAAAGCTTTATTTTAGAGAAGCTACCTGGCTTGGTTAATGTGCTTCATGGACACCAAGCTCTATGTCACATATTTGAATGATACTATTAAAAGAAAATAACACAAAACTGAATATAGGAATATAGTATGACTTGGGAAAAACATCCATTTCAAATATTTGCTATAGAACCTCACAAGACTTCTCAGAAGTCTGTTTATTTTTGAGGTGGTGAAAGGATGAAAAAGACAACAGGGTAAGGGAGAATGAAATAATTACTACAGAAGTCAGCAAGATATTTATGATATAGGAGATTTAGGAGATTCAAACTTTCTTTACTATACTACTAAACTGAATGGGTCCAGGAAACTGTTTGGGGGATTTGGTCTTTTTTGTTTGGCTGGTTTTTTGTTTTGTTTTGGGGTTTTTCAGTGTGTTTTCTTCAGTTGGCTGGTTTGGTTTGTTTCTCATTTAAATATTAAATAAATTTACTTGCCTTTCAAAGTAAGGGTAGCTAATTTACTTCTGAAACAGTTACCTGTTTTCTAATGTACAGAGATAATGCATTGTGCCAAGGCAAAGTACAGTTACTCTGGCAAAAAGGAAATGGGAAGCCATATGAATTGTTTCTCTACTCAAATATTCAAAAAGCAAAAAACACGTAGGAAATTTTGTCACATAATAAAAAAAAATTAAACATCCAATACAAAAAATTTGATAAATTAATTAAGTGATGGAAAGAAAAATGTAGAAATATATCACTTCTCAATTAATTCAGCTTCACACTGATTGTGTCATGGTGAGATGATGGCTAGAACCCAGTGACAATTTTGGGAATGAACTAGTAGAAAACAAATGCATGTAAAGTACTGATAGAAGTATTTATTGATTTTTAATTAACAAAAATGGAATTTTGGGGGGGTTTATTGTCATTTCATTAATAGATGAAAATAAAATATATAGAAAACCAAAAAGATTTTACTTTTTTCATACATCTTTTTATTTTCTCCCCTCTTAAAGGGACAAAAGGAGAAAGGGGCAACGAAGTGGAAAAAAATCCCCAAAAACCAAACAACTATTTGAAAAAGGGAAATACTATGAAATGCTGGTTTGTTTGGGTTTTTTGCTTTTTTTTCAAATGTTTTTCTTTCCCTGTGCAAAAAAAACTAACATGTCAACAAAATTTATGGAAGAAGATTCTCCCCCAAATGTCTTAAAATAATAAAAATTATTTTTTCGATCAACCCTGGTTATAAATCAGGCGAATGTAGGTTACTAACCATGACTTACCGAAATTATTGGACTGTTGTCTCTAAGAAGTCCACTTATTTCCATTTAATTCTAGAGAGTGTCAGTACTGCTCTAAATATTCTATACTGCAGTCAACCTATAACAAAAAAAATTAGGTACCTCTGTAATAAATGGTCAGGTGATTTCTCTTGCTTTTCTTATCCTGTATATCTGCATAATTTCACTATAAATTTGAAAGCATTGAATTTAATGTACTTCTACTGCTTAAAGGATTAAAATAATTTTCTATTTGAACTACAAGCATGATCATGGAAAAAGGAACTATTTAAGAGGATTACTTGTGTGACTGGATTTATATTAAGAGGCCAGTGTCAGGCCAGAGTTTCAGCCTTAATTCTGTCAGGTCTTGGTTTCATGGCTTTAGAAGTCAAACCTTCACGAGTTTTAAATGTATCCCTTTGTAATGACGTAGTATATCCACAAAGGAAGTTGAAAGATGAATCCGCAAGGCAAGGACTAAGAAGAGAGTCCTAGCAAATGTACAACTCAAAAAAATGAAAAAAAATTTCCACTCTGAAAAGCTATTACAGCTATAAATGGGGGAAATTAGTAAGACATAGTAAGGAAATTAGGAGGCTTTCAACCACTATATGGTGAGAATATAGAAATCTTTTGAGAATAAGATGTGCCAAATGAAAAAATATGAAGAAATAATATTGGGGGGAGGGCAAAGGGGGAAGACTGAAGGTCTGCAGGTAGATACATTTCTAATGACTTTCTAGAAAAGTCAGTACCTTTCTGACTCTGCTATATTTTTTTTTTTGCTAACGTTTTGTAATTACCAGAGTTTAACAAGGTGCGTGGCAATAAGTATTTTTTTCTACACTTGTGCAAGTCAATATGCTAGAATCTTGTTATATGATCACCTTTAGGGATAATATGCCTCATAATAAATGAGTAGAGACCAGTAAATGTAATGACATAGAGAAGACACATGCTAAGTTAGAAAAAATTGAAAAAGTGTAGAAATCAAAAGAAAAAATTCCATGAGATTTATATCACCTTTTTCTGTTCAAAATTAAAACCTTATTTTACTAATTTTCAAGAATTACAGTGAAATCCATAACATTCTTTTAATAAGGCAGAGGAAAATGAGAGGTCTGTATTTAAATCATTCTGGATGATACAGTTGAGGGCAGATATTCACCAAGCTACTCAATCACTCACCCATCTCAACTGAAAAGGGGAGAGAAATATGATTTTCTCTACCTCCTCCCCCTGAGCAACTTAGGAGGATGGGAAATGAGGGGTTCTTGTTAGTTCACCACATATTATCTCTGGTACTCCCTCACACTCTTCTCCTAGCCCAGCATGGGATGCCACTCCGAGGAAATAATCCTCCATGAATTTCTCCAGCATGGGCTGCAGGGGCACAGCTGCCTCACCGTGGTCTGCACCATGGTCTGCAGGGGAATCTCAACTCCGGCACCTGGAGCACCTCTTCCCCTCCTGCACTGACCTTGCTGTCTGCAGAGTTGTTTATCTCACATGTTCTCACTCCTCTCTTCTCCAGCTACTGTTGTACGGCAGTTTTCTTCCTCCTTCTTAGTGGGGGAGGCACTACCACTGTCGCTGATGGGCTTGGCCATGGCCAGCGGCAGGCCCACCTTGGAGCCAGCTGGCATTGACCCTGACATGGGGAAAGCTTCCAGAAGCTTTTCACAGAAGTGGTTGCTGCAGCCCGCAATAACAAAACCTTGAAATGTAACCCCAAAACTAAAAGAGGTCTCATCTACAGAAAGCCCACCCCTGGAATACTGTGTATTTATTTAAGGAATAACATTTTTATAAATTGCTTTTTTCAGTGTAGGCTAATGTAATATTGACAATGCCAGGGAGGCTTGTTGAAATATGTTTCCACTTGTTGAGGATTCCTCTAGTTCTATCAGTGGGGACTACTGCAAATGAGTCTGTCTCCCACTTCTTCATTCCCTCCCATCAGGTGTTTGTACAAATAGATGAGAACACCCATGAGCCTTCTTGATTCCAGACTGTAGGTCCCCAACTCTCAGCTTAACCTCATATGAAAGATGCTCCAGTCCCTTAAACATCCTAGTGGCCCTTCTCTGCTCCAGGCCAATATTTCCATATCCTTCTTGTACTGAGGAGACCAGAACTAGACACAGAATTCCAATAGTGGCCTCACCAGTCCTCAGTGGAAACACCATCTAAAGAAAAGAAAACACTTTCTTACTGTGAGGGTGGTCAAACACAAGAAACTTGCCCAGGGAGTCTGTGAAGTCCCCCATGTGCATACATATTCAAAACCTGCCTGGACAGAGTCCTGGCAACCTGCTCTGCTTGAGCAGGAGTTTTGGACAGGATGATCTCCAGCAGCTCTTTGAAACCACTCTGAGATTCTGACGAATACAGAACTCTAAATTGAAGTGACAATTCTATAGCTGGAACTGGATATTCTATTGTCAACAACCTACAACTGTAGGCTGACATAAGTATCACATCCTTGACTGTAATACTTCCACTTTGATCTTTGATTCCTTATCCTAGGTATCGTTTTTATACCTGGTCTTTTCCACAGGAGCCAAGCCCAGGTACTACAGATCTTGATTTGCAGTGAAATAACTCATCTGTTCTAATACTCCAATCTTCCAGATGACCTAAGAGTCAATAAAAATTCAGCTATCATTTCACAAAATAAAATCGTCTAAATAGTCTTAAGAATTATGTATTAAATAAAAATCTAAGTTTGCTTCAGAATTTTTCTATCTGTATTTACACATGATACAATACAGTAGACTATACAAAGAGGATTAATAAAATAATAGACAACTTCCAGACTAGGCATACTGAAATGTTGCATTTTCTATATTTGAGAAATTTATATCCTTGCATTATTTCTATAATGCAGATATTCAGCTTTATTTTACATAAAATAACTTGCAAAATCAATACTTTTTTGAGAGAGCAGATAGGAAATGTTCAGATGTGCAGATTTTAAGAGACAGTGATGCTTAATTCTGATAAAGGACCATAAAAAGCGAAAACAATTTGTGACAATTGAATGTCACAGATGGAAAAGTAGAGTAATGCTATTGCAAAATGCAAGATCATGAATTAAATCATACATAAAATAAAAGTAATTGCATATGCCTCAAACGGATATTCACATCTCCAAGTAAAGCTCATGGATTGCAATGTGTTATGGAATTCAACAGACAAAATGTTTTAAACAGGTCCTGCTTTTTCAATAAGAATGCTTATGCACTAAAAAAAGCTGACAAAATACCAGAAAACTTACAAGACACAGAAGTGAGAATAAAATATAATTAGACTGTGAATCTCAATTATGTGAGTTGAATTCCCTGATGAGTTAAATCAATATATCTTATATTAATACCTTTCTCATTACATAATTGTACAAAAGCAAATAAATTACTGAGAATTATATATGTTACATAGCCTCTAGAATGTTGATACAACATTTTGAAAAGCTTTGGAAGACATTTTGCCTACCATAAGTTGAATTTATTTTTAGATATTTTTTACATAATAGTTAATACAATATTCCAGATTTGCTGTATGTTAAGCATTGGTTTTAAGTCTTAAAGACTTTCTATGCTAAAGGCACTACTGTGACTGATGTTATTACTAACTCAGGTTAAAAAAATCTGGACGTTAGGAAAAAAATTTCCAGTGTTTTCATCTCAAATGATGCATAGTATTTTTAATGCCAAAATAAGCATAATAAAACTTTAAAACCCAGAAACTTTCCCCCTAGAACTTAAATTATATAGTTTAGATTAAACATTTTCTTTTAATCGTCCTTATCAAGAGTTGAACAGTATATCATCTGGTTTGCTTTTAGAACTTACATAGCTCTTAGCTTGACTAATTGATTTTATAAGTTTCTACTTCTGTCACTCTCAGCTGCTAAAAGATGATGCAAATTTTATTTGTTTCCCTGTGTTTTCTTTTGTTTTACATAATATGTAAAAATAAGTGTGGATGGGCAACAGAGAAGAGAGTTATATGCATTCCCTGTCCTAAGGTGTGTATACAGATATCTCTGTGGAAAGAGGAAAAGATGCTGTTTTGTTTAATTGCATCTCTGTTTGAGCTTTGAAGAAGCTCTTAAAATGCAAGTGGTTAGAAAGAACCTCAGTAAGCAAGGACTGTCAAGCATGAACAGAGTCAGGAAAATCTTGGAAAGAATAGGGAGGAGGTTTCAGAAACTACAAGAAATGCAGGTTGATTTTTTAACTTATCTGAAGACAATAGTGCAGTTTTTCAATCCAAAAGACCTCTGAAAATTGCTGGACCACAGGAAAGAGTTTATGATTCAGTTACACATGGGTATTAGTGATGCTGCTTTAAAATCCTTCTCTTCTTGTCTGATCAACTCTAACTATCCTGTTCTAGCAATCCTAGAAATTCAAAACCATTTCACTCTTGAAAAGAAAAAGTGTTGTATCTATTTCAAAGCAGCAAATGCATTGATTGGGGTCAGCAGCCATCTATCAGCTTTTAGTTTTACAATTTATGGAATGATTTTTTTTTCATCTTTGACAGGTGTTCTAAGGGTTTGTTTTGCTTTTTTTATTTTTTTTTTTTCCCTGAGCCCTACTGTGTTTTACCGAAGCCTACTGGGAAAATGAAGTGCTTTCAGCAGGGAGCATTGAACCAGTTTCTGCTTTGCTCTGAAAATTGCAGTCTGCATGTTTCCCTCAGAGCTAAAAGCTCTGCACCTCTTTCATGAATGATCAGGAGAACAGCAAGGAATCTCTCATACTTGTGTGAGAAATTAATTTTCTGAGGTTATTATGAGATTCTGAGTAAAATTTAAGTATTTTACCGATCCAGAATCTACTGTTGAAGTAGTGTTGCTTTAAGAGTACCTCCGACAAATTTCAGATACCAATGTAAATTAATTCTGATGCATCAGTATCCTATTACCACTGAGCCAGGTTTTCCACTTTGACTACTAACACAAGTATAAATAAAATAATCACTTAAATAAAAGCAGCATGATGTCCAAACCAGATCTTTCCAGGCAACTAAATACAAGCACAATCTCATCAGTTTTATAAAACTCTCTGTGCTATATTATGTTTCTGCAACTGAAACTGGTGACGATACCTGCTTCCTCACAAGTAGAGAGTTTGAATACTCCTTTAGGAACACTAGGACATTTATGTCAGCAAAATATAACACATTTTGTTCATTATTTGTGATGAGAATCTGGAGAATAAGGTTGATACAATTTTTTTTCCTATCCACAGTTTGCTTTTCTTCCACCATCAGCTAAAATCTTCTTCTGAGGGTTATTAGAGTCTTGGTTACTCCCCAAGTGTCATATTAGTTGAGATTTTAGGAGAATTGCAAGTTCATTTCTATATTACGCTTGTTCCTTTATTACACTTGTCCTTCACTTTGGCATCAAGACTGAAATTCTCTTATACAAGACACATGATACCTTCTTCAAAATTTAGATTGAAATTCTATTCATCTCGACTGATGGAATCATTGGCATTGGGTTTTACCTTGTTTTGCTGTGCCATGTGTGAAAAAGATTTTTCCCCATGTACCTGCTGGAGCTTAACTCAAATAGCTAGGACTCAGGTTACTGATAGGGCTGCCTGATATACAGTGTTAATAGTGATTTCCAAAGGCGTAGAAGGATTGACTCATCTGCCTATTTTCTCAGGTTTTTCAAAATAAATTTGGTGAAAATTGTGAGCTTTCAGAATTTTTATTATCCCTGAAGTATAGATGTCCCATATTCTTTATTTTGTGAATTCCTACAAGAATTATGATGGAGGTAACTAAAACCACAGAAAATGGTATATAACTCTCATAAGCAGCATAAATTGCCTCTTTTTTTTGTAGTTCTTTTAAGAATACAGCCAAGAAGTTCAATAAAAAGCCTTAGCTAAATTCTCTGTCAGTAGAAATAAGCCCTCCAAATCAGTGCAGGTGAGAATGTAGTTGGAGGAGCAGTGGTGATTTAATTCTTGCAAAGCACTAACTTGCAAAATCTTAGAAACAATAAAGCAATTATTTAATTTCTCTTGTTGCCCAGATATACTGTCGTACACTTAATATATATGAAATTGTGGAATGACTTTATTAATTCTGTCATTAAACAGAAGCTTCTGTTACATCTATTAATTTTCAAGAGGCCTATTAGGGACATAAGCATTGGTATTTATAGTGAGTGTACATTCCCTGTGCGTGTGTGCTTAGTATTCGACTTTACACTGTTACATTTATGGCTGAATTTGATGATCTTAAAGGTCTTTTCCAACCTAAATGATTCTATGATTCTACAATTCTGTTTACACATGGCGTTAAGAATGAGATTTCATCACTAAATATTTTTTTCTGTGATAACATGTTTAATTTGCTGATAGTGCACGTTTGGCAGCTATGGAATATTTACAAGAAAAATCTTCTTGTTGAATTTGAATCAGTAATGTCTACAATTAAGTAAAATGCAATACTACCAAACTGACAGTTATTCAAACCCTTTAATGTTGTGAGTCATACAAAGTAATTTATTGTAATTATTGACAGGTCAAATTATTTTGCTATTATATCGATTTCAAAATACTAGTAAAACAGCACTCATATATTCTAAACATGTATTCTGGGTTTCATGTTCTGGACAATTAGTTTTTCAGATAGATATAGATATTGTCTTTTGTATTGTTCTTCCAAACTCCCTGAAATAGTATAATCACATCCTGCATTAAAGGTCTGAAGACATTTTTCTAATAACTGAATATATCCAGAGGCTATTGTCTAGTCTTGAAGCTTAATGGGATTGACTGACTTATCCAACCTGTGGCTTTTCCTCAGCCTCCAGAAAATGTGTTTGCACTCTGACTGCCTATTGGGACTGACTCTTGGCCCAACAAATTTTCCTAGAGCTGACTTTAAATTGCAACTTGGTAATGGTCACAACTGTTCTAAGAACCAAACTAACAGTTTAATAGTATAGAAGATCAATGGTTTTTTCCAACTTCCAGAACTGATAAAATAAACCAATGTTTGATTATTACTACAGATATGGCCATTGTATCAGACACGGACATATGTAGATACACCACTGGGGCTTCTTGGGATGCCTTTTTATACATGAATTTTCCCTACCCGGTGGCTGAGTTTCTCGCTTTCTATTCAAATTCCTTATCATGCAGTTAGTTCTTCTAGACCTTTCTGGAAATGCGCCAGAGGACTTAGAGAGTTTTTCATGGTCTTGAGCCCCTCTGCTGGGTCTGTCTTTGGTCAACAGTCCATGCCTGCTTCTCAACCCACAGCTTGTGCTGTGTTGTGCTCTTCTCCAGAAGCAAATACAAGGAGTTTGTCCCAGGAAAGTGCTGCCCTACCTCTGTATGCGCTCCTTCTGCTGCCACATTCAGTCCTTTCCCACAGCATGTTCTTGCCAGCAACTCCTAGTCGTCTCCATAGTTATCTGGCTATTGGTTTTTGAGACATGCACATTAATCCCTTATCTTCAGGGCTTCTATAATAAGACATGATAAGGAGACTAGAGCAGCTCTCCTGTGAAGGCAAGCTGATCAGCCTGGAGAAGAGAAGGCTGCATGGAGACATCACAATAGCCTTCCAGTATCTGAAGAGGGCCTACAAGGAAGATGGAGAGGGGCTCTTCTGCAAGATCTGTAGTGATATGATAAAGAGTAATGGATTCTAACTGAGAATAGGTTTAGATTAGATGTTAGAAAGAAAGTCTGTATTTTGAGAGTGATGAGCTACCGGAAGAGATTGTCAAGATAAGTTGTGGATGCCCCAACCCTGGCCGTGTTCAAGGCCAGGTTGGATGGTGCTTTGAACAACATGGACAAGTGCAAGGTGTCCCTGCCCATGGTGGGGAGGTTGGAAATAGACCATTTTTATGATACCTTCCAATCAAAAAATTCTTTGATTCTATGACATCTAGGAGTCTCCAATTATCTTGTTCTTTCTTTCTGTCTATTCTAAACTAGAGTCACAATGGCCTGTAACAGTCAAGCCATCCTTGACTAACATGGCTCCTTAAGCATGAACAAGCCAAGCTAATACTTTCTCTAATGGAGTATTGAATGCAATTCACTTAAACTATATTATCTGGTGTTGATGAAAATTAATTATCGTTTCAAGATTTATGCTACTTTTCAGGAAGATTGGTCTTAATTCCTTTGCTCTAATTAAGGATCAATGCTCTTGAACAGAATAGAGTTTAACTCCTTGAATATGTTAGGACACTACTTCTATTTCAGTACATGTTCAGTTCACAGATTTGTCTATGTTTTCAAGCAGTGTGGAGAGATAAGAGAGGATTTTTAAAGTGAAGCAGTGAAGCTGTGAAGCTACCTGATACCTCCAAATGATATTCATGCTATCTTTCATTTGGGGTTTTTTCTGCAGGCTAGCCTTATTCATATGGATCAACTATCCATTAGTCACTGGGGTGTACTAGGTACATTCTTGAAGTGTTTCTTTTAGGTTTGTTTCATTTGAAGATTCACTTGTTTTGAGATAGCTGTATTATGTGAACTAAAACATGCTAAAGGGTGGTAATTTCAAGTTAGCTTCAGAAGCATATTTTTGATCCTAACAAACGTTTACTGTAAATGCACCTCTGAAATACCTTCCGTAGGAACTCAAAAAGCACAGAGAAATGGGAAAAAAGTGATAATCTAGTTTAAATATTGCTTTTATACACGATAAGAAAATAAACTTTTCTTTTGCATTTAGAATCCTTTTGCCGTTTTACTTTTCCCATCATAATTTTCATGCATTCTCCTTGAAAATCATGTTTCCGTTTAAAAAAAGTTTGTACATGCTTTACTGGCATGACTAAACATTTTCAGTTTACAAGACATGGACAAGAGAAATGTGTATCCTGTTCTATCTGTTTTCGTTTCATTCTTTATACAACCCTAGTCAGAGAAACTGTTTGAAGGAATGTAACTGAAGTAAACACTCCATACATGTTTCAATGAATGTCAATGCTCATTGTCATCATCCTTGATGGTCCCTTCCAGGACCTTGTTCTGTGACCGTGCTATAAATAATAAGGGCTCAAAGTTTCTTGTCCATTGTTGTGGACCTTGTGTTGTCAAGTACGGAAGTGTTAAAGGACAAAACACATTTAAAACCACTTCTGTCTTCTCTCTTTTAATACAGCTGCAGTGGAAATAACTAAGTATGGCATATAAATTAGTACGTAGATTAAGAAATATTAGAAAGGAATTTCTCAGCAAGGACACAGTGTGTTCCTTAAAAATTTTCATTGCTAATATTTCTAGAAATGTTTTTTTATCCCCAGGCACCATAAGCATCATGAGTGAATACAACAAACCTGTGAAATTCAGGAGAGTGGTCAGTGGGACTACAGTGAAAGTAATTTTCAGTAGCTTGTGAAATTGTCATTATCTTCTCTAGTTTGTATTGCAACCACAGTTTTCACTGAATGTGAATATGATCCACTATGACACAGTATCATAACTGAACAAAAATTTGAATGTCTGTTGGTCATGGAGGGTCTCTATTAGGATTTCTGTTACTGCTGTCTTTTTAGAGATTTATTATCGATTTTGATACTGTTACTTGCTCACTGAATCATTTTCTTCCCTATAACATTTTCATATGAATCTGTGTTTAGACATCCAACCTTCCAGAGTCTGTGATGCTTTTGCTTCATTTATTTATGAGAAATTTCAGATTATAAGGTCTGCTTCTTGCTTTCCTTCCCACACTTTTAAATTTAGACATACCAGCTCCTTTTTTCAAGCCCTAAATAATGGTACATAATTTTAAATTTATCTTTAATACAGTATCCTTATATAATCTCTGTTTTTCCTATGAACACTTAACAGCATTGCCCTGTTTTAAGCATTCTTTTAACAAATTAATTGCATTAATAGTTCCTCTTTCAGAAACTGAGGACAAGTGTTGACTTTTTCTCACTTTTATTCTTTCTGCAGACATTTTGAATCCAAGTACATGAAGCTAGAGAGACACTTAACTAGAATCACATCAAAGGTTGCTTTGCCTTTTGTGTTTTTCAACCTACTGTTCCATTAAACAGTAATAGATTCTACATAGAAAGTTAATCTTTATTTAAACTCTGTTGTGCTATTTGCCTAATGTACATGGTAGCTACAATCTCCCATTACTGATTATTTTCCTTATTGACAGACTCTTTGCCCTCAGCAGGTCACAGTCATGGTCACATAGTCAGGGGCTTCATCATGGTCTTAGAAAGAAAACTACAATAAAGATAACAGGTGAAAAGAGTGTGTATTGATTGATTGATTGATTGAGTTAGGTGAAACCATGCCATTGTAACACTTTTTCTAGGATTTGTTTTTCTTCTATAACTCCTTAAACTGCCTTTTTGGCTGATTTCTAGTACTTACACTGTTCAAGGTGCATGCTGAGCATGCTAAACTGTGAGCGAAGTAAATGAGAGCTGTGTGGGGTGTAACAGGCACAGAGGACTAGGTTTGATATGTAGGGTTCTAGTGGGACCAGGCCTCCAACTACCTTCTGCTCCTCATAGATGGTTCCTGAAGTCTCTGTGTGGGGAAACCTGTCCGTGCAAAGTTGTCATCAAGCCATAGTATTCATGGCCCTGCTCAGCCATATGTATGGAAGGTACTGGTAGCTGATAGGGGCTGGAGACAGGTTGGAGCAGAGATGCTATGACATAGGGGCAGGCACATCCTCAGACACTTCAGCCATGGTCAACTGATACTGGAACACTGGGGAACAAGCATCACAAATACTAAGCACAGGGCTAACGCGGGGTGGTGGTGGGGTGAGAGGTCCTCTGCATGTTCCGAAAGTGTCCTGATTGCTCAGACAGACACTTCCGTCCGGTGCATCCGACACTGTGCAAGCAGACCTCTTCTCTCACCCGTGCAGGTGGATAGCACAGTCACACACACACACCCCAGAGCCTTTGATTAGTTCAGCATTGCCAGAGACAAAGAACTCAGAGAGCTCAGTTGCATGGAGCTTCCAAAGGCTTATTCTTTGAAGGGGTCCAGCCACAAAAAAGAGAGAATGCCTGTGAGTGGCCATTCTTATACAGGTCTAGGGCCAATAGGGTTGGGGAGAGGGCAGGGAGATAAAACAATAATCCAATGGGGAGAAGGGGAGGGGTGGAGTCAGGGATCGGGTCAAGCCCAATCAACATAGGAAGATTAACATAACCTTGGGGAAAGACCATTTAGCACCTGGGGGTAATTCTGCTGTCTTGGGACCTCTCGGCTCCCCGGTGCTCTCAAGATGGTTGAGACCACCACAGCACAGGGTAGCGGAAAAATTTGTGTTACATACTATGCCAAAACCTCCTACGACTATCCTGAAGGAATTGGGACAGACTCCAAACAGACATTTTGGTGTGGGCATAAAGATTGCTTATGTATGTGTTGTTTCCATGATTCGTTTTCTCGCTATCAGAATTGCTACACAGAATTTTAGGCTGGCTAGTGAGCTGGTTTTGACTGGATTGGAGTTTATTTTCTTCATAGGAGTCAGTATGCATCTGTGCATTTCACCTGTGATGGAAACAGTGTTGATAACACAGTGATGTTTTAGATATTGCCAACAGTGCCTATACAGAGCCAAGGTAATTTCTGCTCCTCACCCCACAATGAGGAGTGTGGGTGTGCACAAGAGTTGGGAGGGGAGTCAGCTGGGACAGCTGACTCCAACTGACCAAAGGGGTATTCCATACCATTCCATGCACCATGTAGGGTGTCATGCTCAGCATATAAAGCTAGGGGAAGAAGGAGGAAATGTTTGAAATGACAGTGTTTTTCTTCCCAAGTCACCGCTATATGTGATGGAGCTCTGCTGTCCTGGGGATGGCTGGACACCTGCCAGCCCATGGGAAGGGGTCAATTCCTTGTTTTGCTCTGCTTGTGTGCACAGCTTTTGCTTTACCTGTTAAACTGTCTTTATCACAACTTACGAGTTTTCTCAGTTTTACCCTTCCAATTCTCTCCCCCATCACAGCAGGGGGAAATGAGCAAGAGGCTGTGTGGGGCTTAGTGGTCAGACAGGGTTAAACCACTGCAGCTAACAGTAAACTAAAATAAAATTCCTTGGCCTGATACTGTTCTGCCTACCAGCATTTTATAGGGATTGTTGAGTGAAAGACTACCCACGAGAAACCCTGATAAGCAAGTTCACCACTGTCTTCATCGTTACTTTGTCTATATTTATAATATAACTATAAGGTAGAAAGGATTCTGCATTTTGAGGTGTAGGTAAATTCACTGCATGTTCAATCTTGCTTCAGCAAATGTCGTATGTTTTAAATGGTGTCTAGTAAATAAGGAAAGAATCATTTGCAAATAATTAGGGTTGGTGTAAATAATGCACCATTTCCTAAGAATTATTAATTTTGTGATGAAAAATAAAAAGGTACAAGGACCACTTGGTACGTCATTGAGAAAATTAGTGCACATTGGAAACACAGAGAGTGGGAGTCAAATTTTGCAGGCACTGTAATTTGTGGCTTTTCCTTTATTTTCTGTACATTTAACTAATACTTAAATTGATGGTTTTAAATACACATCAGAAATAAAGCGAACATAATATCACAGACCCAGGGAGCAGCAAACATGGCTGCCATGCAGGGGAGGAGTGCTGGAGAGTGACAGTGACATCAGCGACAAGAGGCACCATCCCATAGCACCCATATAGGAAAGAAAGTGTTGGGGGATGGCACTCAGACGCAGCCAATGGTCCAGCGATATCCAGTCAGATCCACAATGAGGAGACAGGTTCTGAGCTCAAGAGCGTAAATTTAATATTTAGGTCAGGGTCAAGGCTCAAGTAATCAAGGTAAAAGATCAAGTACCAGCTCACTTGCAGCATACCCCAGGTGGGTATCAAGGGTCAGAATATGAGCTTAAATGCAGCTTCTGAGGAAAGTAGGGGGCACTCAGAAAGTGCCCTGCCCACCCCGCCCCAACAGCACCTTCTCTGTTATTTCACATCACTTTGATCTAAGGTTGCGGCCCCCTCCTACCAAAGCTGCTCAAGCACAGGCAGTAATTCAACAAAATGTCCACATGACATGTAAGATGGAAAGAGGACGTTCATTCCTGGCCAAAACATGGCAACATGATGTTCCTGTATAATTTCTGGTTTATTCTCTTCTTTGATATATTCTTTTTTCATGAGAAGTCATATATCTTCTTAGAGTTAGAGTCATATATCTTCTGTAGGCATTTCTCCAATCTCACTTATAATGTTCTGTATTTTTGTTATTAGTATGTAATACCAATTATTAATAGGAAGAACACATAATCTTTAAGATTATGGACTGGAATGCAGATAACTTGGGATTAATTTTTGCCGGAGTTCTGCGTAAACCTACCTGCTTTATTCTCCTCTAGTGCAAAATAAAACATTGTGCTGCTTTTCACCCAGCCTTATGTAAGTCTAAGAGTTTGATTTTCTTCAAGTATGTCTGTGTCCCTACAAATCCCAGTCTTGAACTTTTCTTAGGTTTCATCAATTGCATGGAATCACCTGGGCTTATAAATAGAAAGATTTTTTCCTTGCCTAAAGCAGATGTAAAATATAACAGGTATCATAATCCCTTTCAAATTTCATCTCAGGACATCATTTTATCTCATGAGATGGCATCCACATTTTGCAGTTATTTAATTTCTTTGCTGATTTTCTAAGTAATGCATGTTAATATTATAATTGTATTTCATGCATAGATTTTTACTTTTTATACTCTTGATGCTATGAATTTTTTTCCTTCATGATTTTACTGCTAAATAACAATCAATCTCTTGATATTTCTTTTCTAACTTCCCTCAGGTTTTTTTTCATTGCTTTTACAGCATGTTTTTATTTAATATTATTAATTATAGTGCTCCCATAATAATTTTTTAGCTGCAAGAAGACTAATAATGATTTTTGGGAAGAGTAACAACTGTTAAAATGCTACCAAGCACTTATTTAAAATAGTTCAGATTTATCCCGTACGAATATTGTGAGGAAGCACATTTTCGTTACCAGTAAAAATGAAATTTGTATGTGACACCAGAATGATGCATAATTACATGGATGAAGGGCAAAATGTAAGTAGGAAAGAGCTCTTCTGCATTAGACATGCAATATCTTTCTTTTCAAAGTGTCTAAAAGGAAAAATAACCTTTTATAAAGGGTTATTTTAGTAACACCTGAGAAGATCTCATTATGAAATAGGTATGAAAGGATTGGCTGCTGAATGTAGGATTTCTAAATCTATGCACTAATATAGAGCATAGACTTTTATACCTGATAAC
Organism: Origma solitaria; assembly: GCA_013397895.1. Classification (NCBI taxonomy): domain Eukaryota; kingdom Metazoa; phylum Chordata; class Aves; order Passeriformes; family Acanthizidae; genus Origma; species Origma solitaria. The sequence continues at coordinate 652,709 of VZRL01000640.1, forward strand.
AGTGAGAGACGTAATAGCAGTTATAATGAATATAACACTTCAAGACTGCTACCTTAAAAGAAAAAAATGCTAAATGACCCAAACTATGCATTTCAGAGCCCATTGTCTAATGGTATAATTGAACATCATGAGATTCTGAAGATAAGGGAATGGTCTCAAAATAGAAATACTATGATATTCAGCAACAAGGCTATTCGTTTTCTTGCAGATCTGTGTCCTTTCTTTCTTTCTCTGGAGAGTTAACTCCCAGCAGTGCAAATACAGAGGCAAGAGAGAGGAAATCAGAAATTGACAATACTTGCCTAGCTTTGGAGCTATGTGGCTAGAGTACTGAAACTCTTTGAAGGCATAATTGGGATTCATAATTGGGAGAAGGATCAAAATCTAGTTTCTACAGCTTCTGAGTTTAATATTTCAGACCCCAAATCTCCTGTCATTACTACTAGTTATTCATACTCCACGCTTTTCTGGTGTCTTCAAAGGCTTAAACAGTGCTGACCACTCTGCTGCACAAAGATCATTGGGACAGGTTCATGTGTTCAGCAATTTACTAATAGGACATAGCTAAATTTTAGATGTTTTCATCCCCATTTAGGTAAAAATAGGAGAGACTGAATAGGACCCTTTAATATTATCCTATAATTTCCAACAGTTCATTAACTTGTTTTAAATTCTTCAGCTAAAGTTTTCCTCAAACAGTATCTTTTCTGTCCTTTGATCTTTCAGCAAAGTCCAGAATATGGTCCAAAATACTCTTGAAGAACTTTGGGGAAGATGAGGGCATTTAAGGAAATCATGTACTTAATAATAAAAGTAATAATAATAATAATAATAATAATAATAATCCACGTGCACTTTTGTGATAAACCAGTGTAGTGTGTTGACCCTGGGTGGATGCCAGGCACCCACCAAAGCCATACCATCACTCCCCCCCACACTTGACAGGGGAGAGAAAATATAGTGAAGGGTTCATGAGTTGAGATAAGGACAGAGAGAGATCACTCACCAAATACCATCATGGGTGAAACAAACTGGAATTAGAGATATTAATTGACTTGATTACTAACAAAATCAGAGCAGAATAATGAGAAGTAAAATAAGACCTTAAAAACACCTTCTCCCCACCTCTCCCTCTTCCCCAGCTCTATCTCTTCCCTCCAGCAGCACAGGGAGACAGGGAATGGGGATTATGGTCAGCTCACCACAAGTTTCTGCCACTACTCAGGGAGAGGAGTCCTTCCCCTGCTCCAGTGTGGGGTCTTTTTCATGGAAGAGAGTTCTCCACAAACCTCTCCAATGTGAGTCCATCCACCGGGCAACAGTCCTCTACAAACGGCGGCAATGAGGGACACTTTTCCATGGGGTGTAGTCCTTCAGGAGCAGGCTGCTTCAGCATGAGTTCCTCACATAATCACAGTTTCTACCAGGAGCCCTGCTCCAGCATGGGCAGCTCTCTCCATGGGTCCACAGGTCCCTGCCAGGACCCTGCTTTAGCACAGATCTCCCATGGGTCACAGCCTCAGGCATCCACCTGCACTAGCATGGATCTCCTCCCAGGGCTGCAGGTGGATCTCTGCATCCCCTGTGGATCTCCATGGGCTGCAGGGGCACAGCTGCCTCACCATGGGCTACACCATGGGCTGCAGGACCATCTCAGCTCTGGCACCTGGAGCACCTCCAGTGTTTCCTTCTGCTGACCTTGGTGTCTGCAGAGCTATTCCTCTTGCATGAGCTAACCATGCTCTTCTCTGGCTGCAGTAGCAACTGAGCAAGAACTCTTTTTTCTTCTTCTTAAATCTCTTATCCCATACATGTTATCATTTTTTCTGATTGGTCCAGCCTTGGCCAGGGGCACAGCCATCTTGGAGGTGGCTTGGATTGGCTCTGCTGGACATGGAGAAAGCTTCTGGTGACTTCTCACAGAAGTCACCCTCTAGCCCTCCCCCTACCAAAATGGGGCCATGCAAACCCAATAAAACTACACGTATGTCGGTGTAGAAAAATATGCATCCACATGATTTTTACACATGCTATATAAAAATGAGAACAATGTGAGCAAATTTCAAACTAGAAATGCTACTGTTTATTTACATTGAATGGCTTCCCTTGTAAGATAAAGTTTATTCTTTAGAATAATTTTCTCATTTGTAAATATCAGTTTAGGGGGCACTATCTTAAAGGGGAATATAAATATCTGAAAAGATATTTATATTCAGATAAGGATACTGAGGGGAAAAAAGACTAAAAGAGAGAAAAACATTGTGTTTAAGACAAATTAATCTGTTACTAATGCAAAGCTATTGACAATTCCTGTAATTAACATAATGTTGTGTTTTTATCATCTTCATGATGACTCCAAGCAAAAGCTTTGTAATCTTATTTTGATTTTCTTTCTATAATAACTCATCTCCATGCAATAAAAATTGCTAGACATATTCAAGGGACAGAAAAGACTAGTCTATAAATTAAACAGTGCTGGAGGACTCTGTAATCTGTTGTCTTTGACTGTAATACATAAAAGTCTCAAGCACATGATTAAGGACTTTTGGTTTTCAGATATACACTCTGAAAACTAAGGATCTAATGAAGGGTTTTGCTGAATGTATAAGAACAGGAAAGAGTTGTGTGTTGCTTGCATGTTTTCTTCATAAAGCAAAAATTCTCAAGCCTACATCTTTGGAATATCTACTTTTATAATAAACTATTAAATGATTATCAGGAAAAATATTTATGGTTAAATCTCATGAATAGAACTTAGATGTTCTTGTTTAGTTCCTCGTTTTGCCTCAGATGTCCTACCTTAATTTTATTAACATTAGTTTTTGTCAACAGTGGAAGGGAATATGAAAAGTATGCTTTTAACCTTTTTCTCTCCTGCACACAAGTACAATGAAATGTACAAAATAAATATTGAATCTGTAGCAGGAATAAAAATAGGAAAAAACTGACTTTTGTTACAGTGTTGTAGTTCTGATCAGTTCCTTGGTCTTATTCCAGTTACCCATTACTAGTTAGATGTTGCCCTTGATTTGCTGTACGTTTTTTGTTTTGTAATGAGGCTTTAATATTCAACTGTATTTGGTGTGAAAACAGTAATATTTTCCTCTGTTTGAATTCCTAGGCTGCCACAGAAAATACATGTGAACCTTAAGGAACAACTGTTCTGAAGTTTTCTTCAGTAATGAAGCAGATGTGAAAGCAAACTTCCATTGGCCAAGTGAAACGATGACTATGAAATCAGAATTTTGCATGCTGGCGTGCTTTCTTCAACTTTGCGTTGTAAATGGGCAAGTAATATGTGAGAGACAAATGACTACTGAATGGAGAACAGAACCAAAACCTACCATAATAAAATGGACACCAAGGGAAAATGTCTGTTCAGACTTTTTCACTGAATGCTGGAATATGAATAAAAGTATTACTGGAGAAATCTTAGAAGAACGAAACCTCAGTATCCCTCAGATATGCCCTTTACAGCTTCAATTAGGTGATAGTCTCTTCATCTCCTCTGAGCCATCCTTTCAGTCCTATGGAATGAATTTGGTAAATGTCTCCAAGGAAGAATTCATTAACTGCCCTAAGGCTGGTTTTCTTCAAGAGCAGTTCGTTTTTGTTTGCCGGATAAGAGGACTGCACCAAGTTGACCCTAACTGGCTTGGTGTTGGAACTCATTACTTTGCAGAACTTCATAAGAGAGGTCCACTATTGTGCAACATGGGCCTACGTCTGAACGTAACCGTGAAGCAGCAGTTTTGCCAACAGTCTCTGGATGCGCCACTATGCTCTGGGCATGGAAAATGTTTAAGCCATGTTTGGGAAAAAGCATATAATTGCCATTGTTTCTCACAGTATTCAGGAACATTCTGCCAGAAGTTTGATATATGCTCCACTAAACCTTGCCACAACAATGCCTCTTGCACTGAGAAATCAGAACTTTCTGGAGATTCTTATGAATGCACATGTCCTCCAAAATTTTCAGGTATTTGTTTTCTCCTCTAGGAATAAATGTTACATAGATCATGCACTTTCCTTAACAGATGATAAAACAGTAAGAACAACACTAGCAAGGTTTTTGTATAATTTGATTGCCCACTGCTTCTACCACACTTGCAGAGTCTCTTTTACATGGAGTCTCATATGTACATATATTGTACAGACATTTGAAGAGAGTTTGTACTTGCTGACATTCATAAGTGCATTGTAGAGAAAAACAGAGTAAGTTCTTATCATGCTTTTTTCCTACCTAAGCATGAGACATTAATAAGTACTTGTTGACTTACAGAAGTAAGTATTTTCCTTTCTTTTTTTGTTCTGCATTTCAGGTCGTTAGACCAAATAACATAAATCATTTGGAGTAAGTTCCCCCAAATATAGCTAGTGAATGAAACTGATGAAAAAGACTAAATGGTTTCATTGAAATGCGCATTTCATTCAACCTGCCAAAACTCCCCTCCATTTTCAGTTAAAAAACCTTTCAAATTACATTAGTAAAATTTTTAAAAGCAAAATTTGGTTTCACTGAAAAGTCAAACCCCAAACTAGAAGAACAAGCAAAAAGAAATACTTAATATTTTTTCCAGATTGTTTTGTACTTCATAGTTCTTTTCAAAAGCAATTTATTAAACATACTGTTGCACCAAATTAAACATGTCTCAAATGAAAAAATCAAAATCCTACTAGGAAATATTGCAGTACATACCCAAAACTCATTGGAGAAACCGAATTTGGGTTCAGATTACAGACCAGAGAGTACAACATGACTGGCTAAATTCCTATCTAACCATTGTCTTCATTTCATGGAGGAAAAAAGTAGATTAAACAAATTATGGGGATGTTATTCCTGCATTCAGACCAGTAGAGTTTGGGTACATTTTAGAAAGTACTGGAAATATTCATTCACATCACAAAATGAATTATTGTAGCTCTTTTTGTACAAGTGGAGTAGAATTCTGGAAATGTTCCTCTGTTGGAATGAACTTCCATGCTCTCACAATAGTGATGGTATGCTATGAAGCACAGCTGATGACTCAGGAATGAGCGAGGTTCATAGAACACAGAAATGAAGCTTATGCTGCATAAAAATTGCTGTAATTTATTTTTAATTACTTTTCAAAGTGCATAATAATTTGGTTACTAATGCATTTGCCAATAGAAGATTATGCAGGTATGAATAAGTCAATGTTATGAGAAAAATATTTTTATAATTATTAAAAGTGCAATAAGATAGTGGAAAACATTGATAGTATGCAGTATGTTTTACATTTCCATTACCGGAGGCTGTGTAAAATGCTTTGAAAATAATAATATCAAAAGTGTCTGGTACTAATTGTACTCAAATTAATGTAGAAATTCACTAGCAATTCTGTTAAAGGTGATCATCATGCTCAATGTTATCAACAAGCAGTGTTTAAAACATTCTGTTAGCCTATATAGGAAATTTTTAGGTAATGCCATCATTTTGTACTTACAATAGTGGCCCCATAAATAAGCTGTATGCAAACAAGAAGAATTAGGAGACTAAACTACCATATGTTATGGACACGGCTACACAAGAGTAAGACATAAAAATGTGCCACTTATAATATAAAGTCTATTAGAAATTTGAAAACTTTTTGAAGTGTGAATAATGTCATAGTAATAATTCAAGAGGCAAGCATAATTATATGGTATTTAGACCTGTATGCTGTAATAGCATAAACAACTTACAACTGGAATTGTAATTTCCAGAAAGCTTCATATTAAAAAAAATTCTCACATTTCCACTCCACATAAGAACATCTTTTGTTCTGAAGGCTGAAAGGAACTGTAAGATAGATTCATGTTTAAAAGAAATAAATACTACTGTTGTAGTAGCATTTCTGCATTTAAGATACATCTGATTTTGTAACTGTATGTCAGATGAGGTTGAGCACAGTAGTTTATATAAAAGCAGATTAATATCTTTCTGACTTGCTTTAGAATTTCAGTAATTTTGGTGAAAACTAATGAACAATGTTAGCACAAATACCTATTTATTCATTTGCCTATCCATATTGTAGCTATAAATTTGACACTTTAAAAAAGTTCACTAAATGCCCTAAATATTTACTAAAATTCAGTGTTCCTGTTATTTCTTTGAAATAGGTAAAAATTGTACAGAAATAATTGGACAGTGCCAGCCGTCTACCTGTTTCAATGGTAACTGCATCAATGTTACTCCAAATACTTTTCTTTGTGAATGTGACAAGGGCTTTACAGGTAGGAAACACCTTTTTTTTTTCCATCCTACAATAATAATATTATTTTTTATAATAATGGTATGAACTTTTGCTTTATTAAAACAGATATTTTGTATTATTATTGCACAGATTGCCATTTAATATGGTATTTTAAAAATGGATTTTGTAAAATAATCACACTTCCCCATGACTGTTCCAAATTACTCGTACTGAATTAAAAAACATATAAATGATGCAAGCTTTTCATAATCACATCCCATCCACATGTAACTTTCCCCTGTTGGCAGTGTAACAGAAGAAGACTCTCTATCACTGACTCACTGGTTCTCAAAGTTCACAAGAACCAGAACTCTTCCGGGATGGATGATTTAGAATGGTCATGACATTTGTATTCATAATTTCAGCATCATCTTAATAGGTGTGCTAGAAATATAAGATGGCAATAATCCAAAGAGTCAATAGTCTCATTATTTAGGGGTATGTCTTGATAAAAAGAAGTAAGTTAAATGGTTTATTTATGATATATAGGACAAGTATGATGTTTTCCTGAGAAAAACTTGAATGAAAAAAATGTATCTAAAACCATCCTATTGTAAATGCTTTTTTGGGCGGGTTAGGATAGCAGTCCAAAACTATTCATTCTTGTGCTTCACAGCAGAAATTCACTGTATGAATGTGACAGAAGTAGCAATACTCGTAACATTCTTTAAGAAGGAACTAAGTATAAAACTAGCTCTTGAATGTTCAAGGACAGTAAAACATTTCAAAATATCTCTTTCTTGGAAACATCACTTATCCCTGTCAATTATAGAATATAAAGAAATCATTACATTGACGAGAAGAGTTAAAAGAAAAAAAAACCATAATGGAGTTAGAGAGATCAAAGAGCCAATCTTTCTTTTCATTGTGAAAGGCTAAAAATCCTTGTTGATATTTTAGCTAAGTCTGTATAGAACTATATTTTTTTTAAATGGGATAGAAATGCTGACTTCTAAATTCCTAGTAAATCTGTTTGATATTCTCTTTTTCTTCTCTTTATTTCACTGTAGAAGCATCATGGTCAACATAGTTCTAAGAAAACTGAAAAACTTTCTCTTTTTTAACAGAACAGGAGATATCTAGGAAAGTTTTCTAGAGCTAGTTTTCCCCCACTCATTGTCCATATCTTTGTAGAGCACTTAGCTTTGTCCTTTCACACAAATTGTGTAGCTACATAGTTTTTGAAATTTTCCCTACAAAAATTATTTTTACCCTTGCAATTTTGTCACAGTGAGGGATGGGAGAAAGGAAACAGGAGGAACACCCTTTCAGAAACCCAAACCCATAATGACATGAAAATAGTTTAATAGCCTGAATGACTGGAGGGCAAGATACATTGCAACCTACTCTCCAAGTTGCTGGTAAGGATTGAGAAAGAGAAAAGGAGACTATGAGTGTGAAATAGATTCCTTTTTATTCTCCACTTAGATAAAAGAACATGAGGAATCCTTTCTTGTTTCTAAGCATAAATATTTAGAAGGAGAAGATTTTAACCACATTTTTGCAGCTCTGTAGTGTAACAGCATATGTTGTAACAGGACTGGTTGACTAACACAAAGTATAATTTTACAATTATTTTCTAGCAGATGTGGTGGTTTAAGCCTACATTTCTTCCTATGGTCCTGTGTAAAGGTGTTTACTAACACAAAGGCAATTTCAAGAATAGCTGCCTAAAAGAATATTATCCATGTGAAGACAGACGTTTTTCTAGGAAAACAGACATTTTCGTATTGTTGTTCCATTGCAGCTGTATTGTGTTCTGAGAAAAGGTGAATTGTGCAATTATGAATCTTGCAACTTGAATGCTCGTTTGTGTGAAATTGGCAGAAATTCAAAATATTCTTCTGTCTTGATATTGAACTTGTACACAGAAAAAAAACCCCATAAAAACAAGCTTGTGCACATTATGTTTAAGATTTTGTAAACTTTGTCCTACCTTTTATTCTAAAATGAGACAAGACACTGGCAGTAACTAATTCACATGTTCTGAATGAAATTATTAAATATACTTGTTACTCAATGTTGATGGGATACAATGAAGTTAAAATAAAATTATTTTACATTTATAATTTCAATTATTTGAAAGCATTTATTATTAATAAATATTTAATATAACTAAGTAAAGGTTGCTGGGTCCAAGTTGTTGTGTTCACAATGATAGAATGGATATATTGGACAAGCAATGTGGATTCTCATGTCAATTATGTGTTTTTATTTTTTATTAATTGTTTAGTTCATTCACTGAACTCTCAAAACCCTCTTTACTCTTTCCTGAAAGAAGATTTTTAACTTAACTTAATAGAAAAGAGCTAGCATTAGGCTTGCCAATATTCTTGTGATTGAATAATCCGATTCATACCAGAATTTACACCCTTAGACTTATTAAGAGACATTTAGAGGAAGAGAATCAGGTAAAACAAAGACAGGGTGGATACAGAGAGAAAGGAGGTAAAAATAGGCTGGTAGTGTGTCAGGAGTTGCTGCTCAGTACTCTTGTCTGACTGAGACCTGCACTGAATCACTGTAGTCTATTCATTCTTTTTATTAAATCTTTTATTAACCCTCTTTGCACATAATCTCACTCTCTCCCCATCTATGCCTTGTAAGGTCCCAGTGCCAGAACTGGAGAGAAAAAAGTGCCTGAATTTGGTGTCTGCCATTTGAGGTAGACCACTGGTGATAGTGGTCCTAATGTCTTTGGGGCCAGCAGTTGGAGTAAATGAGAGTTGCAGGCATCAGCAAGCTGAAAGGAGAGTGCAGATTATAGGAGTGTGTGTCTGAGGAGAGTGAATTTAGTGCCAGCAAAGGGCATCAGACTCTGAGTGATGGTGGCTCCCATGCCGGGTGCCAGCTGGAGCAGGTGAGAGTCCCAGCACCAGCAAGTGGAGAGGGGAGCAAGAGTGCCAGGGCCTGTGTGCACTAGCAGGAGCCACTTGGAAGACAGAATATTTATATTTTCCTCTAAGCTGGTCTCTGAGTGCGTATGCATATATGAGCATGTGCACATGTGCATGTTCATGCGCAGTTCAGCAGTGCAATTCAAGCTGGACAATCTGCCAAGTAAGAGGCACAGGATCTGGGCATCAATATTAGTTTACCTGAGGTCCCACACTGCTATTGGAGGGGCTCACAAATGTGTTGTTCCTTAAATAAAATGTAAGGGGCTGTGTATCTCTATTAGCAAGCTTCAATGCTGATCAGTCAGAGGACTAGGATTTGGCTGTTTGTGCATAGGTTTTATATTAATTGCTTTTAAAGGCAATGCCTTACCTGTGGGTAGTCTGCGTAGCTGGTTGCATTAGTGTCCTCTGCATGTGTGCATCTCTGGCATACATGCTCATCTTGGCTGCTGGCTGAGCCTGCAAATAGGAAAGCAACAGCTGTATTCATTGGATGGATGGGACTCCCATGTGTTTGGGTTCACTAGGCTGGGCTTCAGCAGCTGGGAAGGAAGTTCTCCAGGCTCCAGAGTCCACCAGAGGAGGCGTCTTTTATACTTCTCTTAACAAAGAGGATGTCTCAGAAATTCTGATGGATGTTATGGTCCTGTTCTCATGATGCATAGAAAATTAACATGATTCATTCATAGCTTAAAAGAAATAAAAATATCTCAGCTACCTCTGTAATGGTACTTCTCAGTATGCCTAGCCTAGATAACATTTAGTAGATTAAGAGAAGTAGCTTTCCATTTTAATATGTTTTGTTGAATCCATGTGGCTTTTTGTTCCTTAGGTGGGAAGATGAGACTGATTAAACCTCAACCCTCTGTAGAGCACTTGAGATTAGTTGTGGTTTTTTTCACACATTCCTATAAGGGAGACTACAATTTCCTGCCTTCCCCAGTGGCCCAATTGACCTCTTTGCACACTATAATATGTTCCCTCCTTACTAGAGGGACAGGAGATACTGTGAGAATGAGGTGGTTTTGCTTGAAGTCACTATGCTAGAGCTTCCATCATCCAGACACTTTAGTTTAAAATGGTCTCTTTGCTTAATTGAATTACATCCAGACTATTTTGGAAAAGGTCATAAGTGTAAAGATACTTCACTATATATATATATACATATATATATATATGAATGAAGAGAAGAATTTATTGTTTGCACAATTACTGTTTTAACAGCCTAATAGTTCAACTTGTCTAGTACTAGCATTCATTGCCCAAATTAATACTCAAAGAGTTATTAATAGTACCCCTAAAAAATATTATACAAAAGGCTTTCCTACTATCTATTTTTTACTTCTGTATTATACTCACCTTTCCAGTGCACCTCTTGAACCACAAAAAAATACATCCCCATCCATCTTCCTTAAGCAGAGGCCACAACAATTGCAGTGATCCACCAGCACTTTGAGGTCTTCATTGAGAGGAGTGTGGCATTCACATTGGAAGTTTCTCACCTATTAAGGGGTTATCTCAGTCCACTTTTACATGTTTTCAAATTATTCTCTACTCCTTTTACCCAGGCTACCAGTTGGAACCTGGCAGTGGTCCCCAGTCACCTGTCAAAAAGGGCTGTGATTTGTCAGACAGTAACTGGGGTGGGGATCAGCTGACCCCCTCCCAGGACGGGCCGTCCACAGAGATGAAGATCAGACAGTGGAGACAGCAGTCACTGGGCCCAAGCATAGGGTTTAATACAAACCAGAAAAATTCTGAGATCTTGCACTGTTGGATTAGTACAAATGTCAGTCTGAAGAGATGTACCTGCTACAGCTTTTGGGGTTTAGTGTTTCTCTAGGGGACAGGGAAGGTAGCTACAAGGATGTGAGAATGGAGAGTGAGAATGTTTTAATAAAATCATTTGTCAAGTATGACAGTTTCCTCAGAGAAAGCTGTCGATTATGGGGATTATGATTCTTTGTTGTAAAAATATTCTGTGAAATATTCTTTTATCACTTATCACTATGACTAGAATGAAGAATGTATGGTCAAGTTTTTGCCCATTTTTATGAATGATACTGAAATGACCTTAGTTATCTTAGTGTTAAGAAAGAAAATACATATTGTATCTGGGGTTTTAATGAAGTTATGGTAGTATTTTTATTCACATCATTTAATGTATATTCATCATGTCATGTGTATTATATGTATATACTCATTTCACACAATCATAGAATCACAGAATCATTAAGACCTCCAAGAAATGGAAAAGACCTCCAAGATCATTGAGTCCAAACTTTGACCAAACACTACCTTGTCAACTAGACCATGGCACTAAGTGCCGCATCCAGGCATGTCTTGAATGGCCTTAAGTTAGGTGATGAGAAAATGAGACAGGACTTTTCATACATTACTTGATGCTAACGAAGTTTAGGCAATTGTCACTCGACTGTGAGATAACTCTACTACAAGTATTTATTCTTCCAGACATGATGCAGATCAATTCATCTTAGTCAGTAACAAAGATATACATCAAAGAGACTTGTCAAAATGACACCAATGACGTGAATTAGGTTGTCTGACCTAAGTAGACTTAAGTTGTCTCAAACGTACTCTCCTGACATGATTTCATTACACACTTCAGTCGTCTCTATTTCAAAACTTCCTATGAGTTTTGATAACCTTTCTGTATCTCACAATTTTTCCCCCTTATATTAATAGATTTATATTGAATCACAAGTAATTGTCATATTCGTTGAGTATATCTAGTCAACAGTGTAATGGGTGAATATCTCATAGGATTTTAAACCAAAAAAAGTATAATTACACTAGGAAAATATCAGATATGTATTATTCCTGTAGTTTTCTGCAAATTAATAAGTTTCTGGCATATTCTTCTCCAGAGAAGATTTTTTTCACAGAAAGATTATTAATATCATACTTTGCAATGAAATTATAACTGAAAAACTTTTTTTATTATTCTATTAAATTAAATATATTTTTTCATAAGTTATTGTGCTATTTTAGTAGGTGTAGAAGCAGTGTAGTTTTCACCAAATCTTAACTACATTAAATCTCTAAAGCAATCACACTATATACATTAAATGAATGAATTTGTCATGAGGTTACAGCACCTCCAATATATTAAGTTATGCAGTTCTTATATTCTAACCCATGATAGATGATAGAAAATAGCATGGTATTATCAGGCTGCAAATCAGATGATAATCTTTCCCATCTCCATTCAGACAGGAAGTCTCTTCAGTTTTTGGATATGTGTCCTTCCCTAAAGATGTGCACTAGTAATTCTTAAATTTCTTTTACTTAATTTTTTTTTAACGGTTATTAGCATCTGAGTCACTATTGTAATTTTTGTTGTTTTCAACTGTGGTTCTTTTCAGATTTTAGCAAAGTCATAATAGGAAGTCAGCAGAGACTCACATTTTGATCTTACTTGGTCTGCCCTAGAATTGTCTGTGTCTCCACTGCCAAAAAAGATATCACAGTATGCAACCTACTAGCTTGTATATTTCAGTTTAATGCATAAAATAGGATGGAGAAATTCTGAGGGTTTCGTTTCATTAGCATATAAAAAGGGGAATTAATCAAAAGGTGTAAACAAATGGGGAAATAGAGGATGAGGTAGCTTTTGGACCTAAATTCTAATTGTTAATTTTAGTTCATTGTTTCAGCATCTGCTCGGTGCTTCATGAAAGAGAATAGCATCAATAGTATTCATTAATGAAGTTGCCAGTTCTGTAAAAGATTCTTTTGGGAAAGGTAATGCTGCTTCTCTTACCACTTTAAAACACACCAGTGTAATAATCTTTATTTAATAATATATATATATGAAATATGACAAGCAATAGGAAGCACCAAGGGCATATCCATAGGACCAGAAATGAGCACGTGTTTTCTTTTCTTAATAGGCCTTTACAGATACATTGTCCAGACTCAGTTTTATGTAACTATAATCAGTGTAGAACTCAAAGCATTTAGACTCAAGAGTTATTAATAACTTTTTGTATAACTTAAGAAGAGAGGATGAGACCACAAAAGAGGACATAGTGGAGGAGTAACAGGAAGAGAAGAAACTGGAAAAAGAGATTTGATTCTATAAAACTGAGTTGAATGTTTGTGATGCTTCACAGAAGATAGGCTCAGAAGGTGGTACCAGATAATAAACTGAATAGAAATGAGGCATTAGAGAAAGACATTTTAGGTTTCATAATGAGTACTCAAAGGAAAAAAAAAGGCCTGAAAACAAAAGAAGAGATAAAATAATGAAAAATAAGAGTAATGGAAGTGGTTGAAATAAACCAGAAACCCTTTTTACAAAAGTCCAAAAGTGAGTGTTTGTAATACTGGTTATTAAAATCTAGGTAGTCAATGAGGCTGATGAATGAAAGGTTGCTGAAATGTGGGATTCTTTGTTAACCATAGACCGCAGCAAATACCAAGAACAAAAGAGCTCTACCTCAGCACAATGCTGGGCCTGAAATGGGAGACATGCCAAAGGCTCCATTAAGTCCATAAAATATATCACTATTCATTTTCATGGAAGTGATTGGATAGTGGGGTGATGGATGAATAGACGGATAGGTAGATTATACAACAAACAGAGATTGCTCATGGTTTGACTGTCATTATTCATATTTAGCAATCACAGTTGTATTGGTGAAGACAAAGCGTACATTGCAATATATTGGGTTAATATTGATGAAAAAATAGAGATGTAATATTTCTTTTTGGTTCTGCCTGTGCTGCCATTTCACTTACAGAGTTATAAATTACGCTAAGAGGAAAAAATAAAACCCACAAGGTGGTATGAAAATTTAGAGAGCATACTGAAGTCTCAAACTCTGACAAAGCAAATACTAAAAATAATAGTCATTCTAGAAAGAAGACAAATTCTGCAGGACATAATGAAAGTGACATAGTTAATAAAGTTACTGCCACTTTGAACAGCAACTGTTTAAAATTCTCAGCATTAAACAAATAACAAATGTCTAAAAGAAAAAATTTGAAACAAAATCTCCAGTTTATGAGCAAAAATAAAAGGTTCCTGTTACTATTTTGCAATGGGTTGATAATAATGGCTTATGAAATTTATACAGAAAAGAAAAAAACCCCAAAAGAATACGACAGAATACTGTGAAATGGAAAAAATAGAAAATATCACCCTTACATTAATTCTGGCTGCAATTTCAGTCATTGTTCTACTAAGACCTGTGCAAGGAAAAAATTGTCTTCTCCAAAGATTTTATGACTGAAATAATGTCAGCTGAATTCTAGGAAACCATATCTGAACTGCATAAGTCACTCATCAGGACACTGTCGGAGACAAAAATACAGCTCAGATGCTTGACAAATTCCTGCTTATTCACTGGACAACTGTAGCCTCAGTGGAATTTTGTGTGGAAAAATGACTTTCACAGTAGGTATCACATTGATGTATCCTTTTATAATATGCAGGACATAGCAACAGAAAATAATCAAAGATTTCATGAAAAGGGAAGCTCATTGATATGATGTACAGTAGCAAAAAAAAATAATGCACAACAGTATAAATCATAGTACCTGGCTGCTTACTTTTTTATAAAAATGAGTAGTGCAGTGTTCAATTATTCTATATCCACAGTGATTTTACTGCAGTTTCTCGTAGGAAAATGTATAAACTTTACCTAGCTTAATATTAAAAACTTGTGGTGAGACACCTATAACAATCAAGTAACATTTTAATCGATAAATGTTTAAAAGCATTGTGATTTATAGATCTGTATCAGACACCCACATAGAAAGGTGACTATATTTGGAAATGTACACCTACAAAGACTGGTTTTTAGGGAAGTGAGGTGGGCAAATATGCATGAGAGATGATCAGCAGTGACAAAAACAATCGTTGCAACTTGAGTAAAGAAAGTAAAGCTATGGTAATGAAATTTGCTAAACACACAAGTCAGGATGTTTCTTCAATAAAAAGGAGAATTAGAAAAGTTTTGCAGAAAGACTTGGGTGACCTGGAAGACTTTAGTATTAGGAGTAATAAAAGTGTTAAATGTTATAATTGCAAAGAGTTAAGAACAAAAAAGAATCTTTTAAAACCATAAACTGTTTGAAGGACTGCCTGCCTTCAACCTTCAAATCCCCAGTTAGCCTAACCTTTTTTGTGAGTCACCCAGAACATCTGTCCTCATTGCAGCCCTATGGCTAATGCTCAAGGATCTCATGGATTGCTTATGCCCTGCTGTGCTATTCCTTGAGCAGATATCAGAGTAGTTGAAGTTCCCTAAGAGGACAAGGTCCTGTGAACACGAGACTGCT
The DNA here is from genome assembly GCA_013397895.1 of Origma solitaria. Taxonomy (NCBI): domain Eukaryota; kingdom Metazoa; phylum Chordata; class Aves; order Passeriformes; family Acanthizidae; genus Origma; species Origma solitaria. The sequence continues at coordinate 668,175 of VZRL01000640.1, forward strand.
TTTATCAGTCTAGAGGAGGCACCACCCGCTTGTTCTTCCCGGTGAGACAGTCTGTAGCAGACACACACTTGTCACCCATACCGCTCTTCTCTTTCATCCTCACACATAAGCTCTCAGTCAGCTTATCATCCATATCCAGCTAGAGCTCCACATGTTTCTGCTTTTTACTCACATAGAGAGCCATTCCTCATCCTTCTCTGCCCTGTCAATCCTAAAGAGGCTGTATTCCTCCATTGAAGTATTCATTTAACAAGCCATCTAACAAGGGCTCTGATACCAACAAGATTATAGTCTTGCAACAACACTCAGATTTCCCAGTTTCTCATATTATTATTCATTCATTCTTCTGCAGTACAAGAAGTCTTTTAGTTTATGTATTCCTCTGAAGCAACTAAACAACCAGAAAAGACCTACTCATTCTGTCTTGATTTATTTACTTTAGGGTCTCCAATGCAAATTTGTGCCATCAGGTACCATCACATTTTCAGGATCATAGAATCATAGAATATGCTGAGTTAAAAGCTGCCCTTCAGGATCATCAAGTCCAACTCTTGACCCTGCAGAGGACACCCCAAGAATCATACCACGTGTCTGAGAGTTTTCCAAATGCTTCTTGAGCTCTGTCAGTCTTGGTGCTGTGACCGCTTCCCTGGGGAACCTGTTCCAGTCCCCAACCACCCTCTGGGTGAAAAACTTTTTCCTGATATCCAACCTAAACGTCCAATGGCTTAGCTTCATGTCATTTCCTCTAGTCCTGCCACTGCTCACAAGAATGAAGAGATCAGTGCCTGCCCCTCCATTTCCCCACATGAGGATGGGGAGAATCACAATGAGGTCTCCTCAGTCTCCTCCAGGTTGAACTATATACTGGATATAACATAATGTACTCCTGTTAATTCCGTATAATATTTTCAATTAAGCTCACTCAGGATCAGTCTCATATGAATCCTCAAGGAATAGTGATTGGAAAAAGGAGATATGAAGTGGCAGTTTTAATGGCAGTTAAAATGTTTGGAGGAGAAGAAATACTAAAAAAGCAGACTAAATTATACAACTAAAGAATACTGTAATAGAATGCTGTGGAGAAAACCAAGAGTTCTCTATGAACTTGTTGATATTTTAGAATCAACTAAGAAGAATTTAAGAGTTTAATAATCGTTAAAAAAGAAGCACAAAATAAATGAATATCCCTAGTTAAAATATAAAATAAAGAAATTAATAATAATTGAAGGTTAACATAATATAGTTGCTAAGGTAACCATAAGAAGTAAGAGGCAATGGTGTCACTGCTGACTTGTCCACAGCAGTTAAATCAATAAATTGGTTTTTCCTGGCAGGAGAGACTCTGTATCATATCCATAAATTGCAATGAGGTAAGTTATACCTTTAAAGGACTTTACACCAAACTACCTGTCATCTGTGTGATAGAAAACAGCAGAGCAGCAGATGATAACAAGGTAAATATTTTCTTAATGTGAACATGTGTTATTTCACTTGGCTTCATCCCCACAAATTAATGTCATGCTGGCTGTCTTCACATAATAGGTCAGACTTAAGCAAAACCAACTTTAAATCACATTATCAGCATCCAGGTGGAAATGGTAGTAGTTATATTTACTTAGCTGAATTGTTTGCAACCTACATGTAACTAGGCTTTTCCAGAAGAATATAAAAAAAATATACCTCTAAAATAAAAATAGGACTTATCCACAGACACTTTGTTCCACAAAATTGAACAGTTTGGTCTACACATCACCACCACCACAACTCCTATAAATCTGTAAGTCTTACTCATTCTTTCTCAGGGCCTCCCCCACACAAAACTCTGCAGTGCGAGATTTCCATCAGGATAGCTTAAATCTCAAACTATTTCCTGGGTTTCCAAATATGTTTTTAGAGAGTAGTTATTAATTAAATATGGGAAGATTCAGTTTTAGGGCTTCTTTATAAAAATTAATCTCTTTTTTTTAGACATCATGATTTATAGACCCTGTAAATTATTACGCTATTTTGTAGCCAATTAGTAAGATAAAAGGAACAGAAATATTTTACACTTTTCACTGCAATCCCTTTTTTCAATCAATTTCTGCTTGAAGACCTTGGCAATATCAACATAGGTTTTCTGACACAGCAAATTACTCTTAGCCTTTAGCTTTACATATTGTGGTGGTACTGTTGCCATTCCACTTAGGATTTATATTGTGCGCGTCCATGTAATGTTTCATCAGCCTTCTTTTCAGCCATTTATGTACATATTATCTGGTCAGTGAAAATAGGTTTGGAGCAATCTATTATCTGACAGAGAAACACCTGGACAAGTGCATTTGTTCTTGAAAAAGCATCCAGCTGTGTTGTTGATTTCTGTAGTCAAAATTATATTCTTTCACTTTATATCAGCAAAATAATTCATACAGACTCATATAGAAAGCACTGAGACATTATTTTGATGACTGCAAGCTTCTTAACTTCTGCACATTACATAAAACTGGTTTTGAAAAACGAATAGAACATACTTGCATTCAAAATAATGAATGATGATTTTTTAATGTCCCAAAACAGAACTTGAATTCGTCTCTTTGTCATCCATGTATATTTTACCATTTATATTGTCAGCCTAGCTAAATTCTCACACAGATTTTTAAGTTATTCAATGACAATGCACAGATCTAACTGACTTTTCAGCATCTTCTAGCTCTTCAGTGCTGTGAAGATGGATGAGGACCTTAATTTTCTTGATGCTGATGTGAAGGCTTTATCGATTGTTTTGATCAAAAGAGTTGATGTATATGACATGTATCCTAATATGTGCATAATGATTGGCAAAGAACAGTCTATAGCACAGCAATCATAGAAATTTTGATTTAGCACAAAATCTCTCTCTTACATATGCTGAAAAATACAGATTCCTTTCTGCCAACTAAGTACAACCTACAGGTTGTACTATCAAGTTATTGCAGTGTAACTTTTTTATCACTGAAAGACCTGAACAGTCTGCTTTAAACAAGGTCATGTGTCTCACCCATTATGAAATAAAAAAATTATAATTGAAAACTTGCTTGTATAATACATCTTTCCTGAAACTTCCAGGGATCTGATAGCTGATAGTACTGAGTGGTTTGTATTTATGCATAATATTATTTTTAAATTTCCTTTGTTGTACAAATCATACCAACTTTGATCAGTGTTATGGATTAATCCCAGCAGGCAGGAAAGCCCCACTGAGCCTTGCTCACTCCCCACCAGTGAGATAGGGGAGAAAATCAAAAGGGTAAAGGTGAGAGATTGAGATAAAAACAGTTTAATAGGTAAAGAAAAATCTGTCTACACAAAAGCAAAAAAAGGAATTCATTCACCACTTCCCATGGGCGGGTAGGTATTCAGCCTCACCAAGAAAGCAGGGCTCCATTACATGTAATTGTTACTTGGGAAGACAAACATCATCAGTCCAAATATCCTCCTTTTTTTCCCTCTTTTCCCAGATTTTTTTTTTCCTGAGCATGATTCCATATGGTGTGGAATATCACTTTGGTCAATTGTGGTCAGCTATCCTGGCCATGTTCCCTCCCAACTCCTTTTGCCCCTCCAGCCTGCAGGCTGGCAGAGTGGGGGAAGGAGCAGAATAGGCCTTGACGCTGTGTATAAGCACTGGTCAGCAGTAACTAAAACATGACTGAATTTTCAGTACAGTTTTCATCACAAATATAAAACACAGCATGATGCCCACTACTATGAATAAAATTGACTTTGTCCCAGACAAAACCAGTAAAATCAGAAACTGAACAGGTTAGCTAGAAGTTTATTTGGATGAGCACTGTCAAGCATAATTCTCCTAATAATATTTTAATCACTGGGAGCATCAATATGGTCATTATCATGCCTGAGGAATCATTTTTCTAATTGAAGAGACGAACATTATCTTTCAAGTGAAAAAATGTTCTTCACATGAACTTTGTCAAAAGTACCATCTTTCTGAGTCACTAGTGTCTCCTATATTTCTGTATTTTGGTGGGAATTCTCCAGGTTTCTGTTCAATGACTCTATTGCAGCTGTTAAGTAGTTTTAAGCCTATCACAAAGGTGGTACTGCTACTATCTGCTTCTTGATGGGTAGCTTAAGTTTCATTTAGCGTTTTGTCAGAAATGATAGATGAATGATTTAAGGTACTGAATTGTTCGCCTTGCACCAGGGATTCAGGATTTCTTCCATCAGTTAACAAAATTTTATCATCTCCTTTGAAATGTTGTGCAATAGCACCATCATAGGGGCATATGTAACTTAAAGCCACTGCAAAGATATTTGATGTGACACCATTTTGCACTTTGTTGACATTTATACTTTCCTTCATTAGCATTTTAAAACTTTCATTTATTGTAAGCAGCTTGCTCATTTGCCAGTTTCTGCATTTTACTCTGGCTTCATTTTACATTTATACTTAAACAATGTTCTGATGAAATTATTTTTAAAAGAACCCAAACATATCTCACGTTTGCCTCTGACAAAGGAAAGAATATCCTCTGAGGTAGTGCATGCTACCTGACTTACATGCTAGCTGAAAAAAAATCAAAGAAATGTAGTATTAAATTAATACTAGTATCATCTGCTTCATCCCTCTTCTCCACTGCTGGGTACCTATAACAGTCACTATAACAAAAAAATATTTTCTTTGATTAGGCTGCAACAAGATAAGTGCTACATGATTTATAGTCATTATCCCTCACCTTTTTTTGTAGCACTTCCTAACATGAAGGTATTTTTTACCAGTAGGTGCTGGTCTGTTAGGACCCCAAGAAGAAAGACACTCAGGCACTGTAGAGCCTTATGCTAAATGATAATGTAAAATTATATCTATAATGGGTATTATAATAATAATAACACCAATAATAATTGTTGTATATATAATCTTATATCCGTATAGATTCTGGTAACCCCAAATCGTGTAGTATTGAACAGTCCTTCAAACACCATGCAGACCTCCATGCTCACCCAGTCAATGGAAAGCGTTACTCTATTTTGGTCATTCAAGCTATTACAGGATTTTCTTAGAGGGAAAATCTTCAAATCTTTCTTGTACTTGAAAGTTGTCATCCCATTATTCCAAGATTTTTTTTTCCCTTAAGCTGAACTCAAGTTCATTCAAATTGTCTTTGTAAATCCTGTTCATTAAAATTTTGATGCTTCTTTTTCTTTAAGCAGGAGTTTCTATAATGATTCCCTTTCTATTTTACATTGTTTTTTCAAGTCAACAGGTAAAGTGAGTTAGAACCAGAATATGTTTTCTTCAACTATTTATGAAAAGCAATGTTAAATGCTATATTACAATAAATGTAATATAAATGTCATTAAAATACCTGTTGTCCTTCAAAGACATAAACTGGTTTGACAAGATTCGTTAGCTTACAACTTGTGTTGTCTATGTTTGCTGTTTTATGGTATCTTTATTATCTTCCAGGTATTTGCAAATAGCTTGATTACTTGACATTTTCCATTTAATCTCTTGAAAAACCTAAACAACATGAAGAATGACTTCCATTAATTTCTTCTTCCCTGTTCTTCTGAGTAATTGAATCTGAACTCTTAATGTGTTATGATTAGTATTTAAATTGCAATTGTCAGGCATATTGTGACGTGTGGCAACCTATAGGTTGATATCTGCAAACAAACTGCATGTTGTATAGGTAATTCTGATATCTGGAACTTCTAAATTGCCTCTCAGTGATCTAAATAGCAAACTGCTATGCCTAGACTATGTATGAAGCTGTAATTTTTGCTTCTCATCTGATTGAAATACTATAGTAATGATGACCAGTGTTCTGAAACTCAGTAGGATACTATTTTTATTTTCTTTTCTAGACCTATGCTAATCTAGGTCCTTTCTTTAAATGGGAACTCAAGGGTTTGCCATTTCATGTCATTTATTTTGTGACACTATAGAGATACAGTTTTCTGACCTCCTTTGTTCTTTCATTATAGTGAGTATATTACCTTAGCAGTAGTAAAATAGCCAGCTGGCTTTCTGTAACACCAGCAGCCATCCTACTGGTTCCTTAGGTACAGAATGGCCTATCACTTTTTCTACTTTTCTACACTGCTTGACTTAATATAGTCAAGAGTAACAGGAAGAGTGCAGTACTGTTTTAGAGAATATATGGTAATTATATGATTGTAGTAAGAACGAATTGCATATACCCATTTCAATTTTCCTCCCTGTGGCTTTTACTTGTCTATTCAGGTGGTAGGTGGTACGTGGCAGAAACATTCAAGGCCAGCTTGGACAGGGCTCTGAGAAACCTGATCTAGCAGCTCAAGGTGTCCCAGCTCTTTGCAGGGGTGGTTGGATCAGCTGACCTTTAAAGGTCCCTTGCAACCCAAAGCAGTCTATGATTTGATAACCCTAAATTAGAATCTATGCCTAAAGGAAAAATAATTAGAGGAGAATGCATTTCACAGGTTACAGAAAACACTTTTTTTTTTTTTTTTAATTTATAAGGAAAATATTTCCATTTAGACAAGTATTTTTTTCAATGGCAAAAAATTACTGATTCGCATTTTGACTGTTAAGCTCTAAATGCATGAAACTAATTCCTAAATACCGTTATTTAGTCAGCTATTACATAAATGAGTATTCTTATCTAATTGTAGACTGCACATTTCACTGGGTTGCATCCTATTTTTCTGTAGTATTTTGAAACCCATCCATAGCAAAAAGCTGTCACCAACAAATTTCAATAATTTGTAATTACAGACTCTCATTTGTGTCAAACTCATTTTCCAACATATGACCAACATAATTTTATGGATTTAGTTCAGTGGTCGTTTACAAAAATTGAAAACCCCAAGTCAAACAGCATTCTGTAAATGAATACACATTTAGAAATGCAAGAAATATATATTGAGTGTACTGGATTGCAGCTCCAAGATAACCATGGCTTTATTGGACAAGAAGAACAAAAGGCTTAAGCATTTATTTAGTTTTATGGAGAAAAACCAAAATAGTCAAACCACATCTACTCATTCTATACTCACATTTTCAATGTAGCTTTTTACTTTGTGATTCATTATTTGCCACAAATTAAACTGTATTTAATTATATACATATATTAATCCTTATATTTTTAAAACAATTCAGTTCCTCACTGTTGTCTCAAATCCACTGATAGTATTAGATCACTATAATTGTGTTTCTAAATAAAGATATTTTCTGAGTATAGATATTTTAACAAGATAAACTGTTGTGACCTAAGGTACCAGTTTTGTCCAGTAAGTTTTTGTGATTATATGATCTTCTCCACAATAAGTGGGTATAACTCTGATTTGTTAAAATTAACTGTGGTTTCCCATAACTGTTACTTCTCATGGAGTGAATTCTTTCTAACTGATATGCATGACTTTCCCTCATCATTTATTGCCTGTCAAACTTTTGGGGGAATTTAGAGAGGCTCCTATTTTTTGTATCTTCACTATGCATGGGAATGTAGCATTACTGTGTCAAAAAATGAATAAGCTGATATCCTTAGTGTATGTTGCTTTAATTAGAAGTGAATAAATGTCATTTAACTCCATTATCTCAGTTAAACCACTGAAGGCAGGCAGTGAACACATCAAACTTGGGAGGCTTGAGCCTATATAGATCAACTTTATGTTAGACAATTACAGAATATCAAAATCATTATGTCTATAGAGTGTGGGTGCCTTGATGATCAGGTAATAGCTGTTCAGAGGGTATTTTTTCACGATTTTGATGGAGACCGCTTATTTTCCAAGGTCCTGCCACCAACATAGAAGCTTTCATGAGCTCTAGAGTGCAGTGGCTGCTTCCTCTCCATATTCACAGTCTTTGCTGCTTAGACATGTCACTGCTGTGACCTGCCTGTGAAAGGCCTGATCACTATACCCTGAGGTGTTGCATGACTGCAGGTTGATATAGAATGTAGGCATGCACTCTTTACTTGATTTGTCCAAAAGAAATCTATTTCACTGCAGGAATAAAGAGCTTAATAAGTGTTCAGTACAAAAAGCTGCAGTTTCACAGTTTCTTACTCTTATTATTGGCCTTTAAAACCAGCAGGTAGCCTCTACTCAATTAATTTCGTAGAATATCACTTAGCAGGCACCATTTTATCAACACTTGACAGCTAAAGAATGTTTTTCTTATATCAGTGAGGCTTTTGTTGCTATTGTTTTATAAAAATAAAACATAACCAGAACTGTTCCTGAAACCATTTTTATTGAAAACACAGCCTTTATATACCATGTTAAACTATTGTACAATACAGAAACTTCTGTGGGTGACGATTAGCCCAAGAAATCACACATAGAGTTCACATTACAGTTCATTCCTGTAAAGAAATGCTGTCCTGTGTGAAGATTTTTTTTTTTTTAAACTGGAAATCATTGCAAACAGAGAAAACTTAGAAGTGTAAAGCAAATTTCATACATTTCCTGTTGAGAATATATTAATTCTAAATATTTTCCTTTTTTTTCAATGGATATCCTTGCAGAAGGCAAACTTGTAATAGTTTTAAGATAGTACATTGAGTAGACTGAAGAACTCTGGAGTCTGAAGAAAAAGAAATTATGTACATGTTTTATTGATTTAATTTATAATGTACACATTGAATTCTATTGAATACAGTCTAGGTTTCTTTTTGTAATTTTGTTAGTGGGGTAAAATTACTAGGTAAACACTTTTCCTATATTTGAACAGTTTTGCTGGTTTTCTGAACTCACTCTAGAGAATAATTTCTTTAGTTTGCTGTTGTCATCTGTTGTTTTTCTCTTACTTAAGCACTTAGTGCTTACTGGTCAACTTGTGGGAGTTTGTTTGAATGTAAAGCTGGCGTGAACCTGAGCAGTAATTTGAATTTCCTTTTGGCGCTAAGTATGGCCACAAGAGCATATCAATCTATAGTCAAGAGAACTGCATTTCTTCTTCATCTCCTTTTATTACTATGACTTATTTCTTCCCCCTGGCTTTTCAGCTTTCTCCCAAGCTAATGGGTTCTCAACTCTGAGATACCTGATAACTTGTCATTAATCACTCTGAAGTTAACAGATAGTGCACCTTTCAGCACTATCTTGTCTTTAACTTTGTCCACACAGTAATGAATCAAGGTCATGAAAATATAGAATTGTGCCTTTTGAAAGCAAATTCACTTTTATTTTTATATCAGGCAGTCTGTCATTTAAAAAAAATCTTTTTACATCCTTTCAAAAGAACAGAAGTGTGGTTGAAGTTTATGTGTTCAAAAAGCTAATTGCATATACAGCTAGAAAGACCAGCATTCCCGCAAGTAAATTCAAATGAAAGGAATTACATTTATTATTTCTAGAAATGTATGGTGTTTAAGAAGCATTGTGTAATTAAAGACTATAATACATTTAGGTCTTTTACCATGCCATTTCAGTTTAGAATTGAATGAATCCATTATTATGTGGACAGATTATTGATCTATGCATTTATGATTATACAGTCTATTTCTGTACAGTAGTTCATGTCAGGAGCTCCAAATAAAAAAATTTAAATAGTTTGCAAATGGGTTTTAAGCCATGGTTCCTTTGGAATCCATCCTGGATATTGACAGTCTTGCCTGAGAAACAAGCAAAAGTTCAGTGCAGGGCAGATAATGATTGTTGATTGATTATTTAGTTTATTTTTCAGAATAATTCCTCTCACTCTGAACAAGCCATTAATACAGGAGATCTTTTATCACTCTTCAGGGACAAAGAGACCCTGAGAATTTTGATACATTTCAAAGAGTTAAGTTCTTGTTTTAATTTTGATTCACAATGATTTATAAACATAAGACAGTGTTGTGAGCATGTAAATCCCTTAAAAGCTTTCCAGCAGACTGATCATGATCACAGAAAAACAGCTATAACTTTGAACCTAGAGCCCACAAACCAAAACATATAGTTTATTAACATTAGGAATGTTTCAACATTTTATCTACCTAGTCAAAAACAGTCAAAAAATCACAATTTATTAAATATTCAAGAGTGCCCAATCAGAATTATATACTTACAAATGCATAAATAGATTTCATGGTTTATATACTTGATTGTGGGACTGCATCAATAACTACAGCACTTTTACATCTTTGCTTAAGAGAATCTCCTAAAATCAGCCTCCCTACACAAATGCACATACACTTCTCTTATGAGCATAAGAGATTTAGAGAGATTAAGAGAAAATTCTTTTAAAAAACATTTTCCATTTGTTTATTAATAGAAATAGTATTAATAGTCAACATATGATGCAAGATCAGCAGTAACTTCTTAATTTTTGTAGCATTCAAAGTATTCAAATATTCATATTTTTTAATCATGCAATGCAGCACGGCAGTCACAGGCCAGATTGACGAGAGAGTGGACTATAAATGAGTCAGAATTACTGACACCATTAGTGTCATTTTAAAATAACAAAATGAGTACTATGCAGTAATGGCACCCATCCATCAAAACATTTAGGAAATGTACATAAAAAAATAATCACTCTTGTTTGTCAATCTGAATTAATATGCCCATTTTAAAAAGAGGCAAAATATTGCTTCTTCCACAGTCAAAAAGTGAGCAGACTTGGGGGAGAAGCCTTCACATGGCAATGTAGCAAAGAGGAGAAAAAGGCAGTGTACAGTAGCTTATGCAAAAGACTACTGGAGAGGAGTAAGGATCAGATAGATATGAGTCAGTGGTGTTGGAAAGAGCTTCCTAGGAACTAGAATGACTGAACAGTTAGCCAAGAAATCAAGCCCAGAAACAGAGCATCCAAGTGGAATGGAGAGAAGGAATTGGAAGGGTAAAAGTGAAAAATCTAGTGGGATGTGATAAAGACAATTTAGAAGGAAAAGAAAAAAGCCATGCCTGCAGGAAAAGCAAAAGAAGGAATTCATTCACTAGTGGCCATCAGAAGACACATGTTTGGCTGTTTTGAGGAAAGCAGGGCTCCATCATATGTTACAGTTACTTGGGACAGCAAATGAAGTAACTTGAAATGTCCCCCCACTTGTACCTTCTTCTGCATAGCTCTTCTTGCTGAGTACAGTGCCATATGATCTGGGATATCCCTTGGGTGGGTTGGGGTCAGCTGTCCCTTCTGTGTCCCCTCCCAACTTCTCATGCACCTCCAGCCTCTTCACTGGTGGGGCATCACGTGAATCACAGAATCATAGAATCAGAGAATCATAGAATGGTTTGGGCTGGAAGGGACTTTAATGATCATCTCATTCCAACGCCCCTGCCGTGGGCAGGGACAAGTCCCACTACAGCAGGCTGCCCAAAGCCCCATCTAACCTCACCTTGAACACTTCCAGGAATGGGGTAGCCACAATTTCTCTGCACAGCCTAAAAAGACCTTGATGCTGTGAGCACTATACAATAACTATAACTCTGATGTATCAACACTGTTTTAAGTGCAAGTCCTAAACATAGCCTCATACAAACAATTTTGAAGAAAAATAACTCTATCCCAGAAAAAATAAGAATAAAAAATAAACAGAATCCATCTATAACTGAGTAAAAATCAACGATAAGAAGACAGAACAGAAGATAAAATTTGAAAGTATGTCAGAATGAATGAAAACTATTAACCACCCCCCCCCAGCATTTTGGTTTATTGGATCATGTGGGCTTTGAGGATGGGTGAAACTTTACAAGATTCTTTATCTTGCAAATCAGTGTTCTGCATAAAATGGCAACTGAACATTTTTCCATAGCAGAATGAATAAAATCAACAAGATACAGATTTGGATAGCCACGCAATAGGTTGATGCATAATCTGAAGTGCTTTCTAAAGAGGCTACCATAAATTCTTCAGTATACATACACCAGATTGCCTTTTTTTGCCAGTTAGACGGTAAATACACTACTGATTAGCTGGCTGGCAGTTTCTTGCACCTGTGAGAGACTGTAATGCTTGTGTAGTGCAGTGAATATGTGATTTTTGCTATTAACTGTAGAAGGCTTCAGGCTGTGTACTGACCCAGCAGTGCAGGGTGACAAACTCACCTTGGTCTAAGCTGGGTTTTATGACTGATTCCTCCCATGCTCCAGCTTCATCTCTGGAGATGGCCCCTGGGGAGGAGAGGGCACCACCCATCCTTCAATCTTTGCAGGCAAAAAATAGCCCTTTGTGACTGAGGGATAAGGCTTCAGCTGGCAGTCTGGGCAAAGGAATTGGTCTGTGATTAAAAAAAATATTTAAAATAAAAATAATAATGAAAAATAAAACCAAACCAAACAAACAACAACAACAACAAAATGCACACACAAATAAATTCTAGACTTGAGATACAGGAGGACGAAATGCCTTCCATAAACACTACAATTTTAATCCAGAAGTCAAAATCTATACCATATTGACCTCTGAGTGCCCTATGGCATTTTGTTACTTCCTTTAGTTCTTGGTTTTAAATCTATACTACTTTTACCATTTGATATACCTGTTCATCCTCAGCCTAAAAACCAGCAAAAGGATAACATTATTCATTAAATAGCAAGTGAAACAACAATGAATATTTTGAAAATTTCTTGCTTATTGGTTCCATCTTCAAGAGCAGTGTCTTTGGAGATGTAGTGGTATGAGATACAGTGATACTAGCATGTAGCACTTAAATAACGCAAGAATTCATTTAGCCATTTTTTACAGTTCAGTATTAATTTCTAATAATTCATGCAATGAAAGATAACATAGCAGATTGAACAGAGCTGCCCTGACTGATAATACTGCATACTGAATAAGGGTGAATTAACTAATTCAGATTGCATTTGGTTTTGTTCAGTCTGAATCATGGAATCATAGAATGGTTTGGGTTGGAAGGAACCTTAAAGATCATCTATTTCCAACCCTCCTGCCATGAGCAGGGACACATTCCACTAGATCAGGTTGCTCAAGGCCCCATCCAACCTGGCGTCAGATATTTCCAGGGATGGAGCATCCACAGCTTCACTGGGCAACCTGTACCAATGCCTTACCATCCTCACAGTAAGGAATTTCATCCTAGTATCTGATCTACTACTCTGAAATATGAGTAATTTTAAAATCAGATAGGCATCTATGAGCAAAGTATTTGGTAAGACATGTCCATTCCCTAGTACTAACAGAATTTTGGGTTTGTTTTCTATATTCTCAAATATTTAATTCTGATGTTTTTTAAAGGTTTTTCTGACCCTTCAAGTCAAGAATAGGGTAGGTAGTACATTTTGTTAGCATATCAGCCAAAACATTTTTGTTCTAGCTAACTTATGCTGAGTATATTTGTATTTAAATAATATTCTATACTAGAATATAGTACTTTTTTCATGATGAAGTGGGAAAAATAATGATAGCAATGGTGACACAAACAACCAGAGCTTTGAACTGGACCTGCCTGCACTTTCACTCTAATATGGAAGGGCTTTGAATTGTCAAAGCTGTGTTTTATAAAACAATAATGAGAACTATGAACTTTCATAAAGACATATTGTAACAAAGATTATTTAAAATAAAAAATTCTTTGTTGTGTCTTTTCCTCCAATATTGCTATCAATTCCCCAGTTCCTTTGTTAATCCAGTTCCTGGTGTTGAAACCATTTCTACACTTCCTGGGACCATAGGAAAAGTGCTTTTCTTGCCTTCATCATGGTGCTTTAGCTCCCTGTTTTCTGTGTTGATCACAAATCCTTTGCTTTATGCTCACACTGCTCACCCTGTTGCTCAAAGCTCTACCTGCATTCCTGCAGCCTTGGTTGTATTCAGGAGTGGTTTTACCCCTTTCCTCCAGCAGCTTCCTTTTAATCCACAGTGCAGAAAACAGTAAAAGTTAAGACAGATGGCATTCCTTTATGCAGCTCACTCACACACTTTGAAAAACAATGTAGCATATACTAACTTATACTGACATTTTATCTCTAGTTACAATATGATCTAACAAGTACTTAACCTTTTCACTTGGAACTCTCTTCACCTGTGATACAAACTTCCTTTAAAAATTAAAGTTAAGTTTCTTGCACAATGGCATGTCACCAGAAGCTTGTGCTTTGGGAAATATTTCCAGGCACAAAGTCACAGGACTGATAACACCACTATTGAGTATACTAATCTTTCTCTTCAGGGTAGTGATTAATTACCATTGATGGAGAATGGATATTAGAATTCATTGCACAGATTTCTTTACTCTTCAGGATTGGCATAGAAAGATGAACATTTTTAAAATCGTAAAATAAAGGTTTTAGTACAGAGTATTTTAAATAATATAAATAAAAACCAGATTAACTTATTATTTAATGTTATGGTTGCAGTTCCACATCACGTCTTAATTTACCATTACCATTTACAAATCACACCTTTCAGATTCTCAGTATTTCTTGCAGTTTTATGTTTGAAATGTAATACTTCAGAGTCCTGTCTCAAAATCTGAACCTTAGGCAGAACCCGTTAACACCCATCTGCATGCAAGGTAGATGTACTAGTTTTGGCTGGGGTAGAGTTAATTTTCTTCATAGTATGCAGCTGTGTTTTCGATTTGTGTTGGAAACAGTGCTGATAACACAGGGGCTTTTTTTTCTTTCTGCACAGCGTCATGGCCTTTTCTGCTCCTTACACCACCCCACCAGCAAGGAGGCTGGGAGTGCTCAAGGGAATTGGGAAGGAACCAGTGGGATATCCCATGCTGGAACAGGTTGCCCAGAAAGATTATAGTCTTCATCTTACGTGGTTTAGAAGGCTAGGGTAGATAAAGCCCTGACTAACCTGGCCTGACTTCATAGTTCATCTTGCTTCAAGAATGAGGTTGGAATACTGAGTTCCTAACATCCCTGCCCTTACACCCTATGATATCTGTAGTGAAATTAACTTAACCTAAGTGTGAATAACAATATTATGAATCACTTTTTGTTTCAAGATAGAAATAAACCGAAAAGTAAAGCACATGGCAAATCTATGTCATTAAGAGCAACCTACAGTTATATAAAGTGAGTCTTTTTACAATTATGCTTTGAAATATCTTCATCTTCCAGGCAAACCATTAGTACAGAGGAAAAGAGATGTGTTTTACTCTGGACTCTGGACAAAAGGACAAGATCTTCATCCTTATCTGTGAAAGGAATAAGAGTCTTGACCACAATATGCATTTCAGAGCTCATACATAAGTTCCCTAAACTCTAGACAATACAGCCATATTCACTCACATCTTATACCCATTCTTTCTTTCTCAATAAATGTGTAAATAGGTAATTTATACTTTTTTGAATGCATTTCTAAAAGTAAGCACAAGAAATACTTTCAACCTTAGTTAATAAGAGAAAACACTGAATATATAGTGGGTCTTTCATATTTATATACTAATTATGGCTTTTCCTAATTTGAGGGCTTTATTGAGAAAATAGAGCCTGTTCACTGAAGTGAATGGTGGTCCTGAAATCTAAGGGTCCCTGTGCTGCGAGACGTGTGATTCCACCACACTGCACACAAAACAAGTCAGATTTCGTTATCCTATGAAAGATCACTTTCCCAAAACCAGCCCTCATTTGGCTTGTCTTCCCACTCTAAAGGGTACTTCAAATTTGTCCTCCATACTTCAGAATGTCTTCAGGTCCATACCTACCCAGAGGCAACAACCAAGAAAATTGGTGACCACATGACTAATGCCTGAGTTTAGGTACAAGGCTGTACTCTGGTAATGGATTATATCCTTTCCTCACTGTTATCATAATCCCAGCCTTTGGTTTCTTGACTTGAATCAGTGCAAAGAAAGCAAGTAGCTCTAACATCCACATGTAAGAAGGAAAGCAAAGAGCTTTCTAAAAATATTTCAAAGAAATTTTTGAAGGAAGAAAATCTGTGTGGCAGGCAATTAATAGAAACTTGTGTGAGTAGAGTGATTATGATAATATTTTAGTAATTAATTAAAATACAAAGGACAATAGGACTTAGAGTCTATAATAGCATCATATGATTTATTTCAAGGTCTAGAAATCTATGGTTTGACACAATGGGTCTTGAAAGTAGCTGTATGCTTATTGACATCATCCCATGTGTCAACAGAACACAATACCTAATCTACTTAATTAATGAATGAAATTTAAGCACAGGAAAATATGAAAAACTACATGCAGTTCTTTTTTTCACTTTGAAAAGCTGATGGCTATACACATTTCAAATTTAGTAAGACACATTTATTTATTTTATGGAACTAGCAACAAAACCGAATTTTACGAACTGTATCACTATCTCTGGGAGGGATAAAACCCAGTGTATAGAATCAATATTGCTCCAAATATTTAAATAAAATTATGTCAGTCTTCTTTTAAAGGGAATTCTATGCTGTGTATTCATGATATACAGATTACTAAATAAACAAATCCAAATTTATCTTACAAGAAGATAATGACCACCAGTGAATTATGAGAAAAAGTCATTATTTCAAAAGATTTTCAAACTTTACTGAAAGCTTTGAGAATTCTTTTGTTTGTCTTGCTGATAGATTTAAATCCATTTAAAATAAATAACAATAAAGCTTATTATTTGCTGAACTGTTCCAACTTAATATCAATAAAAGCAAACTTAGATCATTTAATCTAGGGCCTTTCAAAATTAATCCAAATTATAGATGCAAATAAAAACACCTTATACGAAAAATGAAAAGGTTGCATAATCATTGTCCATTTTAATTTATTAGTTTGTATATGTGTGAATGAAATCCTTAAATGGATAGGCAGGAATACCTTATATTTGAAGTTGTTTTTCTTCCAAGACCTGTGACTTTTTCCCAAACAGTAATCAATCACTTCAAAATATGTTTTACCACTTTGGCAGTAAAAGCAACAGACTCAAAAAAACTATTTTTATCAATTAGCTTTTGGAGATTGCTAGAATGGGAATGCTTCTGATGATAAATCTATTGTAAAACTCTATTATCAGAATAGCTCAAATCCATTCATTTAGCAAGCTTTGAGGTATTCTTCATTGACTGATGACATGTTATGCAACATCAGATGTCTAGAGATTAGTATCTAACCAGAAATACTTTTTTAGTTTGCCATGTTTAGTTAGAAGAAAAGCAAATGTCCCATGAACAATCAGTCCTAGATATGTTTTTGTATGGAATGAGTCATCTTCTAAAGGTGTCCAGTTTAAACTGTTGGTTCTAACAGGGGTTAGAATGAACACCTAATTTTTAAATTCCCCGAGTCAGGTCATGTGAGCTTGCTTTCTATATATTACAGAGCACAAAGCTCTGAAATGGTGAGAGAAAATGCAGTCTGCTGTAGAATTTTCACTTACTACTGAAGGGTTCTTCTTGTTAATCCAGAAAGTGTCTTCTGTATTATTTTTTTTTTTCCCACTTTCCATGGATTTCATTAGATTTGGTTTTGTCATATTTCTGCCATTATCTTGCTACACATCACTACATGTCATTATGCATTGACATTTAAACGCAGGATTCTGGAGAAAATGCTATAAATATAAGGTCAAATAATTACATTGTAATTGAAACCTTAAGATTCATCTGTGCAGAAAATATTTCAATAACACTTGTAAACTTCTTATAGATATACACTTCTTAATTTCCAACCTTATTCCAGATGCTGTTCTCACCCTTACCCTGCTCCATTTACTGTCATTGGCAGCAGGGGTCTATTATGGAGGGTATCCCTGTGAGCATCTGTAGTCTTTCACCAGGAGGAATATGACATTTGTGTTGATGGTTTTACTTTTCTTACTCTAGGATCTATTCAGGATCATATTTATATGTTTGCTAACATGCTTATATAACTTTCTTTTTCTTCATTAGGCTGTAGTTCCAAATTACACCCAGATTTACTATCTATGGTAGGGTTTATGGATGTTAGACACTATTCTTTTTGCTGCCCCTAAGACAGTTTTGTCCACCTCCAGGTCTGCATTTCTTTGACTGTTCATTGGTGAGTTGTTTATGGCTTTGGGGTCTCCAGGGTCTGGAGTGTGCCATACCTGTGCTGCCATATGCTGCAGGCTGTGTCTGCAATTTTCAAGGCTTCTTTTACCATACCAGGCCTCCATTTCTTCAAATTACATCACAGTGTTAGAGCCACAAACCCACGGTGATATTAACAGCTTTTGAGAATGACTAATCTTTTTATGAGAGACTTTCAGACTCTATTCTTCTTTCAATATTAGTGCCTTGGCATTTATTCCAGCTCTGGGTACGTCGGACCTCTAAAGTGCTTCCAGAATTGCCAGGTGCTTGCAGTACTCAGCCCAATATGCAGGGATTTGAACGTACCCAGTTTGTCCCATTAAATAATGCTGATGGATGTCAAATTTGGCCTCAGGAAATGGAAATATACCCAAGGCTCATTGGAGATTAAAAATTTACAGTTCTGAGAAATTTTGAATGTTCGAAGGTTGGTTTTCCTGAAAACGGTGTACTACTTTGTTGGTTGTCACAGTCTAATAATGTTACAAGCTGAACAATAAGCAGACCTTTCCCTTTTCATCACAATTCTAATAGAATGTGCAGATGTACCAAACTTAGTTAATTCTAATTAATAGTTATGTTATTTTTCTGGTTTTCTTCCATAAGTACTCTTGGGATTTATTTTCTTCCCAGGAATAATTATTTACAGTAAATTAATCCATAACCAAGAAGATAAATCTGAATTATGAGATGAAGTGATGTGCTCACTTGACAACATACTACACATTTTATCCATTTGATCAGCTTTTATTTTAGATATTAACACAACTGAGCCCTCTTGAGACCTTTTGATAATCAATGTCCTTAAAATTTTTCCTCTAGGATAAAAAAATCAACAATATTAAAATACTCAAAACACACCAACAACATATTTTCCTCACCAACAACATACAGATTATAAACGGTTTTTATTTAAACAGTTATTGCCAAAGTTTTTTTTCTCTCCCTCCTAGGACACAGATGGTATTAAAACAGGTCTATTTGTAACTACCCAGCCCATCGTACTGCTTCTGTGTTTCTGTGATGGGCTTCTCTAATCCTGAGATTCAAGCCTTCTTTTTCTCTCACTTTCATACCACCTGGTCTGTCCTTCCTCTCTTCACTATGCTCAATCCCTGCTGCCATCTCAGGCTTCCCTTTTATTTAGTACACATCCCAGGACTCTGCAGTTGCCTAAGGGCACACCTTCCCAGAATATATTCCTATCATTTACATTTATTTTCAACCCTTACTTCGGTTATTGTATTTCAAGTGGCTATATCAGCTGAAGATCTGTTTCCCAGGTCTTTAGTAGCTGCCTCAAGCCTACAGTCGTGTTTCTGAATATTGTTAAGCAATTTAGTAGGAATTCATCTCAGCCAAAAACCTCTTTCACTGTAGCAGAAAGATCTTGTCATTTAGACTTGTGATTTCTGATGAGAAAACAAAAGTAAATGTATATATCTTGAATAGACTCCTTTGTCAAAGACTTGAAAAATCAATTATCTTTTGAAAGACTCTTCCCTATGTCAATTTCTTTCTTCCTGAGTAATTGTGTAGCTGCTTCCACACTACTACAGATTAGAAAAAGAAGATATATAATCTTTAACAATAATTAATAATTAGCTGTGAAACCATGGAGATGAATCACAGGCTTCAGTTATTCACAACCATCAAACTGATTTTGAAAAGAATTTTGTTAAGAGATTCATAAGAATTAGTGAATTCCAAAAGTTCAAGCTGTTTGAGGGAATTAAAGGGTTTAAACTGTGTATTCTCATCTGAAAATTTGAATGTAGTAAAAGTTTGTCCATACTTTTAAGTTCAATATTTGCAGCTGTGTATAATATGCTAGCAGTGTGAGCTGCATTTGTCTGTAAATGCATATTTTTTATATAGAGGTTATGTACAAAGTTGTAAGTGGCTTGGTACATGTACAAGGCAAAGCTTTTTTTTCTTCTCACATTATACAGTTTTGACTGTGAACAAGAGAAAAGACCAAGCTGCACATTATATATTTTGTTATGGAGGAAAGTGTTTGAATACTGTCATGAAACCACATGATTTTTCAGTCTGTACATATCTATCATCATCCCTCAGCAGGCTGTGGTAACACTAAGGAGAGAGGAGAAAGTTAATCACTTGTCATCTGTTCTAAAATGTATATTAGCAGAGAAATAAAAGAATACCAGCTTTCCGGTTGCTGATTTATTTAAGACTCTTCTTCCTGGATTTATATAATTAACAGAACTGCCCACTATCAATATATAAACTATTGCATCTTCAATTTTTCCTATTTTCAGAGAAATTCTTGAAAATATTACTGCCAAAAGAATGGATAACAGAAATTATCATCATCATCATCAACAACAACAAAATCTAAAAGCCTCTGAATAGTTTTATACTTCTTAAAGGTTTACATTTATTATGTCATAATCATGATTGTTGAATATTGAGGTATATAGTACAGGCATGTTACAGCCACTTCTTAAAATTTTTTAATTAAACTTTTAGTTGCAGGTAATTTTCTTTATTTTTCTCCCAATAGGTATTATCCTAAAGCTTTTGGTGTCCAAATATCTAAATTCTACTCTTGATTCAATGACTCCCACTCTGAAGGAAAAAGATGAGGAATTTGATAAATCTACCTAATATATCTATTGATACATTATATCTAGATCTGTCCAACATGTTTTATAGGATTTCTTCTGATTTACACTAGATTATGTGGGGTGCCATTGAGATAAATTATAAATAAACACCATTATGAGTGCCTAAAAAATGGGAGGCATGTCATTTTGCATAACTGAATTAAGAATAATGCAACAAATATCACTTTGCCAAAGAAAAGTGTGTCAAGAAGGGACTCAGAAAAAATTACTATGCAAAGCAAACCTGTTAGCACAGATTTAACAATATTTAAAAAAAAAAAAATATGGTGGACATACATATTCTACCTTCTAACATTTTTATTTATCAACCTCTTTTCATTTGGAATCACACAGACTTTTTTTATTTTAATGAAAAAAATGTCTTTCCTACTTAGTATATTGACTTGATCTATTTTCATTTAGGACTTTAATAAGAAATGTGTTTCCCATTCATGCCTTTAGAAACCATACTAAGAAATCTCATGCACAGTGCTAGTCCATGAATGCCAGGTGAGACCTCATCTCTAAGAGGTGTAATTCTTCAGAATTTGGAAGTACTGAGCTTTTCACAGAAGTATGTGAGCCATCAGGAGCATGCTTTAAATTTGAGTACAGACAAGGTCTTAACACTTGACAAGCAGTTGAGGAACTGAATAATTACTTTCTGAAGAAACTATTGCCTCAGAAAAGAATGTTTAATCATTACATTTTTAAAACAACCTTTCCAAAAGATGTTGGGAAAGAAGTTTTATCATTTTTATTGTAGTAAAACCCATGATATATTAGTGAATTCATTGTTAATTGCCACATTTATATTTCCTTCTGTGTGGTGAATATCAGCAGCTGGCTTCAAAGAGAAAGGACAATTTTAAATCAAGACATTTTCTGACCAGGCAGCATTGGTGTTCTTGACAAAAGTCACTACTGTCAATCTGAACGTTACGGCTATTATCCTGATGTCCTAGCAGCCATTTGAACCCCCCTTTGTGTGCCAAACTGAGGCACTAGGAAGTGATTTTAGGAGAGGAATCTCTTACACTTAGGATGATGCCCTGCTCTTGCTCCAGGAGAATAACAGCGTTTCACAAGCCAGGACAGCCTACACACACTGCCTTAGCAGTAGCCGGAGTGACATCAGCTCAGGATCAGCCCAGATCTGTTAGCTCACACTCTTTTTTGAACTCTGTGGTTAGCCAAGATAAGAGGTTAAACTAAAAGTTTACAAGGACTCTTGATGAGTTTTTCTAGCAGTACTGTAATTTTCTCTCTATAATAAGCTTCCCTCTGATGGAAGCTAATGTTCTTCTCATTCATTTACTTCTAAAATGCCCATTTTCAAGTATGCTGATTGGAGCTTTTCTATAAAGCACATCAGTAAGCTTTGATGCTGCCTATTTGGTCTAAAATTAAGATTATAGCCCTTATAATCGTTCATGGAGATTTGTACTCCATGAAAGACCTAGATTTACAGTGCCTAAAGTAGATTTCATTTGGATTCATGTTTTACTGAAACTTCATATGCAGGGAAAAAAAGGTATCATTCATTAGTTTTGATTGGAAATATATATGAAGATGCAAATACTGTAGTAGAATTTAAAAGATTAATGATTTTAGTGCACTAATAGAAATATTGATGTCTTTCAGGGTCTAGATATATAAGACAAGAACTTGCAATTAAGTGATGTGTTTAAACAGAAAACATAAAATCATTCTACAGAGACAACTTCTAAAAACACTTTTCAGTTTTACATTTAAAAGCAAAGACATCTGATGAAGCTCATGAAGGTAAAAACAATGAGTGGACTTGAATGGACGAATTTTAATAAGTTGCTGAAGGAGCTATACAAATAGGGATTAGTTAATTGTAGAAATTTTTTCACAACTGAATCAACTGAAATCTGATGGTCCTCAGATGATTAAAAGAGTCTTGTTTACTAATTAGTTTTAGGAGAACAAGGGTGTTCTGTTGCATAATACACACTAATGGGGTGTGTAAGAGGGACATTATGCAGGTTTCTATAATTCTAGATGTGAAACTGAACATATTAAAATATTAATAATAGTTTAAACAAATTTTCATACTTCAACTCAGCCTTTATTCTGTGTACTTCCTATTGTATATCTTGGTCCTTGATTGTATCAACTGGTAGTCACATGCTTCATTTACACTCAAAATAAATCTCTCTCCCACTAAATATTTCTCTTTTTTTTCCTAAGCCTGAAATATTTTTGCTCTATTCTGACACAAGTACAATTGCCTGTAACATACGCTGTTTCCTGAACCAGTCTACTCTGCCTTATGCATAACTGCTCTAGAAAATACTGACTTTTCACTAGAGGAACAACAAAAGGACTACATCATATTAAAGTGTAGTATGCTAATATGATCTTTATTTGTTGCTTGGGAAGAGAAATTTTTTCATAAATATAAAGTCCAGAAATACTGCAATTAAAAATAGAACCTACTTATTTTGATCAGTAACCTCGGATATTTATGTAAATGTCACTATGTGCTACCTTAACAAATTGAATGATGTTTGTCAATGACACTGGGAATGTCCTTTGTCTTTAAATGGATTATCATTACAACATGGCAGTGAAACCACAGAAAGGAAGGGTAGCTGGGATACATTTAAATTGAACAGGGAAGAGCTGGGGGTCTTCTGTCATTTTTTTCGGTTTGGTGAAGGGTTTTATTCTTTTCATGTGTAAAAATAACAGAAAATGCTGGAAATAAGGTTCAGTTACTTAAACTAAAATTCATTAACTTTCATATTGGTCTATAAGATAATCTTTACTCATTTTCTCCTGCTTTTTAATCTTCCACAATTTTTATTTTTTTGAAGTAAACCAAATGAGAATCATTATGTTGAAAGACGAAGGTGAGCTCATCCTACTGATGATGTTTTTAATTTCTTGGATTTTCCTCTTAATCAGAGTATTCAATCAAGCTGATACCTATTTCTTTTCATACTGAAGTTTCCAGAATCAACCATCTCCCATTAGAACGTGATTTCCACATTTATCTTCCTGAGAATTTGAACAAGCTTTGAGAACCTGATCATTCATCAGTGAGCACTAATGGGACATCAGTATTTTCAGCAAATGTCTCTTTTTGGGTCTGACTGAGGGGATAATTACTTCTGTTGAAATTGTTGGCAACAGAAATGCACAGCATCTAGGACACATACTATGCCTATCCTATGTTTTTATTGATATCAAAGTAAAATAGAAGGTTATGCATCACACCTGTGTAGTTCCCAGGTGCACTGTTCATTGCTTAAACATTGCCTAATTTCTGGGGCTTGCATTTGGTATCTGATTATAAAGACCTATTTTCCTCCTCTTCCCTCTTTACCTTGCTTCTAGCCACAACATTTAAGAGGTCAGTAAATGTTAGCATGGGTATGAATTTAAGTATTTATTTAAACGTATCTGAACAAGTGGCACTGATAATGACAAAAACATGTACATTTTAAAATAAAAATTTAGAAATCATTTCTGATTTGCACAACTTTTAAAAGGATTTGTATACATCTTGAGTCAAAGTAGATACATAGATTCGCAAGTTTAGGAGACCAGTCATTCATCTGTTCTGACCAAAGCTTTTTATATTGAATATGGCCTCTTGTATATGGCTGTCTTCTTGTATACAGTTAAAGAAGTATTTTTCAAAATGCATGGATGTGAAGACATCAGCAACTATGGAATTCAATTCTTTCATGGTAGTCAGGAAAAGAGATCTCACTGGTAAAAATATGTGAGGTGTTTCTCATGTTATATCATTCTGCTTCTCTCTTTAGTCATTTGCTTTTCTTGCACTCTTCTTTCTAAATTAATGATCCCTTTAGTGCTTAATATTTTCCCCATCTGAGAGCCATAATCAAGTCACCTTTTAATCTTATTTAGCAAATAGATTGAGTGTGACCTCAGGTTTGGGAATGATAGAATAAAAATCTCAAACTACTAATTCTCCAGAATTCCATTTATTGACTTGATTTGTCAGACTCATCAGGCATGGATGTTCAGGTGAAAGAATGCTGCTCTTGCTTTTCACATAAGATGCTGAACACCATGAGTTATAAAGTAGAGGATTATCAAATATATAATTAATATCAATGGTTAATGAAAACTTCCGACTCGAGACTGAATTCTTCCTAAAAGACATTGGTAGATGTCACTTGTGTTTTAGACAATGAGTCAATATCTTCATGTAAATGAACACCACTTCACCTGGTTAGGTACTTGGCTACCAATTTCCACTAAATACACTGTTTATTCCAAATCTTTTTTTTTTTTTGTTCCCTTTGCAAGGAGGTGCCAAGGAGAAAGTTAAATATCTTCTTTATTTTTTTTCCATCCTTGAAACATGAATTTTTCCTTGATGCATCTCTCTCATGGTGTGATTTACAATATTTCCTTATCCCCTTTCACGCTTTTGTCTATTCATCTTCTAGCTACTTTAGTCTTACCTTAAAAGAATTTTGCACTATCACTTTTTTTTTTCTTTTTTTTTTCTTTTTTTTTTGGCAGAACAATACCCTTTTCCTAGTTTTGCTAGGAGCATAACATTACCAAAGGCACTTCTTTCATCTGGTTTTTCCCACTGCCCTTCATTGTTCTATCCTGTTTTGTTCATTTAGTTTTCCCATGTTCTAATAATCTCATTGAGACCCATTTTTAAACAGAAGGCTAAGAAATGTTTGGTAATGGTGGCACAAAAATTGGGGAGGAGTGAGTGGATTCAGGGGTAGAAACAATGGCAGGAAAAATTCATTATTCCATTCATCCAGTGAGACTACACTTTCTGGCTTTCCTTTGGGTAGAGAAAATGGGGTCACAGTTTTGCTCATTTTCTTTCTTCTGATTATTAATGTGTATGGCACAGGAGCACCCATTCTTGTCAACTGTGACTAATAATGGAGAAAATATAGGGTGAATATTGATACACAACCTCATCCATGAGTACTGCCGGGGTACAAGGTTGCACTGAAGTAGAACAGGACAACTAGATAGTAAATTGAATAATAAGAAAGAATTGACCAATCCCCCTCACTTCATGTTGCAAATGTTCTCTTATATATGCACTAATACCAATCAATGTTCTTGTTCTGAGGAATGGCCTCTTTGGTTTTTCCGATTAGCAAGCCCTAACATCTGGAAGTTGCAATATACTGTAATTTAGTTACTATGGTGATGACGGATAGCAAAGGATTTGTGAAAGGTTCTTTGAATGTCCTCTGATGCTAAAGAGAAGTGAATAATCTATCATAAAAGATAGATCCAATTCATTTTGCCTTATTGGAATAACTATTTCTACTGAACTGAATGATAAAAAGGAAAATGTGTTTTGACCGTTTTTCTGCTAATGGGATTTTCTTGTATAGTGTTTGTTGCATCAGCTGTTCTGGTATATAATAGAGACAGAGTGTGATATTTCAATCTCCTGGTAAATGTTGTTCCACATACTTACAGTCGCTTCAGATGTCTCATATATTCATAATTAAATTATTAGAGGTTCACCTACTTATCTATTAAGTGGTTCATAATTAATTAGCTATATTTATCCTGCAGTTTACGACTGAGTTTAAAGTATTCTGTTTACCATTTCAAATTTATACATCTTTTTGTGAAGTATAATTTATTCTTTCATGAATGTTTATTTTTAATTCAGTGGATTCAAGTGACTAACAAAATGTTGAATCAATACATGTTACTACTTCAGAAGGGATTTATTATGAAGCTAATGTTATTGCTACAGCATATTGCTAAAAAATTCTTCTGACGTAATTTGTAAGTGTGTATTAGGGAGGTGGTTTGTATCAGAGCACCAAAGTACAAAATATGTAAAAAGCAATATTGATAAATATTTTCCAGAATTTAAAGGAAAAAATTCATAGCTGCTATAATTCTTCTTTATCTTTGATATCACAGTATTAAAAAGAGTTAATTGTCAGAAACACTTAAACAGTTCATAAATTTTAACGTATGCAGGTAGATCAGTAAAGTCCTGCCTAAGGTTACAAGAATTTAAGAGAATGTGGGAATCTACTGGACATAACGTGAGAAACTGCTGAGTTTAGCAAGTAACATGGTAAGGAGCTGACAAATGTTTCTGCAATCACCATGAGCAAAGACTGGATTTCACAGACAGTAAAAGGAGAATTTTGTTAGAGACAGGGGAATTTCACAGATACTTAAAGAAGGTGACTTGGGGAAATTTTACAGGTTACTTTCTTGCATGGCCAACAGAGCCTGGGTAACACTCTCTTTTCTTTACTACTTTTGTGTTAACACCTCTCCTAGTGGGGAGCGATGGACCTTCAAACTAGACTAGCCAGCAACCAGAGTGACATCCAGATCTGGAATGGCTCAAGCTGTGTGCCAGCAAGGCAGCAAGAGGTTCAGGATCTGGGTATAGATATCAGACAGACTTAAAATCTATGTTAATTCTTCAGGGATCCACTAATAAGGGTTTATCTTTGTATTTAGAACATGATGGAGTGTGTATATTCATTGTTAAACTTCAATACTAACTAGCCAGAGATGAAGAAAAATTTTGAGCCATCATTGCTGTTTATGCTCATGTGACTGCTGTTTGTGTTTATATAAGGGTTAAGACACCATTCTTCATGTTGATTCACATGGCCAAGGTGTGTGTGTGAGTGTGTGTGTGTGATTGTGTGTTTGCTTACTGAGAGCACATTCAGTTCAGTGCTCACTGGATCTATAAATAGGAATGAGAAGAACCTTCCTGGTCTGGGAGTCCACTGGATTCAGCTTCCCTTACTAATAACTGCCGTGAGGTGTTCAGTGACTGTTCCACATCTCGTGGGGCTATGGCTCTAGTTCACATCCTTCTTTTGCTACAGTTCAGGTTAGTCACTACCAGAGATTCCTGCCACGTTAATTCACCGAAACAAACAAAGCATACAGGAATATGTTAAGTTCCTTGCTTTTTAAATGGTGATGGCTTACAGATGTCCCAGTCAGTAACTGGAGCTTCACGGTGTAAAAAATTTTAGAAAAACACAGTTAATAAAATCCCCTTAATCCCTCAAAAAAATTTTAAAAAAAAAAAAAAAAAAGAGATAATAGGGAAACACAACACTCTAAAAAAGTAATGTTAAAGAGCATGTCAAGTATCACTCCAACACTCTGTAAATGTTTATGTTTATTTTTTTAAGGCCCATTTTGTGAGGAACGTGGTGATCCTTGTGCCTCTCAGCCATGCATGAATGGAGGTATATGCCAGTATAACCAGTCTGGATATGTTTGTGATTGCCCTTCCGGTTTCCTTGGTCACAGCTGTGAAATTGACATCAATGAATGTTCTTCAAGGCCATGTCAGAACAGAGGTACATGTATCGATTTGCCAAATGTAAGTATAAATGCTAGAGATCCCTATTTGAACAGTGAATCATAGGATTACAGCATCATAGAAAAATTTGGGCTGGAAGGGACCTTTAAACATCATCTATTTCCAACTTCTCTGCAGTGGGCAGAGACCACTTACATTACATCAATTTTGTCGAAAGTTGCATCAAACCTGACCTTGAACACTTCCAGGAAGGGGCATTTATAACTTTCCCCCTATCACATCAATTTAGCAACAATGATGATGTGTGGGATGATGTCAGAGGCCTTACAGAAGTCAAGGCAAATGGTATCAGTTGCTCTTCTTCCCTTACCTATCAACACAGTTTCTACATCATTGAAAGCCACCATCAGACAGAACTAATTTACCCTTTGTGAGGCCCTGTTGTCTATTTCTAATCACCTTCCTATCATCCATGTACCTTGACATACCTTCCAGGGGGATCTGTTGCATGAAAGTGTCAAAATATTTAATTCTAATATAAAGTTTTAATTAGCTTTGTATGCTTCATGAAGAAACACAGCATTGTCTGAATGTATCCTGTTTATAATATTTTTTATGGTAAAAACCTCTAAATTCCCCATTTAACATCAGTTGCTTGGTAATCACTTAAGGAGCAACCCATGCTATTTTATTTCTTTTTTCCTTTCTCTAATAAAATCTTCTGACATCAACATGAGGAATCACATGATCTCTAGTGACTGTCTCTTGTTCTTGCTTTTCATGCAGTATAAGTTTTTAACTCCCTTTATTTTCTTTCTTTTTTCTTTTTGTAAAATAGAATACATTCATGCACACTCACAAAGTTTTGATAATAAAGTCATACCTAGTTGTATGTCAAAATAAATTGCTGATGTTCTTTCACTAGCAAGACTATTGCGAATAGCAGTGATTATACAGAATCAAAACAGTAAGAGTTCAAAAGCTTAGTTATCACATACCAATGATGCACATTCATACACAGAGAAAAAAAGAGAAATCTAAACTGCTGAATAAATTGATAGATTTTTAAGTTGTGCAACCTGACTAAATGTTTTGTCTACTAGATATACTAGCACACACTATTTCATGCAGTAGACAAATAGACACAGTAGTTTCACATATATAGAAATCTCTCAATAGACTTTGAAGTTTCCTGATTATACTTTTAAGATCTGTTCTAAAGAAATACCTGAGCACGTCTAATTTCACTAGGGCAACAACCCCCTTTATTTTTTCCTTTACTTTCTGACTTCAAAGGGCCTGTAAAGAGCATAGAAATATAAGGGTGGGAGTGTCAGCTCTAAGTATTTTGTTTTATAGAGTAACCGACTTTTCTTACTGTTCAAATTAGAGATTGCAGTAACTGAGAGATGTCTTTCACCATTAAAGAGAAGCATAGACTCTGTGATTTATATTGAAGGGGAAAAAGGATACATACAATTTTCTTTCCTTCTCCTCTAGTTAGTGACACTGTTTGGTGTCTGATGTACCTTGTGTTATTGTTTAATAGATTCACACATTAAATTGGAACAAAATTAGAAATTAAGAAAAAAACTACATGAATTCTAAAACTGCATCTTGATTCACCTTTGAGATCACAAAACTCCCAGTTTTAAAGCTGGTATATTTCCAGCTATCTAACTCAATCTGGTATAATCTGTGCTGGAAGGCCTCTTCTGCTTGTCCTAAATTAAGTTTGTAACCTATCTGAGACTAGAACTGCTTTTTGTTCTGTCTTTGTAGACTGCATTATATGATGAAAACTTGTCCTAGTTAGAGCCTCTCTGGTAATGGTTGTAAACACTATAAACACTAAATTTTGTATTGTCTTGGGTACAACAAATAATTATTTCTAATTTCCCTCTCTTCTTTAGGATGTGGCATGCATCTGTATGCCAATATTTACTGGCAAGTTCTGTGAGAGAATACTAAATCCCTGTGAATTTTTACCTTGCTTAAATAATGCAACTTGCATAGCTCAACAGCAAAGCTATAACTGCCGGTAAGATTGGAAATTAATTTATTTCAGTACTTTGTTGGTTCACTTGATGATAATCCCAGATTGCAGAAAGAAAAGACATCATCATTCACAGAGAACACAGAAAATTATGCACTTTTAAAGAAATTATTTATTTTTTGTGCTTTGCTCTGTTAGGCTTCTTGAAAACTCAAAAAACAATACAAAAATATTTAAAACATTTAAGGACTATAAATTGCTTTGTTATTAATACTGTAAGATAAAATATATAAATCCTGACACTTTGGTGACAAGTGAGACAGTTTTACTGCAGGTGCCACTCCCTTTCAGGCTGTATGAAGTTTCTGTTGTTTCTGAAAAGATAAGACAACCTATTTACATTCTGGTTCACATATATAGATTAATAGACCTTAATCTGATCCTTCAAACAGCGTAAGAAAAACTGTTTTATTCAGAAAGACCACAGTAAAAATTATCCATTTGAAAATAACAGAAGTGACCCAACATATAATTTAATTTCATTTTTTAAGTAGGTTTTTGGATTTCTTTACTTATTATGTACTCTAAGGAGTACAATTTATCCTCTTCCCCTTTGCTTGTCTTTTATCTGGCTGCCTGAGTAAGTTGTCCTAAGCATTACAGTTTTCAAGTTTTAGGATATTCATAAAAGCCAGGAATTGAAAGCTGTGGTACACAAAAGCCTGACAACATATTATGAATGAACTTAGAAACTGCAAAAAATATAACAGAAGTATAGAACACAAAGTTACAGTGCATTAGCAGAGGTTGAATTGAGAAGACTTGAAATAAAATATAAATAGAACTATGTTTACAATTTTCCCAAAGAAGAATATCCTAACAATTTTATTCATACTCATTCCTAAGTACAGATACACATACAAACACACATGTGGAAGCTCATATACAGTAGATCTTCCCATATAGATACGTATAGCACAGAAAAATAACCATTCTTTCACATAATATGTCAGTGCATGTATTAGTATGAAATCACATGTTGAAGTTTATATTTAAAAATATGCATAACATGAACAATTAATATCCAGATGTAGACTGCTTTAATTAAAAAAACCAAACCAAACAAAAAAAAACCAAAACCAAAAATAATAAAAAAAATCCTGGCCCTGTTATGCATATTGAATAATTTATAATTTTGCAAAGTATGGGTAGAAATTATCTGTACCATGAACCTCATTGTATCATAGAAATTGTTTAATAAAAATATCTATGAGAAGACATTGTAGTTTAACAGTCTTTCCTTTAATAATATTATGTGACAATAAGAATGGAAGTCATTATTTAGATCAATATTAGAGAACGTAAAAATGGTCAATTAAGTACCCATTTCACATTGGGGTAGATTGTAAGTTCATTAATGCTAAGAATGCTCTAAAAGGGAACTAATAAGCTAGAGAAAACACTGTGAATAGAGTTAAATCCATATAGTTTCCCCTAGCAACCAATTTGCACATCAGACATTCTTGATGAAGGAGAAGAACTCCAGAAAGTGACGCATATCTTCCAGAGACAAGTATCCAGGACAGGTGATATGACATATCTTGCACAAATTCCTAGGTTTCTTTGTACAGAGATAGCGGGTTACAGTTCAATCATAGAATATTAGAACACAATAAATATTCAGTACTATCAGAGAATCATAGAACAGCCAAAGTTGGAAGAGACCTTGAAGTATTTCCTGGTCCAACGTTTCATGGGAAAGGGAGCTTAGATGAGATTATCTAGTACCCCATCCAATTGCATATTGAAAATCTCTAGTATTCATTCTTAATTATTGCAATAATAATTATTATTAATAATAATAAATAAAAAATAATGTCCTCATTTTTTGTGAAATTAAAGTCAATTTTCTACCACTTAATCTGAAATAGTTAATAAATATAAATTATCTGCATATTAACGCCTTGGTACTTGAAAGGAGGCATTTAGGTGAAAGAAAGCATTTTGATATAGCATGAATTACATATTTTTCACAAGGAGAGCACATTCAGTACTTTTATTTGTCAGAGCTGCAATCTTGACAGGGTGCTGAAATGCAGAGGAGGTGTTGTCTGATAGAAAGGTCCAACAGTTAGCAGACTTTACTGTTTCTGGGATTCAAAATTTTCTTTTTAAATTTATGACCTGCATTAGCTACTTGACTAACAGAGGATTTCAGAAGACCTATAGGAACAGTGGTTCAACAGTTTCAGGTGTCTAAAGTCACAGACTTGGAGGCTTTCTGCCTGTGATTCCTGTTTTAATTCACTTTACCCAATGGAAATCTACCATTAACTGTTGTTTTATTTGTAGCTGCTCAAAGTGAAGATTTGATACACTTTTGGTAGTCATTGCCAAATACTGTATGTTATGTGTCTGTTTAATCACTCCACAATAAATTTCATGTGTTTCATACTATTTGCGGTGTAATACTACATGTCATACTTGATCCACTTTTATAGCACTTTATCATAAATAAATATAATGGTTTTTAGATCAGATGTATCCTTATATCCAACACAACCTCAGCTTCTTTTCAAAACATCCTTCCTTCTTTGGGAAAGCAGTCATTTTCCATTCTAAACATAGAACCAAACAGAATCAATTTAATTTTCTCCACTTCACTTATGATGTATGACTATCTTGTATCCTAATTCCATCCTTTCAGTCTTGATATCATATATGACTTTGTGCTAAGAATCTAATAGTTGCATTTTTTTCTTAAATGTCAAAATTTAAGGTGAATTCAAATAGGCAGTGAACAAGGATATCCATCACAATAAACTATGATTACTTTCTATCTTCTATTATCTAAGTTCTTTAGGACAATAAAAATTCACAAGAAATGTGTAAGGGTGTTCAGAGAAAATATGTTCTGTTGGTGCCATCTTTGGAACTTTACTGTTAACTTTTTTCTGTTAGCTTATACTTTGCTTCCCTGACATTGTTAGTTTATTGCAAAACAATAATAAAAGCAAAACCAGAAAAAATGAGCAAATATAAAAATTAGAAGTAGCTTCAAAAACTGGCTTCCTAGATTATCTCGCTAATAAAAAAACATAGATTAAAGCAAAAAAAGCTAGGAACGCTTTCACTTCAGATAATTGGCAAAAACAAATCAGTAAAATAAACATTGTAATTGAGTTGTTATGATTTAGTTTTAGATGTTATTTAAAAATTCATTTATAAGAAAATATAAGACCTTTTTTATTATTATTTTACGTTCCTTTCATATGTAAATTGTATAATGAAAAACTCCTTTTAGCTGCAATACATGAACTAGAAATTTGTTAAGAACAGACTTTGTAAGAATTTTGAAGCCAAGTACTTGAAATGATAGAAATATAACTGCATGCAACACCTTTATCAAGAGGAGGGTGAGAATTATGTGGTCCATTGCTACTTGCATAGAGTGTCCTCATGTGGTTGTGTCTATAGCAGCCTCAAAGCATAAAACTGTTTACGGTAGGATTTCTCAAATTCATCTACCTCTGTCCAAATGGACCTATGCATGAATTGTGGTTGGTTTCCAGGGACTTCTCATTAAATCCAGCAGTTTAACATTTAACTAAGGTTAATAAGTGACTTAAGGTTCTGGACATGATAGATGTGACTGTGCATTCCTCAGACACACTGATAGACATCTTTAACTGATTTAGAAAACATGGTGAGCTCAGATACTTTCTGTTACATATTGTTGCCTAAGAAGTTGCTATTGAAAATATATCCTTTACTTTAGTATGCTGCATGACTCTGAGAAGCTTCACGCATTTTGAAACCAGGGATAGGATTGTTGTTGTTTTTTTTTTAATGAGAAAACATAAGCAACACATCTGGATCTCATATCTATTAGGAGTAACAGGAAAACCAGAAGCAATTCTGTATAATCTTTATAATTTCCGGCTTCTGGACTGAATAATTTCAAAAACTACCCCCTAGAAAGAGCTAAAGAAATGTCCCGTCTATTAGTTTTGTATTCCTACACATACCCAAATTTTCAGCTAACTGGTTATTTCCTTTCTCCTTTTAAATCTTTTCTTTCCATGATACCAGAAATAGTTTTTAGACAGAGGAACATGCTGTGTCTGTAAGAACATGGCAAGAGAGTTTGACAAGGGTTATGTATCTATCAAGATATAAATATTCAAATATTTTTCTACCTTGTTCCATTGTTGCTTTTGAATAAGTCTTCTTTACTATCCATTTGAATATCATCTTTTTTATTTTTGAATACAAGATTTTTTTAAACATTGGAGAGCTATATCCGGAAGGGATTTTCTTCTATTAAGTGCTGACATGAAGCAGAAGAAATTTTTGCAGTTCATTTTACTAAACATGAGTTATCCATCAGTTCCATTGACATCACATGGAAATAACAAAGTCACAAAAATTGAATGCTAATTTTCTTCTTTAAAGAAAATATTGAAATTACTGAAAATCCTGAATTACAATCCAGGAAACACAAAACCAGCTATGCATTGTTCACTCTACATTGTTCCTTACATAACTAAACATGTCATTATTTACTACTCTTTAATCATTAGCAATGATTTATGTTAATTACTCACTTATATTTTTTTTTTCCTCTCTGATGTTTTAATTGACCTATCCTTTCTAATAATTTTCCAAAACTTTGTTACCTTGTCTACAGCTATTAAATATTACTTCGTTCTAGATTTTTTTTCCTGGAAGATTATATGAAATATTGATTTAAAAATACTTTAATCAATGAAAGAAATTATTTACAAAAATGCAAAATGATCCAGAATCATGCAACACATTTTTAATTACATGAAAATGTATTCTGTGTATTTTAAATCACATAAGAGATCTGTTTTGTTATTGCAAGAACATTATTTAATAGAATTATGGAACACAATTAAATACAATTAACTTTTAAAATGCAAGTTCTCTAAAATACACTGATGTATTTGCAGCTGCACGCCAGGATTCACTGGAAAGAACTGTGAGGAAGTAATTGACTACTGCAGGCTGCTCAGCATCAACTGTCTGAATGACGGATTGTGTCTTAATATAATTGGAGGATTCACTGTAAGTAATTTAATACACGTTAAACTAATTCAGTGTTTCAAAGTATAAAAGCTTCAGACAAGCAGAACTTGAAATGCATTCATTACTCCAAGAGACAAGAGGGGCACACTTTTATAGGTTTTATTTATTTTAATCGATAACACAAGGGCAATTCACTTGGCTAATATGGATTTTTTTATTACTTTTCTACTGAGACCGTGTTTAGTACTATATCAAGTAAGATAAGAGAAGGATATTTTTATAGTAAAAAGAATATACAACTAATTGTGGTCCAGTATCATTAACCACAAAGATGATAATCACAGCTGTGTTGCAGCCTTTAAAAATACATCGCTTGAATTAAGATCATCTGTTGCCATTATTTTAGCCAGAATCAAATTACTTATCTACACATAAACATGTATAAAATTAACACAAATTTAAAATTTGATGATGAAAATGTAGTGTGGTGACATTCGTTCCAATTGACAGTTTAGGAAAAAATTATTAAATCTGCTTGTTTTAACTCTCAAAAACACTCCTGAAAATGTTAAGGAAGGTGCCAGAATCTGGCACTTGTCCTTGTTAAATTCCATATGGTTGGTGATTCCCATCCCTGTAATTTGTCAAGGTCTCTCTACGGGGCCTCTCTGTCCTTGAAGAAGTCTAAAGCTCCTCCCACTTTAATGTTGTCAAAAAACTTAGTGTTCTTTCAAATCCTGTGTCCAAACTGTTTAGGAAGATGTTGAAGAGCACAGGGCTGAGGATGGAGCCCTGTGGAGCCCCATCAGTGACTGGTCACCAGTGTGGTGTCGCCCCATTCACTATTAGCTCTTTGTGCCTGACCTGTGAGCCAGCTGCTCACCCATCATGTAACCTGGTTATTAACATTTTGTCCAGAAGGATCCTGTGAGAGACAGTATCGAAAGCTTTGCTGAAAAGATTACATCTACTCGTTTTCCTAGACAAACTAAGTGGGTTTCCCTGTTATGGAAGGAAATCAGATTTGACAAGCAGGACTTCCCCCTCATGAAGCTGTGCTGGCTGTGACCGATGACCTCCAGGTGTTGTCCTCCAGGTGTTTTTCAGTACTTCCCAGAATAACATTTTCCATAATTTTACTGGGCACTGAAGTGAGACTGACAGGCCTGTCGTTTCTGGGGTACTCCTTCTTCTTCGTGTAGAGATGACCACAGAAAACAATAATGTAGTTAATACTGAACAAATATAATAACTATTTCTTTGTGGGCTGCATGACTTTAGGAAAAAGTGTATTCTGGGAGAGGCAAATTCAATGCTGCGTGCATAGAAAAAAGAATACGAATTACATAGTGGTGACTGTTCCTGATAGCCAGTAACAAGGCAACTTTTAGCTCAAAGTGAATACCAAAATGTGACACCACACCATTGATGAAGACAGAAGGACAATCCCCATAGACAAAAATAAACACTTGTATACGTAGAAGCATTTTTCAGTGATCATACTTCTTTGACTGCCAGTGAAGGTTCATCATAGACAGCTGTATCATCTAAGTTTTTTTAAGAAGGTTCCAAATGAGGAAATCTGTATTAACAATGAGGTTTATTAAAATAAATAAATAAATAATTTAAAATTCTATTCTCAAAAGTATATACGGATTCACAGTGTTAAGACAGTCCATGGTCTATCAGTTTTTCTCAGAAGAAAAACAAAGGAACAGTTGTATTTAAAATATTCCACTGCTGGTAACAAAAATTTTGAAAGCATGTTAGCAATGAAGTGATAAAAGTATTGTTCATGGTTTTGAGCAGCTGCTTCTTCTATGCACTATTGATTATACCATAAACATTTTCAAAAGTTTTTAGGTAATATGTTGCAATGCTCTGTTTCAGCAGTTTCCTATCAGATCAGTGCCAGGTCACATCTGTCCTGTCCTAGCAAATAGCTTCACCAGACATTAAATTTCATGAGGATTTTCTACCGTGGGATCCAAAACCCATAATTCCTGCAGAAGGCTGAGGGCCTTATTGCGGATTGCTTCTAGTAGTCAATGCAGCAGACTCATTTCACTGATATTAAAAGGTTAAGAAAAGGATTATATTTTCCAGAGTTACCATGAATAGTGAACACATAAATCCCCCAATTTATTTGGGCTCTGTAGAAGGTCAAAGATATGATATTTACCTTTTTAGTTTCTAAAGCACAAAAAGAGAACACTGTAGCTTTGATTCAGTTTAAGAAATATGGATATAATTTGGACATATAATTTTACGGTCACAAACACAATTCTTGAACATGTACAAATCTTCCTCTCTCAAAAAATACCAATATGAAAAATTCTATTACTTACTATTGATTTATTAATTATTGCAAGAAGTCTGATATTGAATTTCTCCTGTTTTGCAGCTGCAATGTTGGAATCACTTCTAAAAATAAATATAATCACTGTTAAAGTTCTGAAGAAAATAGAACATAGCACTTTTTTTTTTTTTTTATCTATCCAAACCAGAGGAAAGTTTTTAATTAATGTTATACTGGTTTGTCAATTTTATAATAAACAACTCCACCTACTTAGAAGACGGGGAAGAAGAGAATTATTTTAAGAAATAATTAAACTAAAACAGTTTGAATATAAACCGTACTTATACAATTACTGAAGTGTGAACCAATTTCAGATTTCAGCAGAGTTTTATTCAATAAAAATATTTATCAAAATTTTATAATATGATAACCTGCTTCTTAAAAACATTTTTTTAAAAAACTGCCCATAGATGCACATTTCAATAGATTCTTCTATTTTCATAGCAACTTTTATTTCTCTTAAACGGATTTTATAAGTGTAAAGTCAGTGTTCTTGTTTTGCAGCTGATAGTATTTTCTCATTGCTTTTAATCTGATTGTCATAAACAAGTTATGGCTGTAGGTACTTGTTTTCCTTATCTTTACCTGAAGACAGGGAAAAGATGAGCAATGCCCAAAAGACAAGTGACAGGGAAGAAAGAGTTGTTGTTTGTTTCATGCTAATCATCCTGCTGCCACATGCTAACCACCTCAGGGTATGGAGTGGTTTGAGTAAGAGTTCTCCCAGTGATTTAGAATGGCTCCAGCAAAGCCTCTGGCACAAGACTGGGCAGTAAAAGCCAATAAAAAGAGCATACAAACAAGAAATCACTTGGGGATGTAAAGCTTTCCCCTAGGTCCCAAGGGTGAATCAAGTATCTAACTATCTATTTATCCACAGCAAGTAGTTTAAATCATGGCAAAAAGTATTATCTCTTCTTAAGACGCCCTGTTTCTTCCTGAATCATTAGCATTAAACTGAAAAACCTCAAAACCAAGACCAACCAAACAAAATAAAGATACTGAAAAAATATAGTAAACTAATCAAGTGCAAATTCTGAGAATAAAAGAACTGTAATTTACTGGATTTTGGAAGCCTGGAAAGGGGAACAGTTTTGAAAACACAGTAATGGGAAAGCTGAGGGTATGAAAACTGTCAAGTCTTTGGCATACTAGCTATCTTTACTTTCTAGGCAGAAACCACTGAGTTCCACAAAAGTTACAGAATTTACAGGTTACCTACAGAAGTGCATTTAAGGGACAAGAAAGTGCTGCTCTACAGCAGTTGCTACACACTCTTCCATTTGTGATCTGTCATACACTTCCTCTGGAGGGGCATGCAGATTAAAAATGCTTTCCACTTCTTGTAGGGTGTAAAAATTCTCATTCACAACTTTTTTTTTTTTTTGCCCAATAGCTCCTTACTATGCCATAAGCAGCTATCTTTCAACTTACATGGTCTCCATAGTGTATCCAAGACTATTTTGTCAATATGGCTTTCTCCCATCATCCTGACAAACCACTGATTTGCGCAAAACTATGTGCTTACAGCTAACAAAGAAATTGAGTTATGTAGAAAAAAAACTGAAGCTGAAAGATGAAGAGAAAGCAATTCATTGTAAGGCCCATCTCCATTTGCAAGCACTATACTTGAGACAAGGTCTAAACAAATTATATATATTGCCTGAACAGCAGAGCTGTGGTGGAAAGCAAATACATAATACAGCAGCATTAAAGAAAGATAAAATAATCTCAGTTATGAATTCTGGGTTTTACCACTACACTTACCACCAGTCATTCAAAAAAAAAGTTTGAAATTTCTCTGAGAAGCCATACTGACACCTGCATGTGAAAATTTCTGTTGAAATCATTGTCAATAGATGTCCTGGTGCCTTCAAAAAGAGCAGCAGGAAATGCTGCCAATTTCTGACTCGAGTTCCTACAGTGCAGTGGAAGTAGATTGTGCTGTTAAGGGAGACTGAAGCTAAGCAAAAAGAAGTAATGGTTTTAACTCCTTCAACTAATTTGCCTGAAGAACAATGATTAATAAGAACAGGTACACAGATGCATTCCTTTCAGAAAAATTTTCTCCAGACACCAGAATTTTTGGACGTACATTTAATATTGTTAATCTAATAGTATGATTCACTGTAAGAGGATAGAAAAGTTAATATAATAGAAAAGATTGGTATCTAAAATCTTGCCCTGTAGATGGCTCTGTGGTTTATCATGTACTCTTTTGATCTTTTTCTCGTATCCATATAACAAAGCCATAGCTTTTATATTTGGAGCTTTATGGTGAATCTGAAATATTTCTACAACAAAGTGTGCATCAAGAGGATAAGTGGTTGATAAAGTAAAATTATGGATATACTTTAATAATCAGTAACACAATGTTTCACACTGTTGTACTTCAAGTTGAAGAACCCAGCAAACAACATTCTGCCCAAAGACTACAGTGTTCTCTAGCAAAGCAGGAGACTTGTATACTAACAGAAAATAGTCTTCACCAAAGCTAATACGTTCCTTCTGGGGAGGATGAGGGAAGGAGGATAGAGGAGGAAACCTCCTGTGATTTTTTCCCATGTCAAGCTGCTATGTGGCCGTCATTCAGCAGAACTTGTATAGGAATTACAATCAGGCAGACAGATGTTCAAGTTTCATCCCTTCCAGATGAGGTTTGTCTCTGTGGGTGCAGAAGCAGGCCCATCAGCCAGCTGTCAGGCTGGGAGTCAATCTGCTGCTTTCCAGAAGAGCAGTGAGCAGTGCCAAGCCCCACAGGCCTGTCTGAACAGCCCTATGCCAGCCTGAAGAACCTTTGTGGAAACTGCTGCTCTGGTCCCCTTGGTAAGCTCTTCCCTGAGGAGCCACTCTCAATCCTAATGCCGTTTGATGGTACTTTATCCCTAGGAGTCTGGCTGAATTTATAACCCAGAAGCAAGGCATTTCTATGTGGAATTAGCAATGATCTCCAAAATGAAGCTCTGTCATACTGCTTAGATCTCATAGCCCTTAGAAGGCCTAACTTATTCTTAGAGAAGCCATTTGTATATATTGCACGAGAGGAGAAATAACTTCTAGATCACATATCCAGAACTGAAAGACAGTATAGCTGAGAGAAAACATTAACTTGTTCAGCAAACTCAGTTCTTTAAAAAAAAGGTATTAGGGTTTTTTTAAAGCCCTCTGCACTGTATCAATCACCATTTGTTTTCTGATTATACAAAAGCCATAAGGAAACAAACATTTAATATATTTGGCATATTATATATTAAAGCAGTTGGTTAGAGTGATAAAATTGTTATGAATATTTATAACAGCTCT
The DNA here is from genome assembly GCA_013397895.1 of Origma solitaria. Lineage (NCBI taxonomy): Eukaryota > Metazoa > Chordata > Aves > Passeriformes > Acanthizidae > Origma > Origma solitaria. Next base: position 708,769 of record VZRL01000640.1, read on the forward strand.
ACTACCATTGCTAGAAGCAATGAAAATTGGCACTGCAAAATCTACTGCTCTCAGATGCAACTTTTATACTTATGTACAACATATAAAATACATTATTGTCATTTTGCTTTTAAGAAAATCTATAGTCTCTCCTACTGTTTCTCCCCATGGACTACATGAGAACATTATAGTCTCATCTCTGTGAAGCAACTTTGCCACTATCTTGCCACTATCATTAATTCTATTGATGTCTCTCTTGTGTTTGTCCTTCCAGCTGAGTGTTCGAAACAGCAGTAGTTCAAAGTCAGATACTTCCATTAGGGGCTAGTTTTACACAAGTTAATTAGTCAATTTTCTTTCACACAGTAGCAGTAATTCCACAGAAGAGTTCACATAAATTTTAAAATGTCCTAACATCTTCAGTGTTTAATTTGGAATGTATTAAAATGCATTTTCCTTCTTTTTTTATTCCATTGAAATAAACACCATCAAATGACCTGGGGCAAATTTCATATGTGCTGCTAATTATCTCTGAGCTGTACAGAAGTCAATAAACAGTAGAAATCTTCATGTAATAAACTAAAGATACTTCTTTTGATGAGTTAATTTAAATGAAAAATATTTAATTAAAGCTGTGATCATGTAATACTTTTATATATCTTTATACAATGCATCTTAATTTATATACTGGAATATCATGTAATTAAATGTAAATGGATAGCAAAACAAACCAGATATAACCAACAGAAATGTTCCAGTTTATTTTTAAATGAAACTTCTGAGAAGTTAAAATCAAGCCTGTGCTCAAGTTTAAACGGCTTTTCAAAGATCCAGAAATTTCCCAAATTTCTTCTTTACTGACTTCTCTATCTAATAAGGGGCTGGTCCCTTGAGATAAGGAGAATGTCTGTAGAAAGAGTCCATAAAATTTCACTCAGCCAACTCAGTACTGTGTATTTCTGAAATACATAACTTATAATAATTTTTTTACCTGTTTATTTATGCCAGTAATATCAGACACACATTCTCCATGCACTGTATAAATTTTCTGGTGTCTTTGGCAGCTGTTTCCAATAGTGTACAGTAAGTTTCTAGCTTGAGCTTCTTGATGATTATTTTTCATTCTTCAGTATTTGCCTTTTCATCATCTACTACCAAAACTGCAAAAATCCAGATTCTTAATTTGCCTTTTAAAGTTATAATTAAATATTAATAAAATTTCATTATTTTATGAAGTCAGATGTAGAGAGAGATGGCACCTGCTCAAACTACACAAAAGATAATTTCATCTTCCCCCCTTCTATATGAGATGTGCATGGATAGAATTCTAGTTTCTGTTTTACCCATATGTTCCCCTGAGCAATGGAAGAATATAATCTCTATTAAAATTCATCAAATAATTCAGACTATGATATTTTTCTGCCCAGAAATATTTGTTTTACCTACAATCAGGGTTTCATATGAAGGAGCATATCATATCATATCATATCATATCATATCATATCATATCATATCATATCATATCATATCATATCATACCATAGACCATAGTATCAGAGAATGGTTTGGGTTTGAAGTGACCTTTAAAGGTCATTTAGTCCAAATCCCATGCAATGTGCAAGGACAACATCTACTATATCAGATTACTCAGAACGCCATTCAACCTGACCTTCAATGTTTGCAGAGATGGAGCTTCTACCACCTGTCTGGGCAGCTTACTCCAGTGTTTCACAATTCTCATTGTGAAAAATTTCTTTCTCCTATCTAATCTGAATCTACCCTCTTTTACTTTAAAAGCATTACCCCTTCCATTGCTATATGACCTCCTAAAAGGTTTGTCCCCATCCTTTGTATAATCCCTTGCCACATGAAAAGGGGAGATTTCCTTGACCCTTGGTGTGGGGAGATTTACTCAGCCCTCAGTGTTTAATTTGTCTGTCAGCACCCCAGGAAAGCCAAGATCCTTGTGCCCAACCTCTCCTTCTGTGTCCTGTGTAATGGGGACCCTTCACTAAGCAGTCTGCTAGATTGTGGAATGGCCTGACTGGCTCATCCAGGGACAAACACCAACAGCATAAGGGAGGTGCCTCAGCAGGTCTTCCCACTTTATGATCCCTCACTGGGTCTTCCACTGTATTCGGGTATGTTCCCCTTTGCCAACAGCTGCCAGTGCCTGTGAAGGACTCAGACCAACAGTTCACAGACAAACATTCTTAGTTAAGACTGTCAATGGTAGTATCTGACTGCAAAAACATATTCAAAGAAATACACAGACAAGCTCAGATCCCCAATAAAAATATTCAGCACAGATAGAGTACAGTTCTTATCCAATAGGCATCCCTATGAGGGAGAAGACAGGTTCAGCCTGTCCGCTGACCCCAGCAATTACAATGGAGTCTTCCCTAATTTTCCCCCATTCTCTACTTTTTTCCATACTATTTCTTTATGTTTACGTGGAGCTTGAATGACTCTAGTCATGCATACCTTTGTTACTGATTGGTGTATAATTGTCTCGCTTCACTTTTGAAGATACAGTCAAAAAATAGAGACCATACACCTGGTGGGGAGGGTCATTACCTTGGAGGCAAGTATCCTACAACTTTGGGGTGGAGGTGTGAGTTAATATTACAATTAGGCTATAATGAACCAAGTCCATCTGAGGACTGTGATTTTGCCACAGTTGCTGGCTCAGCAGCAGGATAGCTTCCCTCATCTCCCCTGGTTTACAGATACTCTGCGGTGTCTCAGCTGCAGAGTAGCACTGACTTCCCCTCCCTGCAAGGATTTCAGCAGAGCCTGGCTGTGGTGTTTCTACTCCACTCCACTCTCCATTCCACCCCCCTTAGCAGGTGCCTATTGTTCCAGACCATGTGTCTTGGGAATTATTGTGGAATAGGTTTCGAGCATGTCAACTGCATTCCACCCAGGGAGCAACAACTGTATTTTACCCTACAGTTTCCATAGCTAACTTCTATTAGGATGTGGATATAACTTCTCAGCTACCTCTAATTTTACTACCATCTTTCCACAACCCTCTTGAATGAAAGGTCACAGGAAGATCTCCCCAGAATCTTTTTTGCTCCAGGCTGAATGACCCAAACTCCCTCAGTCTGCCTTCGTAGGAAAGCTGCTCTAGTCCTCTGTGGCTGTCCTTGGGAGCCACTCCTATAGGTCAATGTCTTTCTTGTAGCGAGGATCCCAGAGGTGGATGCAGCACTCCAGGTGGGCTCTCACCAGAGCAGAGCAGAGGGGCAGAATCCCCTCCCTTGACACGCTGGTCACACTGCTTTGGATGCAGCCCAGCATACAGTTGGCTTTCTGGGCTGCAAGCACATATTGCTGGCTCATGTACAGCTTTTCATCCACCACTACCTCCAACCCTCTCTACTGGGCTGTTCTCAATCCCTTTCCCCCCAGTCCGTGCTGGTACCAGGGGTTCCCCCAACCAATGTGCAGGACCTTGCATTTGGCCTTGCTGAACCTTGCTGTGCGCTCCCATGGATGCACTTCTCAAGCTTGTTCAGATCCCTCTGGATGGCATCCCATACTTCAGGTGTGTCACCTGCACTGCTCAGCTTGGTGTTGTCTGCAAGTCTGACAGATATAGTAAATTAGGACCAAAAAAATGCTTAACTTTTTTTTAAAAGTTAAAATTCACTTATGTGTCCTGGTGTATTATAGGTTATTGAACAATATTGTAAAGTTTTAAGACCTATCAATTGGAATAAGGAAGTGAGTAAAAAGTTCTCCCCAAATAAATCCCTAAATCCAATTCACTAAGATGCTACAAATTTGTTAGCCAAGGGCTAAATTACTATATGTTTCTTGCAGTTATTATTTTCCCAGTGTGAGTGACTTCTAGAATGTCAGTTAGGAATGTACTTTACCTACAAAAAAAGGTAAGCAGAATTTTATTTCTTTATTAAGCTTTTTTTATTTTCTTCATTTAAACAATTTTCACAGCTCCATCAGTGCAGAAAAATAAAAATACTATTTCTTTTTTGTCATTTGGCCAAACAGCATGTTCTGAATTCTTAACACCTTTTTGTCATAAACCAGTCACTCCAGTTCCTCATGCCAAAAATACCTATAGAAAAATTTGAAAGTATACACACCTGTAAGGATGTATGCATAACTCAGACTGTATTTGTGGAGTGGGGGGCAGCAGCGATAGGTGGGAAAAGAAGAAAATCTGAGCATAGGAATAAACAACATAACAGCATAATGTAAGATAAATCAAAAATCAAAAGCATTCATACCTGGTTTAATGACTAAATTTTGGGTTGAGTTGGAATTTTCTCCATGTACTTTGAAAGTGGCAGAGAAGCCTAACACATGAACATCTTCATTTTTAAAGCCATCTTGCCAGGCAGTTGAAAACTAAGAAGGAACAAAAGAAAGGTTATTGTACCAGTATGCTGTTGAGATAATTAAAATTAAGCTTAAAAACCTTAATGTTTGTGGAAAGTGCTGGCTTAAGCATTCCTAAGACTTGTCTTTCAATTATCCTCAAAATGATTCAGACATAGTTTGGAAATAGTGATTCAATTCCTAAACGCTGTCTTGCTAGCCATACATTTCACCCCAGGTGCAGAAAATTCACTTTGCTAGATGAAAAGTAAGTGTAGTTTTCACAACTACAGTCACAATTCCATCTCTGAGAACATTTTTTTTTAAGTTAAGATGTATCCACTAGAAATAGGGTTAGATTTCAGTGAACTTCTTTGAAGTTCTTTCTGGCAGAATGGACTTAAGATATGTAAAGAAAGAAAATACTGGCTAAACGGTTTTCACCAATAAATAGTAATGTTGTGGTAGATAAGAGGTTGAGTCCAGTCAAGGAGAATTTCCAAATGTGTCCTCATGAAAAATAATCATAAAGGAGAAACTATCTTATAAAACCCATTCACTGGTACAGTGGCAGGAAAAAATGAGACAAAGGAAAATGTATGCCCACTGCTGAATGAGGTGGATGACATTCAGCATCTTTGCTCTGGTTTTTACTTACAATATTATCTGCTTTCAAATTTCCCAAGTCCCTATGCCAAGTGACAAAATTTAGAGGAATGAAATACTATCAATGAGAGGAATGCCAAACTAGGAGCAGCATAGGCAAAGAGGATGTTTATAAATGTCCAAAGAGCTTGAGAGGATACACTTAAGGAGGACGAGGGAGTGGGTCAAAGCAAACAGATCATGATAAAGGATAGAAAGCTTCATCAAATACTGGCTTGCATTAGCAAAAGCATAGATAGCAGATTAAGTAAAGTCATTGGTCCCTTCTGCTCAGCATTTGATAGGCTACCTGTGGAATACTCTATGAGGCTTAGAGCTCCAATGCACAAAAACTAAGACTGACAAAATTGTAACAAGTCTCGTGGAGAGCCGTCAACATTGTGAAAAGTTTGCAGCATATGATGTATGAGGAAAGGCTGAAGGGTTTGTCTTTGTTAAGCCTTGAAAACAGAAAGCTCAGTGGAGACATAATTCTTTTCTTTGGCTCCTCATTGGGTGACCATAAATAAGATGGAGTCAAATTTTCATCAGAAGTGGATGGCACTGGAGAGAGAGGCAACTGGCAGAAGTTGCAACAGAGGAAATTATGGCTAGGTATTAAGAAGAAATTGTTCATAATGTTGTGTGAGTGCAACAAGTTGCCCAGAAAGGCCGTGGAATTGTCATCCTTGGAGATATTCAGACCTCATGTAGACAAGATCCTGAGCAACCAGTTTGCATTTAAAATTTGACCAGCTCTGAGCTAGGAGTAGGACTATATGACCTTCAAAGGTCTCTCTCAACCTAAATCATTCTGGAGTCCTATGAATATAAAATATATTGACATACAGAATAAATCATGTTTTTGTAGGTTTGTCTGGAGTAAGCTTTGTGTACTGACTAACAAAGACAGACAAACCCATAAATACAGGTTCCTAAAACATGCCATCTTGTTTTTACCTCTTATTACGTTTTATGTAGTAGTGTGAAATTTAATCAAACACAACACCAAGGACAAGGACAGTATATAGCTGCAAAAGGTGTTCCTGGAGACAGGGGAAGGAAATCAGGAAACTGAAGGGACATGCATGGTTATTGTCACAGGAGATTGATGCAGGGATAGAAATGCAGAAAATACAAAGGAATATACAGATGCTGGAGAACATTGTGCTCTTCCAGGCTTTGGAAGGTAAGTCACACTAATTCTGCAGGCTATCATGCTCCTGTTATACCTAGGTCACTTTGGAGATGGCAGTCTACTTTAGTGTTCTGCTGCTTCAATAGTTGAATGCAGAGATTCACAGTAAGGGATTCTCATCAGTGCAGTCCTCTTAAAACCTCCTCTTGACCACTTAAGTATTGTTCATTTTTACAAAATATGTGTGTCAGATAGGGAATCAGAGATCATTGTAATGGGAATGTTTAGAAGACTGAGAGGTCAGGCCATTTTTAAACTTTAAAACAAACTTGAATGAATTGACAAGCTGCATACTTAATACTATTAGGTTTCAAGATTGTTAGGCATTGTCAGTACACCTACATACCATTACTCTGTAACACTTACATTCTAAATTCTCTGTGATCACACAATGCTGTGGAGTTGATGCTGTAGAGTTACTGCTGATGGCTGTGGTCCCTGGTGGTTCTTAACAGTCAAGGTCAAGGTAATCTGTCTTGTGAGCTCTTTGATGAGAGAAGTCATTACTGAACTGAGCTTGTCTTCTGTCTCCATCCTTCCTCTTTATATTTGATGTTTTATGATATTTTATCTCCTCCCCCACCCCTCCGAACTCTCCTTCTGCCCTTCAAAAAATGATGGTCTCCTCCTGGTATTACTTGCCTCAGGGCTATAACCTACCTCTCTGCCTTTGGTGGTCACATGTACACGTACTCAGGTAAAACGTTTATGCATTGGGAGCCAAATACACCATTCCAGTGTTCTCAAATACTTGCAGGCTGCTGTTGGCTACTCTGTTTTATTGCCCTTGTAATGGTATTCTAGGCAAGCTACTATTAATTGTAGATGATCACGGCACTTGTATGTGTTTCACAAGACTCTTTTGAGAAGCTAATATAAGCTTCAGATCTCCCCCTTTCCTCTGAATAAATCATTTTCCTTTATTTTATTTAACAAGTAGGGTCTGCCTGTATAACAGAAACACTGGTTAGTGACAGTGTTTGTCTTGCAGGCTTTGTAAGCATCACTGACCAATTTCTCCCTCATCTCTAGGCCTTTAAAATACTTTTTGCACTCTCATTTCTTTTGTTCCTCCTAGTATTTTTATCCCTTGAAGCCAGTAATTTTCTCACCATTTCCTCCAACTCATGTGTCTTTTTTCCCTACAATTTTTCAACAGACATGGTAGATGAGTTCTGCCTCTCTCAACTGGTTTATCATCTGCAACTACAGGCATGAAGAATAGTCTCAGCTGGATGCAACACTCTGCATTATACCATAATTTTAGTTGGTAGTAAAATACAAAAGTCAAAGAAAATTCTACAAAATTTCACATTGCATTTTCATTTCAGGTTTTCTGTGTTTCTTTGTTTGTCTGTTTGTTATCTAGTGCCTCTGTGCACCTGGATGGACAGGAGAATTTTGCCAATTTGCTGAAAATGCATGTTTAATTTACCCAAATAATTGTTCTGATGGAGCAACTTGCATTGATATGAGTCAACTGAGAGAACAACCTTTGTTTCAGTGTTTGTGTCCTCGTGATTTTACAGGTAAGGCATATACAAATCATGTAGAAGTTAGTAGTTTCATTCCCTTTAAAATATTCAAATATAAGAATGTTGGATTAAAAAAAACCAACAAGGGATAGAGAAGTATTTGGAGGAGTGATCACACTTCTCTGCATTTTCTGCCCTCTGCTGGGATGCCTATAAATTGAAATGGAATTTATAGGTTACTTTTGAATCTTCCAATTAAGGTTACAATAAGAAAAAGCTTAGAATAAGCCTAGAATAAGCTTCAGCTTCAGTTTTAGAGACTACGCGCATGTCTGTGTATAAAAGTTCTGCATGTTAGCTATACATCTGACATCTAATTATAGTTCCTGGATATCTGATTAATGAGGGAAATGGAATTCAGGTAGTTTGTTAGTTTGTATCAGCCTGTATTTATTCAGATAACTTTGCTTACTTTTTGAGAGCTGAATTCCACCTCCTATTTTACTTTCTTAGTGGACCACCCACGAATTATGAAATTTAATTTGGTGTGGGATTCATTTTACCTGACTAAAGTCTAGTCTTTGAGGGTCTCTGTATTGTCAGTAAGTCCATTTTGCAGAGGGGGATTACAACCACTGTGTCAGATATTTGTTAGTCATTGACACAGTTGCTTCAGTAATGTTTCTTTTTTAATTAAATACAAATATTTTAATTAAATACAAAAGAAGCCTAAAAATATATATTAACCACACTGGTTTTTAAGTGGAAAAGAAAAATAATTCATGATCTTTTCCTCCACCCTTATCTTTTAAATTAGATGTTCCTTGAAGTTGGATTCTGAAATCCTTCTCTAATCTTTGGCTAGAGAGGGAACTGAAAAAGAAGATTCCAATGTGGTTCACTGCAGGTTTAGGTAGAATTATGGAAAAAGATAGTAACCATATGTGCATCAATTTAAAGATGAGTGCCAAAAATATTAAGAGAACTTAAAAAATAACCAGTTGAAATATAAAAACAATGTTTATTACCCAGAGAATTAAAATTAATTTAATCTAAAGAACTGAGGGCAATACACAAAGAAAACAGACTTTAAATCTACTACCATTAAAAAAAGAAATCAAAGAATAATAACCCAGAGTTTTATCTATCAACCTTTCTTTTCACTTCTCCATTATCCCCTTTAGGGTTTTATTTTTTTAATCTATGCCTGACTTTTTTTTTTAATTGATATGATACCTAAAATCATAGATTTGTTAATAAAAGTAACGTTTTGTTACAATACTTTAAGGTTTTTGAGATAATTTAAAGTTTTTAGTGGACAATATGATCATGAAACAGAAGTTAAACAAGTTACAATAAATGGCAATAAATACATGCACTTAACAGAATTAAACCTTTCTAAACACTAAATTATGACTGAATTCAAGTAGAAAAAACTTCGTTGTTCATGGACATCTTGCTATGAGGCCGTGATTCTTTCTTTTGTGGATTTTAATTGTAAAGGCTTCTATATATTGTAATAGAATTTTTTTTAACTTCTTCTGCTTTTAAATAACCAGTTACTTCTTCAGTCTTGATCCATAAAAAAATTCTTTTATACCTGTTCATTTATGTGTTTGGAAATGGAAAGAGGGAAGAGAAATGCAGAAGCAATTTTGGTGCACTTACTTGACTCTGAATTAAATAGTTTCTGCAACCAGAAAAGTTATTGTAATTTCACATCTATTGGTTCTTAATTGTGTTTTAAGTTATAAAAGCTACAGCTGTAGCTTTTGCATTAACATTTAAATCGTCTTTGGAACAAACATCTTAGGGAACACAAAATATGACATGATGTAATATTCTCAGCTGTGAAAAACAGAACTTTGATTTATAAAGTAATAAACCCACTTTAATTTGGTTCCACACTCTTTAACAAAACCTTGTAGAAATTTAACATATACACATGCAATTTTAAACTATAGATTTCGTTTCTGTTTATACGTAAAAACCATTTTGGGTCATTTACTCAGAAAAATATCCATATGATTTGTTTAAATGTTCAAAGGAGAATAAAGAGTTATAAAATATCGTTATTTTTGTTGAATAGGTGTAATTATTTTTGTGCTTTCAATTTGCTTCGACAGTTAGTTCCCCATTTTCATTTTTCTCTTTTCTGAAAGGGGATTAAAACCTTTGAATCTACAGCACTGCTTGTAAGTAACACCGCTTCTGACATTGAAACAATTTATATCAGCACTTTCTCAGGGGCTGCACGGTAGACCAATGGTCCTTGAATAAGCTTCGTCTAATTTATTACTATCTTTCCTTGTATGTAGAACAATCATATTGGCAGGAATTGATTGGGTATGTTAGACACTCATTCTCACTCCACAGAATAGTTCTTTAATTAAAATAATCTTACTCCTACTAAAATGAACTGAATCCCAAGAAAACTCACCAACCAGAATTTAAAGTACTACTTCAATTGCATATTTATTTATTATCTTCAAACTTTCTTTTTATAACACTTATTAAGATTGTTCACAGATTTATCCAGAATTTATTTTTTCGCTTTGATTATTTTATTGAGACAGATCTGCTAATTTCTGCAGGTATTTGGGAAATGTATATAAACATAATTTGATGGAGATTGCACTATTGAACTGTGTAGGATAATTGAAACAGTGTCCTGTAGAAAATATCTCTGGTGCCACAATAATTAATGTCCCAGAGAAGGAGATATGCGATATAAAAGTTCCTATATCTTTCACAGTCTAGTTAACACAACATTAATACTAATGAACAATGAAATTACACAGCCTATTTTAAATCATTGTTTCTTGTTAAATCTACATTTTAAAATTTTTTTGTTCTCAAGGATACAGTGGTGACATATTTTAACCCTAGTGGGCAGCTAAATACCACACACCTGGTTGTTCACTCTTCCCCAGTGGTGTGGCGTAGAGAATCAGAAGCACAAAAGTAAGAAAATTTTAGATAAAGATAAATCATTAGGTCAAGCAAAAGCTGTTCACATTGGTTAAGTGAAATAAGGAATTCATTCAGTACTTGCTGTTAACAGGAAGAAGTTCAGCCATTTCTGGAATATTTGGGGAAGGACTGTATTTCATGTTGAAGTACAGTGGTAATCTCATAAGTCTCAAAACTGAAATATAAAAAGAGTAATTTTTTTCCCACAACTCTAATCCCTATAGTAAAAGTGAGCAAGTAAAGGAATTTTTGTGGCGTCATGGGAGGTCCCTGTATCCCAGAAGCATCACTGGAGTTACACAGCAGCATCTGTCTCAGCAATGGATGCTGCCATTTTAAGTTTTGTTCATTGCACTTTATATGTTATTGTCATTGTCACCTCTGAAAGAGAAATAGTTAGTGCACATAGATCCCAAACATCAACGACCATGCAGTGAAATAATGGAATAAAAGAAATCACTTGTTAAGTACTGTTACAGGAATTCACTCAGAATTCTTACATTCATAGGTGAATAAAAAGGGAACAGCTTGTTGCTTTTCACAGGGCTCAATTTTTTATTAAAGAACTTTCAGAGATAACTGACAGGAAGCAATAATAACTGAAGTAATTCTCTTTCTAATCCTCTTCAGCAGAAATATTACCTGCTATTTAAAATGCCTTTTAGGAGGTGTGTCCATATAGCATTTGTTAGGGTGAAAGGAAAATGGTTTTAACTAGTCTGTTCCTTTTAACTTTTCTCCCAGTGCAGATCTCTCCCAATGCCAGTAAAAGCCCAAGAATAAACATGAGTTACACTGACTCTATCAGTCAGAATCGTAGAATGCACTGAGTTGAAGGGGACCCACAAAGATCGCAGCGTCCAAGTCCTGGCTCTGCACAGGACCATGCCACAATGTGCCTGAGAACATTGTTACAAACATTTCTTGTATTCTGTTGGGCTTGGTGCTGTGACCACTTTCCTGAGGAGCCTCTTCCAGTGCCCAGCCACTCTCTAGTGGAAAAACCTTGTCCTGATAGTCAACCCAAACCTTGCTCGACTCAGCTTTATGTCATTCCCTCGAGTCCTGTCGCTGGTCACCACAGAGAAGAGATTGGTACCTGCCCCTCCTCTTCCCCTCATGAGGATGTTGAAGACCACACTGAGGTCTCCCTTCAGCATCCTCATCTGCATAGACCAAGTGATCTCAGCTGCTCTTCATATGGCTTCCCTTCTAGGCCCTTTCACCTCTTTGTGGTCCTTCTTTGGATGCTCTCCAATAGCTTCATATCCTTCTCATATTGTCGTGCCCAAAACTGCACACAGGGGCCAAGGTGACACCTCACCAGAGGAAGGTGTGTTGTAATGACACTGGTCCTTGCAAAGACTTCTCACCTAAGGCAGCAAACTGAATTACATGAAAACACAACCATTTCATTCCATCTAAGACATTTGTCTGTACTAATTGTAATGAAAGGATAGAGAAATAAGCAATTAAAAAATAAAAGGACACAGTAAACCATAGTGGCATAATATTTAATTTGAAGCTGATAAACTCCTGAACAATAAGTGAGGGCAAGGGCTAATGTCTGATGTTGTCGCATATTTGTAGTTACTCCAAACAAACTGTGATGTAGTTCATAGTCATGATAATTCATGATATTCTACATGATAATTCAAAGAGAAATAAAATATCAGTATTTAAGCTCTGCCTGCTTTTAAAATGGAATAAAATGTTCCCAATACAGTGGGATATTTATGAGTACATTCATATTTCTTAATATTTAGATTTCTGGTTTAATTTGCTGTGCACAATATATTTTGTCAACTTGAATAAGAAAGAATTTTGATTTTTTATTCCTCAAGAATAGTTATGGTTAACTTAAAGATGCTGTTCTTTGTTAAGAAGCATAGGAGTATCAATGTCTGGATTTCTAAGCATATAATTAGTAAAGTTGTAAACTGGAAGACATGCTTCAAAATAAAACCTTAAATCTGGCATATGGAATCCTCCAGATTGCTACCTCTGCTCATGAACTCCAGAAATTACTTTCACCCACCTCTATCAGCCTTGTATTTTTTAAGAGAAGTACAAGCCACTTAACTTTCTGGGACTATTAGCCCGGAACTCAAACTAAAGAGGCGTTTTACATCATTAACTGAATATTTAAAAAGTAGCAAAGATTCAGAGACAAAGCAGGAGTGTTTCCTATTCGCAACATGTTCCTGTGAAAGCCTGACCTCAAGTCCACGTGCATATAAAACAACCTACTGTTTTATTCTCCTGTTTCCCACTTCCAACCAACCTACCTTGCCTCATTTTATTAAAGCACACAACTCCAAGATTTACCTGTCAGGAAGTTAGAACTATGCTGATTTGCTTTAGTTGTCTGACTCTTCTGGGTTTACAGCTATTGATGTCTATCTTTTCCTTTTTTACTCATTCAGAGCAAAACTTAAAAGCTTTTTCTTTGTGAATAGTTTGTAAGTCTCTTATTGAGAACAACACTGCATTATTCATTCCAATTCCCAAATATATAAATCTGCTGCTAGTGACAAGGGAAACTAAGGATTTGCAGCTTTCTCTAAGCATTCAGAGAGGTACCTGGATAGACAGTGAACATTCAAATAGCTATATATCACCCCAAAAAGCATCACATCATCAATAAGAAACATGAGGGATGTATGCCTTTTATGTAAATTCAGTGAAAAAGTCTTCTGAAGCAGTCGAAGTGGTTAAAAAAGTTAATTATTTATTATTGCCATAGAGAATTTCTTTTCTGATTCTCAGCTGAACCTGTGTTGATTAACTTAGCCAAGTACATTTGAGATCTTACCAAGGTGCAAAAATTGTCAACAGCGTTACAAATCTCTTACCACACTAATGGGTTTAAAACATGGTAAGGTGTGCAGTGTAGGTATAATTATAGAGGTGTGCAGTGTAGTTATAGCATGTTTAAAAATATGTAAGGCATTGGAAAGATGGATAACACTATAGTGTAGATCTAGTGACTGTTTTCATTGCAAAGCTGATCCCTGTAGCTCTGTTTCCCTTCTGAAAAAAGACTTCAGACTTACATCTTTTATCTTTGAATATCAACTTTCCTCTTTGAAGTATGGATAATAAGGCTAGACACATATTGCTTACTTTTTCTCAGACACAATGTACAACATCATTAGCTGATGTAGTCTATTGTACCTCCACTGAAGCTGGAATAATGCTGATATATGAACTAAATATTCTTTGACTTTCTTATGCCATATCTTAACCTTTGTGCTTAGTAGTTGTTCCTTTTATGAAAAAAAAACCAAAAACAAGCAAACCTATTCTGTTGAAATATGATGTACAATACCACTTTGTTACAGACTTAAAGCATGGCTTCATCTGCATTAATGATGGCTCTTGTTAATCTATTTTCTTTTGTCACATAAGCAGACTTCTTAGGCACTTTAAGACCTATCTTATTCTTCGTTTGTTTTGTTTGTTTTGGCTTTTAACTATGCCACATCAGAAACTTATATTCAGCAACAACTTCTATACTTTGATCTTCGCTCTGGGACTCTCTGAATAGCTCAGGTTTACATGTTCTGCAATATACTTGCTTCAATTTCTATTTACTGAGACATATCTCACTTTAGACACACGTTCCTTCAAAATATTTGACTTTTTTAGATTAATTTTCATGATACCTTTCTCCTCAGCATTTGCCACCAATTTAGTATAAACTCTGTATAGGAGATTTAATTTACTTTTCAGATCAGAACATTTCAGATAAGAACATTAAATAATATTAGAATTTCCATCAGAGTACTGCATCCAGCCCTATAACCCTCAGTACAGGAAAAACATGGAGCCAGTGCAGAAGCCTGGAAAAAATCTCCTATGAGGAAAGGCTGAGAGGGTTGAGGTTGCTCACCTTGGGGAAGACAAGATTTGCTAGACACCTGATTGAGGTCTTTCAATATTCCAGTTTGTAAAAAAACTGAAAAGGAACATTTTACAAGGGTTTGTAGCAATAAGAGGAGATGTAATGGCTTTAAATTGAAAAAGAGTTAATTTACACTAGATATTCAGAATGAGAGTTGAGAAACACTGGATGAGGTTGCTCACAGATGGGGTAGATGCCCCATCTCTGGAACCATTCAAGGACAAGTTGGACTGGACTCTGAGCAACCTGAGTTAAAGAAGTCGCTGCTCACTGCAGGAGGGTTGGACTAAATGATCTTTAAATGTCTCTTCCAACCCAATCTATTCTATTATCCCATGATCAATCTTTGTGTCACCCACCCAAATTTGGAGTGCTGCCTCAGTACACTGACATTTTCCTTTACTACAGGCTCATAACCCATTATCCTCAATCTCAGAATCCTTGTGTCTAAATAATTAGACTCAATTTGCCAATAAATTCTTATAACACTTAAAAAAACCCCACCTACTCTCTGGAACCCAAGTGTGATGTTCAAGACTCTTCCAGAGTGCAGAGGAACCTTCAAGTGTGGTGCTTTTTATCCAGGCTGGGTAGAATGCTCTTTCTGGAACTTTCCCTCTCTCTTTGAGTCTCTGTGAATTGTTGTTCTGTATTATTTCATATTTCACATGTGATGAGCAAAAAGGGATCAAGCTAGAGGAAATTTCTCTGTTCCAGGCATGAAAGTTGTTTTGCATATTCTTCTCGTATCCTGTTGTGGTTTTAGTATGAACCAGATTTTTTTTAGTGAGATATATAAAAGGCACTTCGACCAACAACAAAACAAACAACGTTCTCCCAAGAGGATAAGAGAGAATCTTTGAAAGAGAGGTCTATAAAAGACTTTGCCAAGAGATAAATCTTTACAACCAGATTTCCAGCTAAATCCTGAATGTAGCTAAGACAAAGGACAGATAATCTATTAAATGGTCAGGCTTCTAATTGTATGTTCCAGAATAATGAGTTCATTTAAGAGCCAAGGTTATTAAAATACATCTCAAACAAATTTAAAGACATTCTGTAAAAAGTAACTCAGCTAAAGACTGTGCTTGAAAAACAGTTACAGGGGAACTTTCAGGAAGGTCTGCTCCTAAGTGCCCTTAAATGATTAATTACATTCTCAACTAGGGGAAGGTAAAATTTTAACTGCATATTTAACATTTGAGAATATCTGACCGTGTTTATAATTCATGCAGTAGTAGACAACCGCATGAAGTCATAAGCTGACTGTGGTCAGTGGAAGTCTTTTTGATAATTTCAAAAAGCTTTAAATTCAGCTCCATGTAAATAAATTATGATAGCTGGTAAAATTTGAGAATAATCATAATAATCTTCACTTGAATTGGAAAATGTTCATATTAAAGTTTGGATCCCCTCTATTCTGTGAAGCTGGGACAGTACTTAATGAACATATATGTTTGACTTTGGCTGCTTTATCTACTGGGACATGTGTGTCTTTATCTTATAAACCTTATGTTGCTTTCCTAAAAAAAGAAAACAGTTTTTTAGAACATTGGTCCATGGTATGGTGTAAATGTGCCTAATTACTTACAACTAGTCAAAATTTCATCAGACTTAGTTCATGATGAGTTCCAGTCTTGGAATTGTTATCTTCAACCCCAATAAATTCTTGTTTTTCATGAGCTATAGGAAACTATCCCCTTTATATGTTAATTAGAAAAGCTGTGTCATTAGAAAATTATTATTGCATTTTTCTTGGGTTTACCTTATTTAATTTCTTTCTCTCAGAAGAATAACTTCTTCACAGGAATTTGTGAAACACCATTCTAAAATAGAGATACAAAGGAATTTGTATGTAAAATAACTGAAAAAAAAAAATTAGACCTGCAAATTTTGACAAAATAAATATTTGTGCATTATTTTTCAAATACTGTTGTATTTGTTAATTCTGATGCCAGCTGCCATTTCAGATGGCTGTGTCTTTTTTCATTAATTACAGGGATACAGTAGTGATGATTGTGAATGAGCTACTTCAGAATTATGTACTTTAGAAATCTAAAGTTTAATAACTTAATCTAAACAAGTTGTCTAGATTTCATCTATAGCTGGTGAAGATTGTTCAGTTTCAAGTTTCCTCAACCCGCCTATAGCAAAAATGCCTCCACTAATGAGAGCAATAACATGATCCCTTTTTTAATGTTTAACAGTAGATAGTCAAGTATAGCTTTATCAGTATGCAATTATATTTTGTTCTGAGAAGACTGAAAACCCACATATATTAATCTTAAATAAATCCTCATTTGAATATTTATGCTAACTAGTTTATAAAAGACAGTTTTTTTCTAATGTCAAAACCAAGTAATTTAAACTTGATTTTTCAACTGTCAGGCAGAGCTTTGAACACCTACATGTGTGAATATCTGATCAGTTCGTTATTTCTGCTATTTTTTATTCATTTCTCATTTACTGAAATTACTTAAAAAAACACAAAGATTTATCACTATAATTAGACTTATCTAAGAATACATTTACTGCACAGTTCCACACAACTCTGACAGAAAATGTGGAAATATTCATAATCCATGGAAACCTACCTTGAACTTCTAGTGGTTCCAATAAGCATTACTCTAAGTGGATTTACTGTATTTCAAAATAAATAAATGTACAGTTCCAGGAAGCGTAATAAAATGTGTAATTTTTAAGTACTTACAATGTTTGTATCAGGCCTGTCACTCTGTGCTCTCTTTAGGATACATGGAAAGAACTCAGACTTCTAGAGGGCTCCACTCATATGGCCTTTTTTGCGCCGAGTTCAGGATGAGACAAATCATATTACAAAAGCGGAATTTTTTATGACCTTAAATGCAATAGCATGGATGTAAAGGTCAACCTTTCAGAGAATGAGCCTTAACTGCCTGCCCATGCTCTGCCAAAGAGCATATTTTTTAAAGTTCCTGCAAGCTTCTTGGTTTAAATGACTGAAAAGTAATGGGTGTGAGTATTTCAGCCCCTGTACATGTGAACTAAATCTAAATGGGTGTTATAACTGCCTTCAAAGATGGGGAACAAAAAAAAAAAATTAAAAAATGACTTGAGTTGTAGCTTTATAAAACTGCTTTAATAATAAAGAAAAATAATTTTAAAATAATTTTAAAAATAATTAAGATACAATTCAGTACTTTTGCACTGAAGTGCTAGGTCATGTGTTATATTCTGTTTGATAAACTTGTTGCCATATGAAATAGCAAATAGAAAATGTTTAGCGTAGATCATCTTAATGTACTCTTTATTAGCACACTGGTTGTTACACACATAGTTTCTGAAAAAAAAAATTAAATTGAGGGCAGAAGTACAAAAATAGACTAGAGCAGAATACAAAAATAGACTAAAGCAGATCACATAAAACTAAAAATATCTCTAGCAACTACAAGTGCAGCTAAAGTCCTAAGGAATGCAAATTCTGTTTTTATAGTTTAAAATGTTTGGTCCAGTTAAAAATAAAATAAACTAGAAGTGCTGGCTTTACTGCACTGTGCAATATGGAAGGTAATTCTTTATAAGAGCCCCCAGGAGGTTATTTGATGAAGTCAGACGTAATGGCACATAAGTCTCTGGATGATTCTGTGATGTTGAAAATCTTGGTTATGCAGCACACCCTAAATATATGTAAAGCCAAAAGTTTATTCATAATGCAACTGAAATAATAAAACTAAAATAATTAACAGGGCAAATCTAATTGCTGCAGAAAATGAACAAAAATGCAGCTTTAACATAATTTTTAGTTTCTGACCCTTTTTATGATATTATACTCACCCTTTTTCCTCCTCCTCCAGATCTTAAGCTCAATGGTTTCATAGTGCTGCTGTTGGGAGCAGTGTTGTAGTACCTATAGTTGGAGGAATGTGACATTCATACTGGTGGTTTCTTCATCTCTAAGATCCACTTAGAGCCACTTACACTTTTCTTCGTTGGACTGCAGTTCTATTTTGGATCTTAATTTACACTTTATAGTGGATCTAAATTATATTAAATAAAATTTCTTTGGTTTTTTGTTACCCTTAAGAGCAGTTTTGTCCAGCTACAAGTCTTTGTTTTTTAACTGGGCACTGGTGAGTTGTCTGTTGTTATGGGGCCTCCCTCCCATCTCTGATCGTCCTAGTGTTCCTCACATCGCATCTTATGTCTCTGCTTCTAAAGGTCTCTTGTTATGGTACCAGACCTGTATTTGTATACAGCATTGCATTAGACTAGTAAATACAATCGTACTTATAATGTCTACTTGTTCCCATTATCTATTTAAAACTATGGTTATTCCATGCAAATTTTTGCTCTATTCCATGCAAATATTATAGTCTATTGCTAGAAGAGGCAGTGCTGTTTTGTAGGGCTACAGGGGAAAAAAACCTCATTTTGCTTCTAGAATTTGTATTGAATTTGCCACCTTTCCTTCTTGTGGGGCCAAAGACCCTTTAAAACATTCCTCACGCTACTGATGTTGCTTCGGCAATGTCACATTTTAGACTGTTTAGAACTCTTAGGTAAACTTTATATGGATTGGGTTAATTATGGTTGTTTATTTAAATAAATTAGTAAGTTTATTATCAGGTACAGACATAATTATGCTAATTTATCTGTTTCTTAACTGGCTGATAGCAACTCCAGAGCTATGTAGTTTGTTTAGCTCATCATGGATTCCAAGCTAGCAAACACACAGATGAGAAACAAGGTATATTCTTTCAGGTTTAGTGCATTAAAGCAAATAAATGTCTCATCCTACAGTACACAGAAAGTGGAAATTGGAAGCTGCATAAACAGAACATAAAGAAATTACTTTTGTATGTATGGATGGAGTTAGAAAAGTTAAAGCTAAGTTGGAAATTAAAAGAGCAAGAATCAGGGAGAACAAGAATGTTTCCTCTAAATATAATAGTAGCAAAAGTAAGGCAAATAATTAAACAATTTAACTTTTAAGAATACATCCTTAGATAAAAAGTGTATAAGGTCATTTATAAAACTAAACAGAGCAACAGTAGTCTTTAATCAAAATTTTCCCACCTTCTAATGTTGTAATATTTCTTTATTTTTTCCCTTTGTTCCTTGTGCCTGCTGAACTTATTCCTGATAAAAGAATAACACGCTTAATTGTGCACAAAAATCTTGTTTGAGTTCTCTAAGTACTGCATTTCTCAATTACTCAGCCCTTACTCACTATGAAGTGATAATTAGGCATTAAAAGCTAAGTGGATTACTGTGGAGATCTCTCCTGATATCCATTTATCACTTAATCAGACTTTAATACCATAAATTATGCATTTCTCAGCAGTATTCAGATTCCAATAAATTTTATAACAGTTTGGAGTTACTAGGTTTTCTTGACCTCATTGTGGCAGGAAAAAGTCATAAAGTTTGCTTAAGGATACAGCCACTATAAGAATTTCAGATTTATAGCAATATAATTCTTAAAGCCTGTTGGGTTGCACTAATATTTATTCATAAGGGTTTCTTGGACAAGACAATTCCATCCTCATGAATAAACATGAAAAAAAATGATCCAAAATACATATTGAGTTGGAGTTTTTTCCCCAGCTTTTTTTTCCTCCTGATTTTGCCTTCCAAACCACATTAAAAAAAAACAACAAAAAAACAAACCAAAACAAAACAAACCTCATAATTCCCAGGAGACTACAACTTCCTCAGCACATGCAGTTGATTTTGGAATTAGAATACCTATTTATGTGTCAGCATGCCTTTTTGCCAGCCACTATTACAGAAAGTGGCTTTCTAAAAGTATTAATCATGATGGAAACTCCCCAGAAATGCAGATGCTTTGGCTTACCATTAGAATCAATACAAACAGAGCAAATGAGAATAAATGTGAGGTCAGGCTGCCCATAGTTTCCCATGTATTGTTATATATTATAATAATAATAAACAGCAAGAAGTATCTAATTTCCTATTTTCCTATATTCTCTATTATTTAAACATTACTTTAAAATACTTTTAACTCAGTAAGCTATATGAATTGCAATAAAATATAATCTTAACTGTTTAAATTTTGATAGATGTTGTCTCTTTTTTTGAAATTTGGACAAATTTGGGCAATTTTTAACTGAGGAGTGAAAGGATAATATAAATATCAAAAATCATTAAAAGCATGCTTGTCAACCTCTCTGTAAATACATGAGATTGCACTTGTGTTTCAGCACCTGTTGGCCCAAAATAGAGATTGCTGGCCAACATATCACAGCATATTCCTGTTTCTATTTACAGGAGTCCATAAAAAGCCGTCTTTAGGTCTTAGTTTGGCACTCCATTCCAGCATATTAAAAGTGAGTGAAATTGACAGAAAATACTGAAGGAGAGACATAGTTATCTCCTTACCAAATTTTATCCAATAATTTATGTTCTCTTGATGTCTCTAGCTTTAGATCAAAAGGAGACATGAATAAAAATTTTTAAACTATTTCATTATTTGAAATAAATTTATTTCCTTTTTTTAACATATGAAGAATTTCAAATAAAATACTAACTTCTGACTAAACATTTTGCAGAACATATTGTCATATTTAAGAAAGTATCCATATTTCTTGTGCATTCCTCCCAAACATTTTTCTCCTGTACAGCTCTTTTATGTTTTCTGCTTAAGCTAGAGTGAAGTAACACTGATTACAAACAAGTTGGTGGTAAAAACATCAGTAATCTACACTTACTGTATTTTCTGGATTTTCAAAACATCTCAAAGCTCCTACACCTTCCAGTTTTCTCACCAGTGAAGATTTTCTCACTTTTCTCTATCCTTTATTGATTCTAAATTTGGAAATAAAAATGAAACCTGAACTCCTGCTGTAGATATAGTAAATAAAAATAATAAACTCCTCCCCCCCCCAAAAAAAACCCAAAACCAGAAGGAAAAAGAAAAAAAAGCACATTAATAACAAGGAAAAAAAAATCAAGAACATATACACAGAATTCATGAAATTGTTTTCAGTACCAAAAATAATAATAACAAAAAGTGAAAGTGTTTTGTTTTTGTCAAATCTTCTTGGTTTCCAAGACTAATTGTAAACCTGATGGCCTTCCTTATTGATTTGTATCACATTCCCAGAGATATATTTCTCTTCATCACATTTTTTAAGAACTGTCCAGTTACAAGTTCAATTATTTCTTCCTGCTGGGCTAAAAACAGTTTTCAGCTAAATGAGCAAGTTGTTCAGCGAAAGACACTAAAGGTTGCATCAGATAAATGTGGACTAACCTTTTCCTTGACAAAACAGAGCTAAGAAAAGACATAATGAAGTATGTACATAATAGATTCAGTAGTCTTGAGTAGATATTGGGGTTGACACATGCAGCAGGAAAAAGAAGAAAATACAAAGGCATTACCTCCATTTCAGTCAATTATTTCCAGGGAAAATCCACCCTCTTCAGCTCTCTATTCCCTTTTGGATGCATACCATGTTTGTTTCAAATGTTGGCAAGGTATTGATTTGACTTTTTTTTTAAGACACTGAGATTTATTTTTCATATGTATAAGTGGAGAGAAAAAGAGTCTGAAAACTTACACAACATTTTTAACTGATATTCCAGACATCTTATTCAAAACAAGTTATTCAAGAATTATTACTAATATGACTCATGGTGTTTCTTTAAGAATGTGATAGTAATTCCTAATATTTTTAAGATTTTTTTTTTCCAAACTCAGGAGAATTCTGCGAGGTGCAAATTGTTAACTGTGGGTCCAATTCATGTGAAAATGGAGGAACATGTATTGGCTATGAAGATCATTTCAAGTGCACTTGCCCTATAGGTGAGCCATTGGAAATTTATTGTATTTTCTAAACAGAAAAAATAAAATGTCATCCAAATATTTATGTTAAGAAATAGCACCATAAAAACAGCAATGTATCTCAACAAATGCAGTGAACATTTTTATGAAGGAACACACTTTTTCTCTTTGTTTAGGAAATAAAATTGCCAAATAACTCTAGTTGAGTGGTGTTAACCGCTAACACCCTGAACAGACATAATGTCAATATTCTGAATGAACTGTGATTAAACATTCTCTTTGTGGTGCAGGTTTTGAAGGTGAAAGATGTGAACTCGATATTGATGCCTGCCTATTCAACAATATAAGCTGTGCCCCAGGAGCACTGTGTATGGATAAATCTCATGGATTTAATTACACATGTTTATCACCATGTGTTGGAAACACAGAGGTAGGATGAAGTGATATATTCCCGCCAGAGTTTTTTTGGGAAATCAAACAACTTATTCTAATAGCAGTGAGCTGATGAAGACTCATTTCCCATGGGTTTTCTAAACATAGTACACATTCTTGATATATTCTCATGCTAAGATTCCTTTTTCCTGTGTAACATATGCATGTAAAAGTGCATGATATGACTAGTCTGGTGATTGTCCAACAATCCGTGTAATGCCTGAGCTCTGCCTTTCTTGTTCTTTATAGGTTTATTGACTGATGTCTGCTTCTTCCCCTACTTGCTGCTGCTATATTACGAAACTTGAAGAACTTTTAGGCAAAATCTCTTTGCAAATTTTGATGTGTTTAAAAGTTATCAGATAGAAGGCTGATGGTACAGCAATGCACAGAAAGAATGACAAAAGTTTCATTTCCATTACAAACAAAAATACAAACTATATTCAACAACAAAAAGACTAATTACATTACAATAGGAGACGAAAGTGCAGTTGGAAAAAAATCTAAATTGTCCTTGCCAGTTACTCTTCAATACTCACAGCATATTGGAATGAATACTACTTTTGCACATTCAGTTTTCTAGAAGAAATGCATTTGTTGTATCCCTCTCACTTCCTTCTAGTGACCTTTTCAATTTAATTTGGGTAGGATTCATTCATATCAGGGTGGACTATGAGATTCTGGTATGGGTTAAACTAAAATACTGTTGCACTTTTTTATTATGATAGTTATTTTAAAAGCTATGTACATAATGCTATATAGCCCTTTCAAACAGCTACACAAACATGATAATGAGTGTTTTAAAGGTTTTATCAATTCTTTTATTGAAACATATGCACCATAAAAATATACTGTGGATAGTAGGCAATATGCTTACAAAGAACTATCAATATTTATGTCAGCTTCAAGTGCATGGGTAGACACTTATCAGTGAATATGAAATATAGCACTGAAATACTCACTCTCTCGAAGGTTTCTACTTAAATTGTTCAGCATCTGGTAAATTTTAACATTTTTTATGATTTAAAATGTCATACTGAGTGCAAATATATTGTACATGGCGTAGCACCATAATGGTGCAATAATGATTATGGCTAAGTATGGGAAGTGATGGTGTGCCCAGGAAGCTGATGGGAACTAATAAAACATTTTACTGTAATATTTGCTTAAAAGCCCTCAGACATATTTAATTTATTCACACAAACATTTCATAGACTGTCATAAATGTCATATGGGGAAAAAAGGTAATTTTATGTATATATATATCAATATGCACTCACTCAATATACACTGTATGAGATGCTTGATTTGAGCATAATGTGAATAATTAAATTTTCTAATGGGAAAAGAAATAGAAAAGAAAATTATAGAAATATATATTTGAGCTTTACTTGTTTTCTTAGCTTACAGATCATTCAAATTATATCATTTCCTTATTGGAAAATGTAAAGTCTGTATTCAAACAAATATTTTAATACCTTTCTGAAGCAGTGCAAGCAATCATTCAAAATTAAAGCTTAGTAAATTAGTAAATAAGTTGCATTATTCAGCATTAATTCTTAATTTTTTTGTTGTGGCTAGAAAATAAGTATGTATTTTTGCATCCTTTAATTTCTTTTACATTTCCAATGGTACCTCAGTTATGCTGAACTGCTTTACCTCTGTGTATTCTGCAAAATAGATTGAGAAGAATGCTACTATTTTGTATATTTTCTTAATGAACAAAAAATAAATGTAATTAATTGGGGCTCTTTTATCTCTATATAGATATATAATGATTCTAATACATTGGGGTTTGTTTCTTTCTTTGCTAGCAAAACAACTGATACACTATGGTTGTTTTTAATTGCATTTTTATTTTTACTTTTTTCAAACAAATATTGAAAAGAAAATTGAGGTGAACAGATTAAGACGGGGATATCTTCCTTTAAACTTCAAAATTAATCTTATCTTTGTAATTAGGATAATGCCTGCTTGCTCTGGACCAAGAATTATGGAGGACCTCTAAATAAATCAAATTTTTTTTATCTTTAAATTAGTTACTTCCAACAGGATCAAATTTTGCCACTTTGTGTTATAGTGCCTTTTCTTCTGTACTGTAGTCAGGTAGACATGAAAAGGAATAAAGAAAATATCTCTTTTTCCATTTGAATGCTCGATGTACACTACAAATTCTAACATTTTTGTTAACAGAAGCTCATAGAGAATTGATAAGACCACTCATAATATCAAATAATTGTAGTGCAACATGATAGGCCTAGGCAATAGAATCATGGAACAACAGCCCAGGTGGAAGGGATCTCGCAAAACCATCTAGTCCAACATTTCATGGAAAGCAAGCCTAGGTAAGATTATAAATCATATTTTGAAAACCTCCAGTGATGAACGTACCACATCCCTGAATAGTTTACATACTTTGAAAGTCCACCTATGACCCAAGCAATCACAAATGTGAAGACATTCTAAAATATTCTGGGCCACTGACTTCAAGAAAGGTATTAAGGTGTTGGAGTGTATCTGGAAAAAGACAATGGAGCTGGAGAAGGTTCTGGAGCACAAGTCCTTTGAGGGGTGGCTGAGGGAGCTGGCATTGTTTAGGCTGTTGAGAAATAGTCTCAGACCTTCTCACTCTCTACAACTGCCTGAAAGGAGGTTGTAGCTGGGTGAGGGTCAGCCTCTTCTCCCAGGCAGGTAGTAATGGGACAAGAGGACATAGCTTCAAGCTGTGCCAGGGGAGGTTAAGGTTGGAGAGCAGGAAGAATTTCTTCACAGAAAGGGTTACTAAACTATAGAATAGACCACCCAGGGAGGTGGTGGAGTCACCATCCCTGGTGGTGTTCAAGAAATGAATGGATGTGAGACTTAGTGCTGTGCTTTAGCTGACAGGGTCGTGTTTGATCAAGGGCTGGACTCAATGATCTTGGATGTCTTTTCCAGCCCTAATTAGTCTACGATTGTATGTGTGATTATTTTTAGTGACCATGGCTGTATCTTACTGAAGAATTTTATTGCTTCCCTTAAAACACTTCTTTTTCAAAATTCATTCAGCAAACTTAAAAAATCATTGTTTCCTTTAGCACTTACTAAGAAAAATTTGAAAGTGTAACTGTAAACTATGGGAACTGCAAGATGTTGATCAATGGTTATTATTTTTTAAAAGAAAGCATAGGAATTAAAAAGTACTTCTCAATTATTTTTCATTTTCTTTTCAGTTTAAAAATGTTAAGAGACATACTTAGCAGACATCAACTTAGTTTGTCAGAAATAATTTCCATATGATCTAGGAAATGAACCACATCTAAAAGTTCATCTCAGTATCTATCTACAACTTTATAATAATGAAGTTTATTGAACTCCAGCTGTATATTTCACTTGAAAGTTTTCTTTTTTTATGAGCCAAGATCCCATGTTATCCTGTTCCACTTGCAGTCAAGACCATAGTTCTAAACTTTTCAATGGAAATATCTATGTGCTCAACACATATTTAGTGTTTAGAGGAGCTGTCACTTTCATGTTTGTTCTGGTCCTTATGTGCTGTGCAACTTTACAAAGTTTCCTCATCTGTAAAAGTAAGGCAATTTCTATTTTCAATATTTTTAAGACTAACATTTTATCCACTTGCTTAGTGTACCACCAGTTAAGAAAGAACATAGGGCAGATTAACTAAAATTACACTTCTGGAAAAATTTGAATACTCAGGTACAATTACTTTGCAGTAATAAAACCTGAAGACTATAGTAAAATTATATGCCTGGAGAAAAACATACATATGTGAGTGTGTGTTTATATATATGTTTTTATATATATATAATGTAGTACCATTCAAACTGCAGAGAATTCCATGAAATGTAAGATGAAAGAAGTGTTAGGATATAATGACTGCAGTCTTATCTCAAGGAATTGACAACACATGATACTTAGAGAAAAGACAGACATACAGTAGGGTTATATCCCTCAATTCCTGCAAAGGGAAGATAGGAGAAGAATAAAATCCTCTAAGGACTAATTACACTTCCTAGCTGAAAAAAAATCTCCCGGTTCATACTGGAAGAAAGTGATTCATACATTTTATCAAGACTACATCAAAAGGCAGATTTGTGTTAAAGTACTTGCCATAAACAGAAGTATGATGGTCAAATTGACGGGAGTAGTACTATTTATGGTCAGTTGAAACATAAGATTTGTATTTAAATACATTCCATAGCTTTCATTTCAATTTTAATCTGCTTTAGATTGTACTAGCATCTTAAAGGGTAGCACCTTTCTTTACAATATAAAGTATGAAAATGGCATAAGAATATAATGAACATAATGTTGTGGCACTATTGAAATAATTGTCTTAATTGCCTAAGTTTTTTCTTGATGATTTTCTTGAGTATAAGCTTATTTGACCTATTTGAGCTCTGAGAAAATAGTAAGCATCAGGACAAAATCCAGCAAAACCATATAAATACAAAATTAAGAAAACACACAAAAATAATTAGAAAAGAAAATAACAATTCTCATACCATACACATAGAAAGGGTGAGTTTTTTCCACTTATGTTGAACTGTGCTTTTCTTCAAGATGTTGCCATGTTGAATAAGTATCCCAAGGTAAGTCTAAAATTCAGTAGTGAGCATAACAAAAATCTCTTCATTTTCGGGTCAATTTCAAACTTAATCAAAGACAAATGAATATTAGACTATTTCTGCCAAATACTGTTATTATTACAAATCTTAATGACATTATAAAGAGATTCAGACTCAATCAAACTGAAGTACTAGTGCATTAACTCATCTCCTAGACACCATTTTCTTTAAAAACCAATTGATTAGAAGGAGGGGTCTCAATTGCTTTGAAATGCGTAAGTAGTTATCCGTCTTCATACCAGTAAAATTTTCATGGAAATAAAAAGGGGACCTAAAAGTAAAATGAGGAAAGGAGAATTCATTCAGACTTATAACTTCCAGTAATTTTTGAAGAATACAGAAAATACTGGTTTAGCAAGTAACATTTGTTATTAAAAAAAAAAAAGGAAAAAAGTAATTTCAGTCTATATTTACCAATCTTTCAATATCTCCAAACTAAAAAGAAAGAAGCTGCTGATTTTCCTGCAGCAAAAATATAATTTATAAACATATGAAGATTCAAGGATAAATTTGAACATTATAATTACAATGAAAAAAAACCAGTCTTTTTTTCCCTGATAGCCACATATTCAGCTAAATTATACAGCATAGGAACAGTTGCTCTGCTCTTTCAACGGGAAAATAAGAGTCTTGTTCACTATCATCCCTCCTAAGACAAGAACATTTTAAGGGCAGTTTTGAAAATGGTACTGTTAAATTAAAACATAAATGCCTCTTTCCAACTAAACAATAAATTGATATATTGATTTAATAACATAAAGTATTTTAGGGTTTTAGAGATGTATTTTTTTTTTTTTTTATATTACAACATAAAAAGATTCATAACCATATATAATACCAGTGCCTTATTCCATTAAACTCTTTGGGAAAAAAATCCAGTATGTAAAGAAAAAGCTCTATGTATGTGGTGGGTTGATTCAGGCTAGATGTCAGGTGCCCATCGAAGCCACTCTTATCAGTGCCCTCTGCAACTGGACAGGGGAGAGAAAATAGATTATGAGTTAAGGGCAGGGAGAGATCACTTAACCATTACCATCACAGGCAAAAGAGACTTCACTTAGGGAAACAGAAGAATTTATTACTAACTAAATCAAAGGAGGAAAATTAGAAGTAAACCAAATCTTAAAAGCACCTTCCCCCCTCCCTTCCCAGGTGTAATCTTATTCCTGATTTTCTACCTCCTCTTCCCTCCAGCAGTGCTGGGATATGAGGAATGGGGGTTATGGTTAGTTCATCACATAGTTTTTGGGCCACTGCTTCATCCCCAGGGAGAGGAGACCTTCCCCTGCTCCAAAGCGGGTTCTTCCCCATGGGAGACAGTCTGCCACAAAGTTTTCCAGTGTGAGTCCTTCCCATGGGTTACAGTTCTTCCCGAACTGTTACAGTGTGGGTCTCTTCCACAGCATGCAGTCCTTCAAGAACAGGCTGTTCCAGCATGGGTTTCCCACAGGGTCACAACCTTCTCTCAGGCATCCACCTGCTCTGGTGTGGGGCTCCTCCCAGGGCTGCAGGTTGATCTCTGCATCCCCTGTGGATTTCCATGGGCCGCAGGGGCACAGCTGCCTCACCATGGGCTGCACCATGGGCTGCAGGACCATCTCAGCTCTGGCACCTGGAGCACCTCCTGACCCTCCTTCCACACTAACCTTGGTGTGTGCAGAGCTGTTCCTATCACATATTCTCACGCCACTCTTCTATGGCTACAATAACTTCTGTAAAATAAGTTTTTTTCTTCTTTTGACCTGTGCTATCCTAGAGGCTCTACCAACCTCACTGATGGGTTTGACCTTGGCCAGCGGTGTGTCCATCCTGGAGCAGGCTGGCATCTGTCAGATGCTGGAGAAGCTTCTGGCAGCTTCTCAGAGAAACCACCTCTCTAGCACCCTCCTGCTATCAGAACCTGGCCATTCAAACCCAATACAATGTATTTGTAATTCTCATCTTCAGGAATGTGCAAATGGAGGTAGTTGCTTCTATGATGAAGAAAGTCAGAGATCTCACTGTGTTTGTGCTCTTGGATGGACTGGAAACACATGCCTAGAAAATATTAATGACTGTGAGATAAACCAGTGCCAACATGGAGCCACATGTGAAGATGGAAATAATAAATACAGGTACTAACATATTTGCTTTCTGTACAAGCCTTCATAAAGTATTTTATACCATATGAAGATACTTTTCCTTTCAGAAAGAATTACAAAGGTGTTGTCAATGCAATAATATAATTTTCATATTATAAAATGCTACGGAATACTAATTTTCAATAAGGATGTGCATTCAGTAAAACTGTGTTTTCTGAAGTGTTGCACAGAAAGGAATCACAAATGTTCCTCTTTGCTGGTCAAAGAAGTTAAACCAACAATGTAAAATCTCATATAAACAAATAATCTATTTTATTAAATGGCAAACACTTTATGAGCCTGGACTGTGTCATAGAGTGTCTCATTAAAATTTGAATAATAATTTATTATCATTTCAGTTATGGACAAAATTGTAAAGTGTGTGCTCTCCTTAGTGAGCTGTAACATGCTGTAGATATTTGAAAATGAGATTTTATAAAATATGGTGAAAAAATAAATGTGAAATGTTCTCTTCAATAAGGAGAGTTCAGCTGTTTTTATCAGACTTGAACTATTTATTTCTCCTCTACAAAATCCAGAATAAATAAAACTTCTCCATAATGTCTGTGAATGTATTTTGAAAGACATAATTCTATGCTGTGCCATGCCCTACTTAGAAGCACTGTAATTAGTATGCTTTAGTGTTTCTATTTAGAAAAGATTTCAATAGGGGACAAAATTAAAATAGAAGCGATTAAAAATTTCTTCCACTCCACCTCTGTTTTTATATTATCATCTGTAAAAATAACTGAAATCACCAAATAAGCACATAAATGGAGACAAGTGATTGATTCTGAGTATACAAGAGTTAAAGGACTTTTTGTTAAAGAATCCTTAGAAAGGATCCTTCCTTTTTCCCAGCTTGCAACCAAGTCTTGTATCAAATTACTGGACCATATTTTGTCACTTTATTTGACTGATAAATCTGTGGCTTTCCTTTCTGTATCAGGAAAATAATTTTGCTAGAAGTACAAAGCCATGTTTATGTTACAAAATCCACTAGCATTTACTGAGAAATTAGTAGTTCTGAAGACTTCTAGTAACAAAGAACTTTTGATTTTAACTCACTAATCCAGACTTGGTTTACTGTCAGGAAACATTTAGTTCTTACTGTTTCAGTCTTTGAAAGACAAATTAAATTGACAGATCAGTCTGTTTATCTAAGGAAAAAGAAAACATACAATTAAGATCTGAATCCTAGATAGTCAGTTTTGGTAGCAGAGAACTTGACCCCAGAAGAACACAACCGGTTATTTTGTCAAGACAAAGTGAAGCGTGTTTACTATATAATACCTGCTTTCTTGAAAGAGCATGGTTGTTTCTCAATGGCAGTGAAGAATTTTTTAAGATAATTAAACTATGTCTGCCTTAAAAATAATGATGTTTTTCAAGTTATTGCTAGTAAGTGAAGCAAAAATAATTTCCGCTTTCCAATATACAATTAAAACCAAAAAAATACAATAGGAAATGCTGAATGTAAGTGCACCCACCTTTTTTTAAATACTTGTAGTTTGCATTTCCATCCTAAAATGGGTATCATTTTTTGTTAAGGTAGTTTTCAAATGCTGCATATGATGCAAAATAGTTTCAGGAAGATATTAAAAAAATGTCAGCAGAATATATGGAAAATCAGGTATATAACTGCCATTAAGAACTCTACAGAGATCCATTTTTAAAACTATTACAGTCATTCAAAACCTCACTTAATAAGTGCAGGAGATAAAGATACGCCAAAAATTTATACATTAGGTTTTTATTTATATAAAATTAGTGTAAAATTCTAGGCCTTTCTCCTAGTTAAAAAAGTTTAAATTCTAAACTTATTAAACTTTAGTCATAATATATTGTTCTAGTGGTAGCTTGATATAGTAATGCTAACACAAGGAAAGAATGGAAAATATCCAGCTTCAATTCAAGAACATCCCTCTCTTTTAAGCTCTCGCATTTTGTAAGCCATTAGTTTTTTCCAGATAGGAAATAGGCCCTCAATTGAATGAAATGTTTCTAACTTTCTGTCTCCTTACCATGGCATGTTCTTTTTCTTCTCCCATTTTGAAATTACTGTTCCAGACTGTAACATCACATATATGTATATTTATATATATATATAAAGAGAATTTCCTCGGAGTGTAGGATGGGGAATTGCTCTAAGTGAAGGAGGAGGAGTTTCAAATTTTTATATAGTGTGATTTTCATCAAGGCTACATATTAAGAGCCCCATAATTACAATAAGAAGTCTTAGAAGTTTTATTCCTTTGGTTTAGTGAGCCTTCTCTTACAACTAAAGTAGCCTCAATCACACTGGCACGAAACCTGTAATTAATTCAAATTAATTGCTGCACTTCCAGTTGAGTCTGTGCTGTTTGAAATATAAAGTAAGTCAATCAGCGTGTATTTAAAATGATAACTTCAAAGAATTATTGCTCCTGCCATTGGGTTGATGGTGTAGCTGTCAAAATGAATCTGGCACATACTATGCAATAGACTAGCTGCATCCATATGCCAGAAGAATCTCTTGACCTTTGGTCATATACACCTGAGAGAAAAAACAGATAAGGTCCATTACCTCAGTAAACAGACAATGTTCCTACATTAAAAAGAAAAAAAAACTGTCAAAGAAACCTGCATTGTTTGATTATGTTCTGTGTAGAAAAGGAGAAAGAACTGATTTAATATGGCTCAATGAGAAGCATCTATAATTAAGCATATAAGCATGAACAATTAAAACAAAAGACATCTTCAAGGAGTATAACCTCCTAGTTTGAAACCCAAGCGGGAATTTATTACTCTGTTTTCTTCACACTTGTAAATTTTTTTCTTGTCTCTTTCCTTTTGGACAACAAAGATCGTAACTGAAATAAGTTAATAATAATAGATATTTTAGTCTATTCAGTGGATAGGAGAAACAGAGTGAAAAGACAGAATTTAAAAACACGGTGTAGCTTCCAGTACCTGTCCTGTTTCCCATCTCTTCAGTCCAGTCTGTTCAGATGAAGTCGACACTTATCACAACCCTAGGAAAGCCCAGCGAGAAGGACTGAAAACTGTTAGATTAAGATTTTTGAAGCTGTATTGTAGGATTTACCAGTATTAAAAGGTCATTAGGAACTAATATATTTTTTAAATGTATTTTGCTCCATAGCTATGGCTTTGATGTCAGCATTTCACTAATTTTTGTGCAAGTAAACATCTCACTAAGAAATTAAGTTTGGTGTACTATAAAAGTTGAATTTCCAACACGTTCTTCAGTATTTAATATAAAAGTTTCAGTGAATACAATTAAATAATGAATTAATCTCAGTATGAAAGAGTAGTGACACATTGTAGAGTAAAATGCTTTAAAATATGAAACTCTTCTTTCCATGATGTCAGCAAGATTGTGAAAAGTAAGCATAATTTAGATAACTTCTAAAGAATCACAAAATTTAAAGCTTCTATTATTTTATACATCCTTGACTTTTTCAATTTTCTTCCAGCTGAGTAAATTGAGCTGTTTGATTAGATTTTTTTATATATCTAATTTTCTTTTTTCCGGTTTATTCATCCTATACCATATACGCAATTTGGCTGCAGGACCTAGTTGACAGTGCCATATAAAGTTAGTACTGTGATATACACAGTTTTCTGCAGCAATAATAGGCTTCTTCCACTGGAGAAAAAGGAGAAATACTTTTCCTCCCTTTTCTACAACTCCAGAAGATAGGTGAATATATGTCACAATTTCTTAGGGAATATCTCTGCGGTAAGTTATACAACAACTTTTCTGCAGGGAATAGAGACGTGTATAAAAAGTCTAAGTGAAAACTAAATAACCTTTTAGAACATTTATGAATGTGTATACAGTTCACATTTCAATTGGAAAAAAGATAATTAATACTGAATAAATACAGCTAAAATGCCTGGACTAATACTAATAAACATATACATAAATAAGAATAATAAATATTATGAAAACAAAGTAGAAGGATTCTGAGAAGTCTTTGCTAATGCCAGACTTCAGTGCTCCTATATGCTTCCTTTATTAACATAGAAAATAGCAAGGCCATCTCCTAGCACAGGTTAGCATAAACACGTCTTCAATCTGGTCTTTGGCTTTTTGCAGGCATTTTAAAGATTCATTTGGTGTACATGGTTATTTACTCAGTGACACAAGTCACACTACATCTTTAATGCAGGCAGTCTGTGATGACACCTTGAAAGCTTCATTGCCTGGATGAACCAGCACAAGCTTGCTTACCCACACATCTACTCTGCGAGACCTTCAGTGATAAAAAGTTGGTAACAGCACACGGCATCTATGCCATAACCACATGCATTTTTGCAACGCATTCCTTCTTAGACTAAATTCCATGCCTGACTTCTCTGATTCTCCATTTAACATTTACTTCACAAGCATATCAAATTATTATGCAACATTAACTAGGTTTAGGCACGGAGTAGTAACATACAATTATCTGCATGGTATGTGTGGGAGCACAGCACTCCTCAAATGTCTTGTGTTTGCTACTCACTGCTAAAATCCATGTTTGTAGCAAAAGCATTGAGGCATTTGTTTTCTCTCCTAGTATCTGTTACCCTCAAATCTTGCTACAGATGAAAGAGGACATATGTGAAGCTAAGAAAGTATT
The DNA here is from genome assembly GCA_013397895.1 of Origma solitaria. NCBI lineage: Eukaryota > Metazoa > Chordata > Aves > Passeriformes > Acanthizidae > Origma > Origma solitaria. Next base: position 742,893 of record VZRL01000640.1, read on the forward strand.
GTTATTCCCATTTATGTTAATACAAAACCTTTTCGCATGCTTTTCTCCAGTGCCATGCTTCTGCTCTCAGTGTTCCTCCAGTTTGTAAGGCTGAAATTTCAGTCCTCAAGAGAGAGGCTTGGGAGATCTCATTAACATTTGCTGTCTTTGATGGGAGATCTCCCACATGCACACAGTAGAGGGGCCACCCCGGAGCTGAAGCTGGAGCAGGAGAGGCAACAGTTCCTGACTTCAGCACAGGGTTAAACCAGGGACACCCAGACCCAGCCATGGAAAGCCTGAGCCCCTGTACTGAGAAGGCAGCGCACAGCCAGGGCATCCCTCTGATAAGGGCAAAACACATGTGCCCTAAGCTAGAAATCACTTACAAATCAAAATTCTGGTATTGTATATATCTGGTTTTTTTTTTTTTTATTTATTGTAGAGAGACATCTTTGAAACAAATGACTGAAAATCAAGTCATGCCTCAAAGTTTTTGATGTAATATTCAGTATTTTAGTATTGCTGAAGCTAATAATAAAAATAAAAGTAAAAATAACAATAATAACAATAATAACAATAATAACAATAATAACAGTAGCAATGATAATAGTACAACACCTAATTACACTGTTGCAGGACATGAACCATACTAAATTAAAAGACATCCAGTTATAATTTCACCAGGAAAAACAAAGCAAATTTCATTCTTCGTTGTTCTTGATTTCTTCAGACATGAAAGCATTGAAAAATAAGATACTCATGACATCATTGCTTGTAGTATAGAATCAGAAGTGTGAAACTCAAACTAGAAGATTCTACATGACATCTGTTTCTGTGTAGTTTTCTGTGGTCTCTGAAGATAAGCTATACAACTAGTAATAGTCAGGAAATGACAAAACATTCTTTATACTCCTTTTCTTGTTAAGGAGAGATCTAAGTTGATATTCTATTCAATGTTAATGATAATGGCTACATTTTCAAAGAATGATTTAATATTTGTATTTTTAACAGTGCACACACTAATTGTTATTGTAAAAATCTTTAAGAAAATAAAGTGATTAACTGTACCAGAAAGATTAATGAGTGTTGTTTACCACATTATTGTAGGTGGATTCAGAAAATGTGCAACTAAAGGTAACTAAAAGCACACCTGCTTTTAATGTTTATGCATAATGAAATTTTATGCAAGTCAAAATTTATATTTAGCTATAAATGTAATTGTCTAACACCACCTGCAGCCAAGCCCAATGCAGCCACTCACTCACTCCCACACAAGCAGGATGAGGAAGAGAATTGGAAGGGTAAAAAATAGAAAACTCAGAAAACTCATGAGCTGAGATAAAGACAATTTAATAGGAAACGCAAAAGCCATGCACACAAGCAAAGCAAAACAAGGCATTAATTCACTTCTTCCCATGGGCAGGCAGGTGTTCAGCCATCCCTGGGAGAACAGGGCCCCATCTCACATAACAGCTACTTGGGAAGACAAATGCCATGAGTCAAAATATCCCACACTTTTTCCTTCTTCCCCCACTATATGTACTGAGCATGATGTCATGTGATATGGAGTATCCCTTTGATCAGTTTGGGTCACCTGTCCCAGCTGTGTCTCCTTCCAACCTCCCATGCACCTCCAACTTCCTCACCAGCATGACAGTGTGAAAAGCAGAAAAGGCCTCGGCTCTGTGTAAACCCTGCTCGGCAGCAGCAAAAACATCTCTGTATTATGAACCCTGTTTCCAGCACAAATCCAAAACTGTGGATTGAAACCAAAAGAATACAAATACTAGCCACTGTGAAGAAAATTAACTCTACCCCAACCAAAACCAGCACAGTAAAGTAACTGTATAAGATTATTTTTGTGAATTCCATTCCTTTAAAAAGTGAGAAACAGAGTCAGTTGAAACTCTCAAGAGGAGGTGAAATTTCTTGTTTGCTAAGAAGCGACTGAGGTTGGAAGAGAGAATACAGCAGCTATATCCACTTGAGTCATTACCGCAGTAACAATGGATCTACAAAGCAAAAATGATGGCGCTGAAGAACTCACAACCACACTCTATGAGATACGGAGGTCTTACTTCACGCAAGCTCTATTTTGGTCCATGGACTGAAAGCCCATTAACAGTTGGTGTACATTAGCTGTACTCCCAGGCACAGAGCTCCTGATTTAGTTTCCATATGTCTACCATAAAAAAATGCAGGCGTGGTAAACAAGGACAGAAGCAAAGAGCCACATGAGCATTCACTTCTGTTAAAAATAAAGGGAAAAATTCTCTTTCTGCCAGATGGATCGGTAGAGAAAATCACTATATCTGCAACTTGTTAGTTCTTTCCATCTTCTGGATAGCATCTCTATGGATCAAGAATATGTAAGATTATTGTAAAATTATTTCCTTCTGCATGAGGAGACCTCTGGACATGATAAGGAGAGGATCAATCAAAGAATATATTGCCAAGTACAGGGGATTTTCTAATTTTATGAGATGAGGGTCAGCTATGAGATAATCCAGATTTATTTTTATTCACACAGCAAAAGAAAACAAAAAGGCAGAAAGGGAAGAATGAAAAAGTCATCTCCAGTCTTATACAATTCAGATGTCTGCCTGCATTTTGGAAAAAAAAAATTCTGAACAATTTCTATAAAATGTATGAAGCAATATCTATAGAATTTTATAGATTCAGATTTTTTAAGTTAGATAAAAATTATAACTTATGTTGCTAATGATAAAGCACTTTTATACTGATTTTATATCCAAAGAGGCTGTAATATTGTTTCTGCCTAGAGACATTTTAGCAAGTAACCCCTTTTTAGAAAAAAAACCCTTAAAATACATAATACTCATATTTAAAAGAATTTTCTCTTTCAATATTTTCATTTGAAGCTTAATACAGCTCCTATGTAAATGGCGAAGATTTTAATTTAATTATTGCTAGCAGTGCATGTGAAATGAAGTTACGTAGTGACTAATTAAAGGTAAAGAAAGAAGATTGAAAAAAAATTGTGATTCATTTGTGGGTAATTCAAAGGGAGAGTATTAACATTATTAGTGATTATTGACCTATATATTCCAGACTAGTGATTTTGTTGGATTTTTCCCCCCTCCTCTCCTCTCCTCTCCTCTTATTTCAATAACAGGTGCATATGTCCCCTTGGTTACACTGGCACATTTTGTGAACTTGATATAGACAACTGCATTGGAAACCAGTGCTCTCAATATGGATTCTGCCAGGACCACTTGCATAATTACAGCTGCTACTGCATGCCTGGATATGAAGGACCCTTCTGCGAAGTTGAAATTAATGAATGCTCAAGTTCACCTTGCAAAAATGGAGCTACTTGTATGGATTTAAGTGGCCACTTTTCTTGTCATTGTACTGCTGGGTTCAAAGGTAAGTTTTGTCTTTGGAAGTGCCTTGTATTACGGATGTGGTTTTCCCACTCTATATAAGCAAGGTTTATGTGACTGTTTAATCACAATTATATATAAATATAAATATGCATACATTTGCATGATTTACAAGCGTTCTAACTGAATTAGCATTGAAATTCTTATGTTGTGCCTCCTAACTGTTCCTCCGCTGACCTTCTCTCCACTAAATGTACAATTCTGAGCATTAGCTTTGATTCTGTTGGCAAAAGAAATGATGAAGCTCCAAAACACAATTTTAATGGTATTATTTTAATTTCACAGTTATGCAGTCTTGGGTGTTGTGGCTTCAGTCATACACAGGCTGGTAAGAACAAATGTTTTGGTAGAGAACAGGAAAATCTAAGCTTGAGGAGGACTGACATCAGCAGTATTATCTCTCTGCATGTACAGAATATAATCGGCTATAGTTGAATGAGTTGTTCAGACTCCCCTTCTATACACTGGAGGTCAGGCATCTGCCTGTCCTAGATATCTTTTCTAGGAAGAGATGGGCTGTAGATTTCAGCATTGTAGTAGACAAATCCTACACAACCTGGTAACATGATTCCTTTTTGTACTAATTTGTTTTACGTGAATAATACTAATATTCAGACTACATGTGGGAGACAGACAAATAATTTTGAATCCAGCAATACTAAAGTGTTGCATTTCCAGTCTTTAGTCTACATCATCAAGAACAAGCAATTAATGCTTGAAATGTTTCTCTATTTTTATTGATATAAATATCAATCTTTTCTAATCTGTGATATGCTATCACTTACAAAGGCAAAAATAAATACCATAGTATGTCCAGTGTCATTTTTACTAACTAAACATAAACTTATAGCTTCTTCTTCCAAGACGCTGAGATCTTTTGTTCCAATCCAGAGAGTGTGTGTTGAACTAGATTTTTAAGTCCCAGTTAACCCACTGGGATGGATAACACATGTCTTTGGATCTTTCTGGGTTACTGCCAAAGTGCGGAATTACTAAGTAATTATAACTTCACTGCTATTTTTTCATTATACATTCTGGCTAGCTATACATGCTTTTAGTATTTAAGCACTAACACTTTTAATTTCAAATATGTTTATATTAATTTACGTATTTCATTTAAATATATTCATTTACATATTTATGTACGTGATATACACTTGCAGATTTGTTGTCCTCAATTTTAGTTTGGTATATAATCTCTTGGTCATTTGTTTACACATTTGGTAAAAGATGTATCCTGTTCATGCTCATTTATTAATAAATGTGCAGCAAAACAGAGGGTTGTCCCTGAAGTGACCTAAATTCCATTAACATAGCAGAGCTGCATGTCTGAATTCAAGTGAAGAAAACAATACTTAATTCACCTGTGTAAAATCTAACAAAACATGTTTCCATCTTGCTGCTTAAACTTCAAGCCTTATTTCGTACTTTACTGGACTTCTTCAGGAGCTTCAACCACCTCAGTGTCTTCTACAGGCACAATACAGTGGGGTATAAGATCTGCTTGGAAGAGTCCCATGGGATAAAACCCTTGAGGGAAGAAGAAAATCTATCACCACTTCCAAGCTCAAGAGCAATTTGTCTCAAAGAGCAGACAAATAATATCAGGAGGCCTGTATGGATGATCAAGGAACTCCTGGCCAAATTCAAACAAAAAAAAGGGAAAGATACAGAAGATGAAAGCAAGGACAGGTAACACAGCAGGAAATACAGAGATACTATCCGAGCATGCAGCAAAAAGTTTAGGAAGGTCAAAAGTCAAGTGCAGTTGAATGTGTCAAGGAATGTGAAAGACAAAAAAAAGGATTTCTGTGAGCATCTAGGTGAAGGGAAAGAGAAAGGAAAACAAAAATGAATATAGAAAAGTTTTAGGTAGTGAATATTGCCTTTGCCTCACTCTGTACTGGTAAGATTATCTTTTAAAAATCCAACAACCTGGAGATCAAAGAAAAAAGTCTGAAGCACATAAGACACACCCTTGATGGATAAGATTCATGTCAGGATATACTTAGGCAAGCTGGATATGTGTATGCCCATGGACCCTGTTGGGATACACCCATAAATCATGTCATCACAGAATTTTATAATCATTAAAGCTGAAAAAACCTAAAATCACTTTGTCCAAATGTTAATATATCACCACCATGTTCACTGCTCAACCCCATCCCCAAGTGCCACATCCACATACTTTCTGAAAAATTGAAGGGGTGGAAATACTACCACCTCCCTGGGCAACCTATTCCAATACATGGCCACCCTTTTAGTGAAGATTTCTTTTCCTAATATCTATTCTAAACCTCCCCTGGCACAACTTGAAGCCCTTTCATCCTGTCACTTGTAACTTGGAAAAAGAGACTATCCCCATCTTGCTATAACTTCCTTTCAAGTAGTTGAAGACGGCAATAAGCTTCCCCCTCAGTCTTCTTTTCTCCAGTTAAAAAACCCAGCTCCCTCAGCTGCTCCTCATATGACTTTTGCTCCAGACCCTTCACCAGTTTTGTTGTCTTTATTTGGATATGTAATACTGTGAGGGCTGGTAGATGTCATTGCAAAATTGCTGTCATTTAACATTGATAGATCATGTTGATTAGCATAAGCACCCAAAGAATGGAGGAAAGCAAATTCACTTTTCAAGAACTGCAAAAATGAAATTCTGGAAAAGTTCAAGCAGGTCACCATTACTTTGGTCCTTATTAAGGTAATGGAGCAGCTAATCCTAGAAGTCGTGGATGACAAGAAAATTATCTGGAGTAATTAGCATGGATTCAGCAAGGGTTAGATATACCTGACCAACCTAATAAACTTCCAAAGTTTATGACTGGCTTGTAGATGAGGGGAGAGCAGTGTGTATTGTCTACCTTGACATTAGCAAGGCTTTCTGCATGATCTTCCACAAGATCCTCATGAAAAAGCTGATGAAGTATGGGCTGGATGAGTAGACAGTGAGGTGAATTGAAAACTGGAAGAGTGGCCAAGCCCAGAGGAAGATGATGTGTGTCATGAAGTCAACCTGGAAGTCAGTAACCAGTGGCATACTCCAGGAGTCAATAGTGGATCCAGTACTTTTTAACTTCTTCATTGATGATCTGACTGATGGGGCAAAGTGCACCGTCAGAAAGTCCGCAGGAGACACAAAGATGGGAGGAGTGGCTGATACACCACAGGATTGTGCTGCCACTCAGAGCCATCAAGACAGGCTTGACAGATGGGCTAACATGAGCCTCATTAAGTTCAACAGGGGGAGGTGCCGAATCATGCACCTGGGGAGAAATAACTTCAGGCACCAGTGGGTACCACGGGCTGATCAGCTGGTATGTAGCTTTGCAGAGAAGAATCTGGTGGGTTTGGTGGACATCAGGCTGAATGTGAGACAGCACTGTGCCCTTGCTCATAGAAGGCATATGCCTGGGGTTCCTTATGAGGTCTTTTGTCAGCAGGTCAAGGAATGTGATGTTTTCCTTCTACTCAGCTCTGGTGCTAAGGCTATACCCATAGGACTGTGTCGAGTTTTGGGGTCCCCAGTAAGAGCGACATGGGCACACCGGAGAGAGGATGATAAAGAGCCACCAAGATGAAGAAGGGACTGGAGCACTTCTCCTATGAGGAAAGGCTGAGGAAGCTGAAGGAAATAAGGATCAGAGGGGATCTCATCAATGTATATAAATACCTGAAGGGAGGGTGTACAGCAAATGGAGCCAGGCTCTTTTCAGAAGTTCTCAGTGACAGGACCAGAGGCAATGGGTGCACAGAAAAACACGGAAGTTGCTGTCTGAACATCAGTGACTGAGCACTGGCACAGGTTGATCATGGGGGTTATGGAGTCTCCATCCTTGGAGATATTCAAAAGCCATCTGTACGTGGTCCTGTGAAACTAGATGGCTCTAGGTGTTCCCTGAACAGGGGGAGTGGAAAAACTGACCTTCAGAAGTCACTTCCAGTCTCAACCACTCTGTGACTGTTACTGTGAAGACTTTAATACTTTAATATGAGGACAATAAATTATATCCATTACTGGAAAACACTTTAAAAAAATCTTTATTTTATCACACAATGAAGTATTATATAATAGCATTTTCATGGAAGCAAATTTAAAGAAAAAAGAAATGTCATAATATTAGCCATTATTTGTAATCCATTACCACACATACTGAATATATTGAGTTCTGATTTTTCAGAGTATAAACCACAAACAATTAATAAAAGCTGTTTAAACTTATAAAAATGTTATCACTACCCTAGCAATTCCATTTTCATAGTCTCTGAGGGTTTATGGCCCTGGGATATTTTCCAGTACGAAAGAGATTTTAAGTTCAGTCATAACTGCGTGTTATAAATCAGTGATTTGTATCTCAGTGTAAAACTAAAAACCCCACATTTATTCTTATCTCATTTTTGTGTGCTCGTTATGTTGTTTCTCTGTAATTTAGCTTTTTAACATATCCAGATGTACTCCATTTTTCTTCATAAATAGTAAATTCACTTTCAGATGAAATATCAAAGGCAATAGTACATAAGCAAAAGAGTAAAACAAGTTATTGTTGCTCTGTAGTCTGTATGTGTTTGTAGAACTATCATACTTTGCATACCAGGATGCAGAGATATTGCAAATAACATCACACTTATTAAGTGGGAGGCAACTTGATGTCTCTCCTGCAACTAAATTAATCCCTGATTATCTTTAATATAACATTAGAATCACTTTTTATTTCAGAAGTAAAATGTTAAATAGACAATTCATATTTCTCTCATGTTTAGTTGATTGATCAATCTGATGTCTATCAACATTTCTCAAATGTTTTGTGTTCTGTTAGCTAGGGACCCCCTAAGGCAGTGTAAAGCGGTGACTTGTCAACATGAAAACCATGATATGATTTTTTAAAAGTAAGTTCATAAAAAATCCAAGGCTTCGGAATTTGCACAATGAAACCAAACACTTTGTAAAACCAAAACCCACAGTCTTTCATTAGAACAGTAAAATCTTCTTGTGATAAAAACTGTAATGTGGAAACATTTTGTTAATATCTGGTGTACTCTCCACTGCCTATCAGAGAACTTCACATATGTCAAACTGGCAAGTTTGCAGTATGATTTTAAAAATTAAATTAATAAACCTTATTTTTTTTTACAACTTTTGATCATGTGGTGATCCTGTCAGATCTACAGTGTAATCCCACGCACGTAGATGACCTGGGCTCTGGACACTTTATATTTGAAGAGTCACAGACTTTCTCTCAGTTAAAACTTTTTCATAGAAGCTAAGAGGGTGGAGCGGTTTGACCCATCATAGAAATCACTTTCAATCTGTAATAAGTGCTCACAGAAAAAATAACACTATATGAGGTAAATAAAAATTAGATATGTTTTGGATTTTTAACTACTACAATATCTTACACAGAAAAGACCTCAAAGAAAAGAAAAAAAGACCAAGTGTGCAGAACAACAAAGTTGAAAGATATAAATGTCTGTCAAGTTCACTAAAGCCACACTTGGACCGTCTGTCTTGCTTTTTCATAGTGGCATTTTCTGCAAAGTAAGCAGAAGCATTACTCAGCTTGATACATCTCTTATCTAACAGAATAACTTACGTTACTTAGCAAGCAAAAAAAAATACACGATTTTTTGTCAGGTGCGTGACTGGAATGCTTTATATTTGTTCATATATTACAAAATAATGGACAGTAAGAAAGGAGTGTTGTGGAGACAATCCCCAAATACACTTAGTATTTTTTATATTTCTTGAACTTTATAAAATCCTTGTGGTTTTCTTTTTTTCTTTTTTCAGTAGTACTTCATTACATTTGCATTAAGCAGAATTTTAAAGCATTTGCTTTTCATCTGATCTCAGAATTAGAAAGATTCATTTTATGTCTTGAATATCTCCTCAAGTGAGGAGTTTTACTTCAAAAAATATGTTCTTACACATAATTTTATTAGCTCTGGTCATTGTGTGTGCCTTTGCACTGTCAAACTTTATATTGCATTTTGCCTATAAAACAGAAGTTGGTATAAACAATATTTAAAAGAAATTTTGTATTTTGATCTTTTTGCATGTGTTTTGTGAATCAGACAGAAATGTTATAGTGGTGGCAGCACTTAATAAGAGGTACTTTATAATGTGTATTACATTAAGAAAATAAACTCTCAAATTATTTCAGTTTTATTCTAAGATCTGAATATTATATTTGAGAATGGTAGGAAATTCATCTTATTTTAGTGTCAAAAAACCCCTGTTTTGTGGATATGCTGCAAAATCTAACAACCATTTGATAAGTTCAGATAAAGTGCAAAATTAATGTCTTTAAATTAAGCAGAAAAAAAAAATCCAGCATTTGAAAGGTGCAAACTTTTAATCTCGTGATCTTACAGAGTTGCACTTCTGAAGGTAAGGAAGATTCAATGAGTCTTCATTCACTACGCTTATGAAATGCAATTTTTTGTTGTCTTTCATCTGCAGTTATATTTACTTGAGAATTTCACAGTCTCTCCATTTTCTAAAATAACATGACTATTTTAAACAAAGTAAGAGATATCAGCAACAGTGGAGGAGGATGAACTATCTTTGCTAACTTTGTTAACATTCACCTACTCAGGTCCTTAGGTTCTTCTCAACACCTTTGTGCTCCTGCGGAATAATGTCTTGTGTATCATCACTGCTGGTAGAAAATGTTGCTGTTAAATATCAGGCAATGCAACTTGCAAGAGTGACAGTCTTTCCTGAATTCGTCTGTTATATATTTTAGATCACTGCAATTTTATACAGCATAAAACATTCTATAGTGTTAATAGAAGTAGAATTGGCTCATGGTAATTTTTAGCATTCTCTTTGTACTTCAGAATTTGGTGACATGATCCCTTTAAAGTGTATAGGAATTCAGACTGTAGGCTATGATTTATTAAATAGCTAATTAAATATTATGTTTTACTAGTAATTATGTTTGGATGTGTTATATTAATTTTAACCTTAAAAGCGTAAACCAAAACAATATTTATATCAACATACTTTGATGTTGAAACTAATTTGTAGCCAATTAATGATTTTTATCTGACTTTCAAAAAAGGTTCTTATTATACATTTCAAATGTGTAGTTGAGAGAAGCTGTACGCTGAAAACAGAAAAGGCTTCTCTGTATCTGTCAAACTTTTTTCATGTCTCAAATACTCAGAAAAAATGGTCTCACAGTAGCTTCATGGATTCTTTGATTCTTTCTAAAATATTTTTGAAATACTTGCCCATGCATTACCTCTGTACTCTGAGGATATTAATTCCTAAATTCTCCTTGTATGGTATCTTGGATATCATCAGTGAATGAAGATGATCTAATTCTATTATTTCCCTTAAAGTTGCCTTTGCTTTAACCTTTAACAATTCAAGGGAGGTGAAAGAATATCTTTTCAAGGAGTTTTTCTAGTATGTGTTGTAGCTTACCCATGGCTTGTGGCCAGATAATTTACCTCTAGAAGAAACTCTGCGCTATTCGTGCTACTCCCCACCTGCCTATCCAGAGGAAGAGAACAGATGCCAATTCTTTTTTATTTGTCTTCCTCAAAAGAGACCCACCGTAATCAGGGATCTGAACTAGAAAGCATAAGGAATGCAAAATACCAGAATTAGATCAGAAAGGTTGCATATAGTGCCATTACCTTATCATCACTTCAAAGGAAATTCTTTAAAAAATTAAAGAACTTAGAAATTAATTTGTATGTTGGCCAGTCCTCACTGTAATCCTCACTGGTGCCATGACACGTTAGGCAGTGCTCAGCAGCTGCTCTTAAAATAAAGCTTTTTAGTTTCCTGAGTTACCTGAACTCTCCCTGGACTATGTTTTTCCTCTCCCATTTCATCTATATATCTTCAAATCTTATGGAAAATGCCGAGCATGTTTTGAGGCAGAAAAAATCCAATAGAAGCCCCTCTATCATATGTTTATGTGTGGAAGAAAATCTTGGTGCTTCATTTCTGCAATGAAGACTTTTGCATCTAGTAGATACAGATTTTGAGAACCAACAGTCTTGGTTCATATGATTCTATGAGTGGGTGTGTAGGTGTGCTTCAGAGAAGAGACCAGGTTATTTCACCATGCAGAGAATTCAGAAGTATATCAGCATTTGGTTTCTTTTTACCTTCTGCTGTAAGATACACAGAAACCCAGCATGCTTTCCACACTGCTGACCTCTTATAATTACTGAACAGGATTTGCCTCCATATTCCTATGGTTGGATGCGGCGGGTTGACCCTGGCTGGACACCAGGCACCTGAAAAACCTCTTTTTCATTCCCCTCTGCAGCTTGACAGGGAGAGAAAATATAACAAAGGGTTCATGGGTTGAGATGAGGACCAGGAGAGATCACTCACCAAATACCATCACAGGCAAACCACACTAGAATTAGAGGTACTAATTGAATTCATTATTAATAAAATCAGAGAAGGATAAAGAGAAGTAAAATAAGACCTTTAAAAACACCTTCCCCCACCCATTCCCCCTTCCCAGCTTTACCTGCTCCCCTCCAGCAGCATAGGGAGACAGGGAATGGGGGTTATGGTCAGTTCATCATCTGTGGCTTCTCCCACTGCTCAGGGAGAGTTCATAGCTCTCCATGAACTTCTCCAAAGTGAGTCCATCCCACAGGCAATAGTTTCCCACAAACTACTTCAACATGGGGTGCACTCCTTCAGGATTAGGTTTCTCTAGCATGGATCCTCCGCATGATCACAAGTCCTACAAGGAAACCTGCTCCAGCATGGGCTCCTCTCTCCATGGATCTGCAGGTCCCTGCCAGGACCCTGCTCCGGCACAGGTCTCCCATGGGTCACAGCCTGCTCTCAGGCATCCACCTGCTCCAGCATGGGTCTCCTTCATGGGCTGCAGGTGGATCTCTGCATCCCTATGGATCTCAATGGGCTGCAGGGGCACAGCTGCCTCACCATGGGCTGCACCATGGGCTGCAGGGGAATCTCAGTTCTGACAGCTGGGGCACCTCCCACGCTTTCTTCTCCACTGACTTGGTGTCTGCAGAGCTGTTCCTCTCACATTTTCTCACTCATCTCCCCTCTGGCTGCAATTACATCTGCACAATAACTTTTTTCCCTTCTTCCTAAATGCATTATCAGAGAGATGTTGCCACCACCTCTGATTGGTCCACCCTGCCTTGGCCAGCAGCATGTCCATCTTGGAGCAGCTGGGATTGACTGTTGGACATGCAGGAAGCTTCTGGCACCTTCTCACAGAAGCAATCCCGGTGCCACTCCCTCTACCAAAACCTGGCCACACAAACCCAATATACTGGAAATAGTTTTTTCTGCAACATATCAAAGCAACCCCTTTTGTGGGTTACAAATCTACATTTCACTATACTTCCTACATTTGCTTTTAATTATTTCATCCCCTCTTATCTGCATTTTGCCTCATTAAATGTTCTTTAGTGATCTGATCATGCTCCTCCTTTGTATTATATGGAGAAATGTCTGATATTACTATACTGACAACGTGCTGTGGAACATAGTACATAACTGTACTATTACATATAACTGTGTATAAATTAGCGTTGGCCTGATTTTCATATGCAATGATACTTCGCAATTTTTTTTCAATGGTGTCAGAGAGCAAAATGAAAGAAAATGATTGACAAAACTGGACAAAAATTGCTTGAATGCTGTAAATTTGTATAATGGAAAAAAGCTTGAGCATTATACATAACCTCAGTAGGGTAGCTTTCTATTTTCCTGATTGTAATGCTTCCAGCTTTGCCTGTCAAAATGGACTGCCCTGTAACCAATGAAGCAGAAAAATTCATGACACACAGGATTGTCTATCAGTAGTTGTGTGTACTCGGTGTACCTTGGCCAGTAGGGTCAGCAGGTAGACTGTGACTATCTATCCCAAAGCCTTTTTTCATTACAAATATCTCTGTGATTTGAACATGTCAGCATATTTGTCCTTTTTTTTTTTTAATTTAAAATTTCAGGAGAAACATGTTCTGTTCGCATGAATGAATGTCAAGACAGGCCCTGTTGGAATGGAGGAACATGTGAAGAGGACATAAGTGGCTTGAAATGCAATTGTCCCTTTGGTAAGCATTTATACTTTTTATAGAATTGCTACGTTGTCATAGTATGGCACATGGGAGTGCCACATTTGCTACTCAAGTGCTATAAAGTCTTGTACAATGAAAACATTCTGCTTGCATATTGAAAGGTACAGAGATAGTTATTTAGACAAATAAAAATAATTTTTTTCTCTTATTCGCAATAACAAATTCTCATAAATAATAGATTACTTAGATAAAAAAGTACTTGTAGTACTGGAACATACACGTAAGGAAACAGGCCAGAACCAGAGATTTTAAATTATTTAGTGTATATTTGTATAGACACCTTATAACATCACATTCTTTCAAAGAATGTATGTTTCAGGCAGCAAAATGTTGAAATTTAGCAAACATATAAAATCCCAGTCCTTCAAATCCTGTTCTACTAGCCACAATACAAATTCCTAAAAGAATTTAACATTGTTCTAAAGTTTGTATGACCTCAATCTGGTTGCCCAAGCTTTGTCGCCTCTGAAATGTCCTGAAGTATCCAAGGCATAGTATAAGTCTGGAAGACACAATAGAGAATATTAGGGACAACCAAGATGCATCAGGCCAGGTGTAAGAACAATGCCAAAAGACCAATCAAAATTAAGGGAGAAAGATATGTCATCTTGAAGACTTTGCTTTGCTAATTATACGTACACTGTTTAATATGAGATTTTGCATGTTATTTTATGTTGACTAAGAAAACATAGAAAAGGGTAGGTTAGAAATTCCTAAGCTTAGAAATCCTTTTACCAAAGGAGCCTGGGGTACAGATTTTTCAAGTCATAAATTCATTGATAAATATGGATGATAAATTATTGATCAATTCTAAAGTGTTTTTTGTTTTGACCTGTGCATTAATAAACTCATTGGTACTATGGAAAAAAAGGTCAAGAAAACAAATTTTGTAGTTATGGACTAAGAAATACTTATAGTACTGTAGTGTTTTGAAGATAAACTGATGGTGATCAGCAAAGCCTGGAAATGTCAGAGTATTGGAATACAGGTCTCCAATGACCCTTCTCAACCTGAGCAACTGATTTAGAGAGAACTTTAATGTATTTAATAACACAAGATCCCTAAATGCCTTAAGGGCAGTGTCTGCTGAATTGGGAACTGAAGACAATATTGAGTTATATCTTCAAAGGTAAGGTGATGCTTTCAAGTTTGTTACTTCACTGAGACAAATGTAAGCCTGTCAAGTGTTTCACCGAATACAGGCTGTCGCAAACATTAACACAAACATTATCTCCTTTGTTCTTCTGAGATAGAGATTTTCACGTTCAATGCACCACTTTGCTATCACGTTTGACTCCTGTTGATGTTCACCCAAAATTTTATCTACAATGGATTTTACAGGGAAGCATCCTGCACCTCTTTCCACAGATCTGAAAGGAGATCTCTTTCATACTGCAGAATGTTTATCAGTGACAAAAAGAAAAATTGTTGTGGCATTGTCTTAATAGATCATCTGTGCCTCTTTCTTCAAAGAAAAGCTAGTCACTCTTCAGATTTTCCTTACCCAATTAATTTTTATTATAATTCTCAGTGTGGGTGTGTCATCTGGAACAATGACATTTATGTAATGGACATATACACTAGAAATTATGAGTTTCATTCTATTGACTGTAATAAAATGCTGTGCATAGCAGTGATTCTTCATCATCATCGGTCAAATGATCAAAGAAACCTCATAGTGAACCAGGGGTTATCTGTAGAAATGATCACTTATTTTTGAAAAGAGTTAAGACTTATTTCATCACAATTTGCAGCTACATTATTAATATTATAGAAAACTGAATTAGAGAAGGGGAAAATTGTGTACTGATGTGAATACCTAAGAATGAGCTGAAAAGAGGAGAATTTTAATCTAAATTTGATACACATTCCATTTGTGCCCTTGGCTAAATTAATTAATAACCCAGTTCATATTCTCTAGGTGAAGGTGCAGATAAACAAATGTAACCATCTCACAAATATATGGCTATGATTAAATAATGCCTGTAAATTGCCTGAAATCACAAGTTGCTACATTACTGGATATTTTTATTCCTAGCTAGTTCTAACAAGAGTATCACTTCAAAAGATAACACAGCTGACTTGAGCTAATCTTCAAATGAAAAATGAAAATTTATGCCTCCATACTTCCATTGACAGCCAGTGTCTCACTGGACTTCTGTAAAAAACAAGTTTTGCTTTTCAGAGGAACTGTAGTTGCTGGCTTTTAATAAGTAACAGTAAAATAATAAAAAATAAAAGCATTGGATAAATCACATGTATTCAATAGCAATAGACAAGGGAACACAGAGAATTTAGATATGTGTTAATGATCAAATCCTGGTAAATGAAAAAACTTGTATGTGTAAGTGTCTTTTTGACTAGACCAATAACATTTTTATTCATTAGGTCAGTAGCTATTTTCTTTGCACTTTTCTGCTTTTCCGCTGTTGTCTAAAATAGTGTCTGCACTTCATTTTAGGTGCATAATGATGTCTTCTCTAATTTGACATTTCAATTTCAAATATGCTACAAACAACATAAAGATCTTTCCTCTATCTTAGGTGGAGGTTATATTTCTAATTTTATTTTAATTATTATTTTACAAGGAATTGTAACTCTATTTACTAGATACATCTTAAAATAACTTTGTTGGGCAAGAAATATGTCAATGTCTCTGTCATGTGGGCAAGAAATATGTCAATGTCTCTGTCATGTCAAAAGTGAGCACCAGTATCTTTTACCTTTAACTAAAAATTCAGGGGTGATCACAGTTAGGAGTTATATACATTTAAATTCATTGAATATTTTTTTCTTCAAATTATGACATGACAGTGTTGCCATTCATTTGAGTATACGAGAACATGAGTTCTCTTAAGATACAATTTAGAAGGAAAGGATTAATTCCTTTTCAGTTTTCCTTTCAGAAACATGAATGCTAATCTAAGATCTGGAAAGACTCAAAAAGAGCTTTGCATTAGCAATGGGAGAAGGTAGTTTAATGAATGATCTTGACATGGCTTAATAGTGAAGAGATGTATATTACTAAACATAGAGTAAACCTATATGTTTTGAAAGTGATTTTTATCTTCTTTTATCTTATAGAGTTTCTATATGCAAAGTGGATGTAAGACTAGGACTTTTTATTATAAAGATCTGTATTTTTCCAAAAGGTTATCTGGTTACCCATGATATGCAATGTTGCATCTAGAAATGCATAATTGGCTCAATGAGAATGTGAATGTGAAAAATGTAAAGCTGGATTCTTCGCAATACTGTGTGCTGTAGATATTTGGTTGTATCTGAAGAAAGCAAGCTGATTAGCCTGATAAAGAAACCAGGGTCATTAACTCGACAAGAAAGTTATGGTGATAACTTAGGCTGCTGCTGATACTAACTACAATCTTCCAGATACTGTGACTTTATGAAGTAGTTTTTAAGAAGTGCAGAGCAACATTGCCATTGGGGGGAGTTAAGAGAATTCAGTTGTCAGAGAAGATTCATAGACTGATAAAACTGCTTTTGATTGAGACTTGTGGACCTTCAGTTTTATTTTATTTAAAGAAGAGATTGGAGTGGGAAAAGCACATAGAATGAGCAATGGGACCTGTGCTATATTAAGGCAATCATCAATCTGACATATTTATGTCTGTATGAACTTCCAAGATAGTTTTTTCTTCTAGACAGTTACGCAGATCTACCCCAAATGCTTCTGCAGCCTACACAGTCTGTTAAAATGACCCCAAAATTGTATCTTTTAGTTTGTTTTCAAGCTTACATATAGAGTTCCTTCATCCTTGAGAAGCACAATTGTTCTTCCTTGTTAAGCTATTAGAACTTTATAATTTAGCAGGTCTAAAACATATACATTTAATTGCATGTACTAATTTTATGAAAATATATTTTATGTTTTATTAATTAGCGTCAAGTAGTTCAATATCTTAATATGTGGTCAATTTTAATACTCAAACTGTTATTTTTATATGACAAATCTCCTTTCATCAGCTTTAAAACTAATCCATTAAAATTCCCTATAATACAGTTGAGATATTCCTTAGAAATTATTCCAGTACTCCATCCTGCTGTTGATAAGATATTGTCACTAAATAGGATGAAATGAGGTCATTTAATCATGCAGATCATTAATTCACATAAATGTATCTCACTATTGCTGTAAACCTGAAATAACTACAGTCAAATTTTAAAAATACATAACTAAAGAAAATTCTTTCCTTTTAAGCAAGTTGGGTTGATGCTGGTTTGGGTTTTTGTGGTTGTCGTTGTTTCTTTGTTTTGCATTGCTTCCTTTTGATTTTGTTTTTATAATATCCCTGTACTATAGTCTATTTTTTTTTAACACAACATAGGAGTCCCATGCATCAAAAGGTATAGGTTACTGTAAGTAATAGACTCTTCTGGGTCTACTTTTGTGGAATTTTGTGACAGAGCATGATCTTTTTTTTTTTCACCTTAAGGTAAGGAAGAGTAATATACAAATAGATCAAATAGAACCAGATATTGGCTTTAGATATTGTATTAAATCATTGCATAAGTCCTTTTGTCACTGTATAAAAGACATATGTGGCTTTCAGGCGAGTATTGTAAACATCTTCTGAAAGTTTTTAACAGGAAAGTAATTGCATAATAATACAGCTTGGGTGACCAGTTATTGTGGTATTCTGATGACCTTATAACAGGATATTTTACTCGCATTATTTCTGAAATTTAGGGTGGGTCAGGTGCAATATGTTTTAGTTTTTGCTTTATTCCTCACGACCCTACTCTAGGTTTAGTTGGTAGTAAATTAATTTCATTTTCTCCAAGTTGAGTTTATTTTTCCCATAATTCTCACTAGTAAGTGATCTCACTGTCTTTATCTTAACCAATGAGATATTTAATCTAATTTTCTCTCCCCATCCTGCTGAGGACAGGGGGTAAGAAAGCAGCTAATTGGATGGAGGTCTGGAAGCCATGTAATGTGAACCCACCCACAAGCATCAGTGTTGTAAATCAGCAGATTTAAGAAAAAGAAAAGTAAAAATAGGAATCTTTTTTATTTTAGCCTCCTCTAGTCTATCATGCAACAGAAGATGAATTTTGTAGCAAGAAAGTTCTAAAATATTTAAACTCAGGTTATACATTGACACAATTATCATAAGGAAATTTTTGTAAGATTCTTGAAATATGGGGAAAGCACCATAACAGTAAGTCCTACAAGCAGGGTGGAAAGGCCCTAAACAAACCTTCTGCTCAGTACCGTGATAGAGTCAAGTGCTGCACCTATAGCAGCTAAGCCTGGAAGATGGCACTGGAAAAGCAAGCTATTCCAAGGAGACTGAAACCTGGGTTCCAGCACAGCAAGATGTCTTGCATTGTTAAATTATACTGTCTGATGTTTTTCATCAATTTTACTGGAAGAAATTCCAGCCTCTTTGCTGGAAGCAGAGAAAACCTCCAGTCAGAATCAAAAATACTGAGGAAAATATGATAGGCATTGTCTCTTGTCATCACTTGCTGTTCCCATGTGATTTTCATTAGAAACATAAGGACTAATCAGTATTGATTAATTTGTATTCTGAATTCAGTGTAATAAAAGTGCAACCAAATACCATCTTCAGCAAAGGAAGCAATGGCTGAGGAATTTAAGTGGTGATATATATGCAGCTAGTATTTGATACTAAATTTAGTATGTGATGTTGGAACTAACATGGTGTTGGCTCAATATAGAGTGAATGTAATTCTCCACACAATCTATCAGAAAATTGCAGGACAGATAACTGACTTGAAACTCCTAAAAGACCTGTTTTGTTTGTTAAGATTAATGTGTCAAAAAAACTTTTTACCAATGAGTGAATCAGCATGTTTAGTAGGGAAAAAGGTATCCATGGTCTTAGATCTTCTCTTGTTCCAAGAAATAACATGCACATTTTCAAACCCATGGATTCATTGCCTGTGTGTTTTATTGACTTGTAGTTTCTTTGTACATTCTTATTTTATGTGGCTCAGTCTTCAGATAATTTTTGTTAGTCCCTGGTGGTTTTTTTTTTCATTTTGGCTATTTATATTGCTCTTTGAAACACTATTAATTTTTGGGGTTTGATTTAAGTTTGTTTTATATTGCTTACTTCAGGTTGTTTTCTGAAGATGTGCCACTTGTTGCCCTTTCCATTCTGCTTCCTTTTTTTTCTCTATGAAAGATAATACTTAGAAACTCATATTTGTTGCAGGTATGTTCATATAGACTAATTAAATTCCTGTTTCTTCAGGCAGGCTAGTTAGCAAGATTTTTCTCTTTTGTTACTGAGTACTTGTGTTCCTTTTCTGGTTAATGTGGTATTTATTTATTTTACTTGTTTCAATTTTAAGCTCTGTTTTTAAATTACTTTTATAGATGAGTCCTCTTAGTTGAACTTTTCAGCTCACCTGTTTTATTCATGTAGAATAAATAATTTAAGTATTTCAAATTTGGTGAGACTGTTTTTACAGGTTTTCTTCTTCCTTTAGTTCACTTGAGGCAAAACATTATGCAGAGTGTCATGATAGCCTTTTATGGAGGGAATGACTCACTCTTTTACTTACCTTTTCTTTTAGTTTTTCAGCTAGATGAGAGTAGGAGTAAAATGGAAGTTTTCATTTTTATATGTTTCAGTGTAGATGAATATGCCATTAGTCTTTTCTTTACATCTGAGAGGTTCTTGACATAACACCTTGTTCTGAAAAAATTAAAATCATGAATGACTTAAGAAAGATTAATTTAAAAAATAACATAAAGAATAAGCAGCAGCTGAATAAAATTGTAGCAGTAAATAGATTTCTAACCTGGCTGTTTCCATGACAACCTCCCTTCTTAGATTTAAAAAAACATTTCTGCATTACTCCTGTGCTACTCAGGATTTTTGTTGTATGTTATTTAAATTGATACATATTTCCATTTTAGTCATAAAAAATATCAGATGAAACACGACAGAAAGTATTGTTCTATTATAACAGTGTCATTATGAGTGATTTATATTAGGAGCAATTATATAACATGATGTCTGCATGCCATTTTCGTACTCATTTTCAGTATTAATATATTCCAGAGAGTTCAATAGGTTTTCTTTGCTTGTTTTAAGGGCAATCATCATTGCTGTAAAAAAAAATTGGAAATAGTTGGATATATTATGGTTTAATTTCCCTATTTTGTAGT
This sequence comes from Origma solitaria, assembly GCA_013397895.1. Taxonomy (NCBI): domain Eukaryota; kingdom Metazoa; phylum Chordata; class Aves; order Passeriformes; family Acanthizidae; genus Origma; species Origma solitaria. The sequence goes on from VZRL01000640.1 coordinate 763,542, forward strand.
TGTATAGACAACATCAATACAGGTGAGCTAAACACTTTCCTAGAGGTACCAGTCTTTTGTATCAGAGTTTAAACCAAGAGAGCTTACATTCAGAAAACAAAGTTTTAGACAGCTGAAGATAGATGAGATGAGATAAATACCAGCTGATGTGATTTATTCTGTGACTAGAGACACTGCAGTGAAAGTGGACAGAGGTCTCCTTAGCATTGTTCCGATGCCCTTCTTTCATCTTTATAAACAGATTTTGGTGATTTTTTTTTAATTCACAAAGTTTTCTTTTCTGTTCTTTGCATTATACCTTTAAGGCTCCTAAAACAGTTCATCTGTTTTAATAAAGAAAAATGTTTTCCTTTAATCCATTGCCTGGATCTGAAAAGGACAAGTGGAAAATATGTATTATAACTAAATGTGAATCACAAAAAAAATAACATGAAGGATGATACGTGTAGGAGGATAATAAGGGCAGAATTGCAGTCTGTACAAACAGTGAAAATTATCTGTAATAAGGCATCATTAAAAAGTTCAATAAAATGAAACCTCACAAAAGCTACCAAACAATTTTATTAAGTTCAACATAACTGGCAGTCCTTTTTAGACAACAACTCAGAATTGAAATAGTGAAGCTACTGCCTGAATTGTTGAAGTATACTGTTTGAGACAAACTGCACCCTATCTGCATACGTTATGACTCCTGCAATTAAAAATAAACATTTAAGTTAATTAACAGAATTGTTTTGCTGCAGCCAACTTATAGTCTAGGCTGCCCACATTATTAATCAGTTATTGCATCCAACCTCCATAGGCAGTCTTCAAGTCAAGTAGTCAGTCCAAGCAGAACCAGGAAATCTTGAGATCAGATCCACAGTGTTCACTTTAGCAACAATAAAGCAATGCTGATGTAATTAGCAATAACATAAAGGTTACCAGTGATCCATTTTGCATAACTGTTTCATAAGAAAGGAGCACCTGTGGAATTCACTGGAGTTTACTGCAGCATTATGTATCAAATGTAGGGACAATTTTACCCTAGTTATGGTCAAATTTAATGGTGGTCTGCATGGTTAAGTTGGGATTCCTTTGCAAGATTAATTGATTCTTCAACAAAATATTTTCATTTTCTCTAATTCTAGGGTGTTATGTCAGCTACTCTTCTTTATGTCTTTTCTTAAACTGTACACCTTAGACAACCTTTTTATCTATGCACCGTGTGCCTGGGTATGTTTTACTTTGGCGCAGATATTTTTAAAAACATAATTTCTGCAGATATTTTAAGAACATAATATAATGATTTGGATTGGAAGGGACATAGATGATCCTCTAGTTCCAGTGCTCCTGCAGAGACACCTTCCACTGTACTAGTTTTTTTAACCCAGCCTGGCACTGAGCATTTTCTGGAAAACCTGTTGCTGTGCCTCACCACCCTTACAGTAAAGAATTTCTTCCTAACATCTAAACTAAATCTGACCTCTTTCAGTTTGAAACCATTGTCCCTTGTCCTTGTCACTATCCCCCTGTAGAAAAAGTCCCTCTCCCTTGGTTTCATAAGCCCCTTTAGGTACTAGAATCCATCCCCCCTTGTCCTGTCACTACACACCCTTGGACCCCAAAGTCCTTTTCCATGAGGCTTCTTGCAAACCTTGTCAAACCTCTGCCAAACCTCAGCCCAGCTTCTATTTCTGTTTGGGATTGCCCTGTCCCAGTGCAGGATCTTGCATTTTACATTTTTTAACTACCTCTCAAACCTGTCGAGGTCCCTGTGGATGACATCCCTACCCTCCAGCATCTCAACCGCACCACACAGATTGGTGGTGTCAGCAGAACTGCCCAAGCATGCACTCAGCCCCATTGTCCTAGCGCCAACAAAGATGCTAAACAATACTGGTCCAGATAGGGACCCCTGAAAAATGCCATTTGCCACTGATCTCGTCTTGGACATTGAGCCATTGACTGCATCTTACTGATATATTTATTAAATAAGTTCAATATAAACTTTCTTGGTTGAGTATGTAGTTTCAGTTTCATTTTGCAGATTTCTTATGATACCTAGAAATTCAATTTACATATCAATGATAAAAACCACATTTGTATAAGCACAAATTCATTTTAAAATATACGTATCTCTCTAGCTGTGTTAATATATATTCATAATGGTTAATGTAAGTCATTGAAATTGCTAATGGAAATTTATTTGATTTAACAAACAAAACCATATGTTGCTGAAAAGTCTATACGCACCTTCTCAGGGGAGCATTTAAATAGAAAGTTCAGACTTCTATCCTTTCTATAGGCAATGAATTTTTCTCACAAGTAACTATATGAAATATTTTTTTCACTAAATTCCACATGAACTTACTTATTAACCCTGCACATCATTTTATTTTGTCTTCCTTAATATTTTTTAAATTATATGAGAAATATATCCTTATTTACTTGAGTGCGGATGATAAACCATGCTGTACTTCATGGGAATATGAAGTATCATTTCTATGCCTTCTTTTAGTACCATTTATTATACTCCTCTATGTTAGCACAGCCTTGCCCCATTTATTTTACTTCTTTACTGTTTATGAATTGAAATTGCTAAAAGGGCTGAGAAAATATACATATCCTTGCAGATAAAAGGTATCCTTACAGACCAACTTTGAATTACAAATTTATCACTGATGGACACTGTCACTCAAGGAAATATTAATCCATTTTAGTTAGCAGTGCAGAATACCATTTTTGGACTCCTAGTCTGCCTTCATAGGGAGGCATGGTTATTCTCTCCAGTCTATTTTGCATAAACTGTGCTTAGACAGGAAAATTGCTGTCTGGTTACTCTTCTACTTACTAGGGAGGAATCCTGTCCATAACCAATCTGCAAGTAGTCTCTGAGAGGATTCAGCAGCTTTCTTCCTTAAGCTTGTAACTCAGACTTTGCCAACTGTGTCAGCTGGACTTTCAGAGAATAAAAAGTGTGCTTTGACAGCTGGATGGGGAGTCTGTACATCAACCAGGAGAGAAACAGAGCATAGCACAAATTGCACATAATTCCAAGAGAATTATTCAGCTTTGCTAACTGGGATTTAGTTTAAAATGTTCTGTTCTTTGAACTGCTTGGTCAAATTCAAGTTTCTTTTTTTCAAGCAAGTTCATTTAGCTTCCTTTTCATGGAATTAACTTCCTTGTAATCCAAAACAAACCTTCACATATTTTTTTAATTTGTACTTGTTTTGGCTGGCATGGAGTTAATGTTCCTCATAGCACCTCATATAGCGCAGTGTTTTGGGTCTGTGACATCATCAGTGTTGATATTATATCCTCATTTCTTGCTAAGTGGTGTTTGCACAAGCAAGGCCTTTTATTTTTCTCACACTGCCCTGATGTAAGTAGGCTGGGGATGCACAAGGAGTTGGGAGAGACCGTAGCTGGACATCTGGGCCCAACAAAGCAAAGGGACATCCTGTACCATATGACATCATGCTCAGCCTATACAACTGAGGGAAGAAGGCGGCGAGGGATGTTTGTCTTTCAAAGTCAGGATTAGGCATGATGGAGCTCTGTTTTCCTAGAGATAGCTGAGCATCTGACTGCTTATGAACTTGCTTTTAGAATTCCTTGTTTTTCTTTGCTTGCATGCACAGCTTTGCTTTCCCCAGCAAACTTTTTTCTAAACCTGTGAATTTTTCTTACTTTTGCTCTTCCAGTTCTCTCTCTCTCATCCCACTGTGGGATATGGAGTGAGCAGCTGTGTTGAGATCAGCTGCCCACTGGCATTAACTAATCACATTACCATATCTTTTCCTCCTTGTTTTCACTCCATAAAATAAGATGCAATTATATTCTAAAGATTAATAAAGGCATTAACATATTATCATTTTAGTTAAATAGATTTGTTGCATATTCTGGTATGCTTTGAGATAAATTTAGCTCTGCTGTTGCAGAGCTGCAGCAGCACTCCAGTAGCGCTGTTAGTTCCAGCAACACAACAAATAGTTAATCCCACCAGTCATTTTCTTTCTTCAGGTATATGTAGGGAATTATCGGTGAGTAATCCTCTTGTCCACCCACCTAAGTCTTTCTAGTTACTTTTTTCTTTCTTTTACTTCAAATATACAGCCCTCCAACACAAATTATCTTCTCAAGCTGTATATCAACAACTTCTCTGATGTCAAGGTACTTTCAATAGAGTGGCATGTTTGGGTGATTCTATACCGCACGAGCTGTATAGAATGACACCAATCGTCATCCTTCATGACTTGTTACCTCTGTTGAATTGCATCTTTCTGTCTTATTACTCTGCAAACTCATGTCTAATTTGCCACCCATGGCCACCCACAGACTCTACTGCAAGAGAGAGAGCATCTCTCTCTTGAAGTTTCTCCACTTTACAAGATTTGATACTCATTTCATTCCTGTGGACTGTTGCTCTAATAAAAGAATTCTTATTCTTCAAAGTGAAAAGAGGATTACCTTTATCCACTGCTGTGGTAAAAGTATATAGCCATAGCTATGAACTGAACACTGGGAGTTTAGAATCACTTGCTACAGTTAACTTTTTCTTGAACTTTTTTTCTCACTTACTCTAAATTAACTGAGAAGACTGAACACAGCACCTTAAACTTTTATGCATTGTTTTAATGCAGCACTGAAATAATGCAATCATAGAATGGTTTGGGTTGGAAGGGATCTTAAAGTTCATCTAGTTCCAAACTCCACTGCCAGAGCTGCCTTTCACCAGACCAGGTTGCTCAAGATCTCATTGAGCCTGGAAATAAACGCTTCCAGGGGTGGGGCATCCACAACCTGTCTGGTTGTGACTGTTCTACTTTTTCACTGACCTTGCAGTGAAGAATTTCTTCCCAACCTCTAATCTAAACCTGCCCTTTCAGTTTGGAACCACTGCCTCTTGTCCTGTCACTACCTGCCTGTATAAAAAGTCCCTCTCCCTCCTTTTTAATAAGCCTCTTTAAGGTGCTGGAAGGCCACAATTAGGTGTCCCCAGAGCCTTTTCCATTCCGAAGAACCCCAGCTGTCTCAGCCTGTCTTCATAGGAGAGGTGCTCTGGTAATTTTGGTGGCCCTTCTCCGGCCCATTCTAACAAGTCTTATCTTGAGGACCCCAGACCTGTATGCAGTAATGCAGGTGGAAGCCTCAAGAGGGAAGAGTAGAGATGGAGAATACCCCTTTTTTGGCACACTCTCCATTCCTGTTTTGAATCAGCTTTTGGGGGTTTTTACAGGGGTTTGGGCTTTTTTTATGGTTGGCCATCTGGGCTATGAATGCACACTGTGGCCCACATACAGATTTTCATCCACAAGAATCCACAGTTCAGGAAGACAAGATCAGCTGTTTGATGTAAATGTGTGCTGTATATATTAATGGTTAGAAACACAAATCACAGTCTTATCTGTTACTTATCCAAATTTTGTTTTTCTTCCTTGTATTGTGACTTCTTCTTCATAGATGCAATTTTTTTTTACATTTAAATTAACATGCTTAATTTTAGCCACCTTAAGAAAAAAACCTATTATGAATTCTTCACTGTGATAGAAAAGGACAGCTAATGGCAAAGCTTTTCAGTCATTAGAAGCATCAGAACACAAAGTTAACATCCAGAAAGAAATAGAACTTTTAGACTAATGACTTTTTTGAATTTGAAAATATTCGGTGATATTGAAAATAATGAGATTTTGCATACTAAAAGTTTCATTAGATAAACTTAACCTCATAAAGAACATTATCACATAAAACCTATTTATAAAATTATCAGGATAAATATAATAAACAGTTTAAATGCTTAAGGTACTACTTCTTAGCCTCCACTTTCTAATTTTAATTATCTGACAAATTTATAACAAGGACAGAACTTTTTAACAAGTTAAAAAGAATAGATTTTTGTATACATTCTAGCATATGAAATATTATCTGGCTTTAGAAGGAGAAATTAATGGTCAAGACTTTCAAGAAATAATGAGACAATATTTCATAAAAAAATTTATTATAATTTAGAAGAAAAAATAGAATAATCTAATATTTCAGGAAGATTTATACCTATTATAAAAGATAGTCTATCATGACTTGTATTAAGTGGAATAACACTAGTTATCTTGTTGCCTTTTATAAAGGGACATGGTTTTGAGAACATCTCAAGGAATATCAGCAAAAAGTGCTAATGTCTATAATGTCACTATCATTTGTGAAAGTGCATTGATCAGATAATTGCACTTACTAGCTGTGCATGTGATGAATTAAATAATTATTTATTCTACTTAATGAAATCCACAGAAATAAATAGTCACATTGAATGTCTTCTAATTATTCATTTTCTACAAAAGAATTAATATATTTTGAATCATCAAAAGAACAGTCATTACCAACCAAACTTGATTACTCAGTGTAATGTACGTGAGATGCCTCCAGAAGAACAACCCAAAAAGCAGTGGAAGGAATAAAGTGTGTTAAATGGATTTCTTGTGGGTGCATCTGTTATCAAGTTGAAACTGGTGTTTAGAGTTTTTATTCTTTACGTCTATAATACTTTGTTGTTTAGAGGATTTTCAAATTAATATCACAAATGTCAGAAAGGTCCTACCAGCTTTTCACTTCTATACTCTGAGACATTTGAAACCTACCTATTTAAAAGTCTGCTTTTCTCAAAGTATTGCTCCAAAAGAATAGACTGTCGGAAATGATGATGATTATCATTACTCTGCAATATGTGCTTCCCTACTCTTTCCTGCCCCCCCAAAACAAAGAAAAAGTAACAATCTCTAGTAATATTAGAAGACAGTTTCTTGCTGACAGAAGACCAAGTAACATAATCATGCTCCTAAGTACTGGGATTTTTTTGTATTGTAGGTAAATGCTTTTATTGATGTATTTATATGGGAAAAATACAGTAACTGTTCAACAAGTAGGTGTACGTAAATAGTGGGATCTTATTAGAAACGCCTCAGAAACACAAGTTAAAATCTTGACTCTGATGAAACATTATGGACTTAGTAGTTATTTACAGTGAATCATGCATTTTTCAAGGTGAATATAGCTTTGAAAAAGAAAATACTTTATGAACCGCTAGCTTTGGAATCACTGGAAAAATATCTGAATGCATCAGTGTTGTCTTGGCTGTCAAACTGCATTCAGTTAATCTGTATTTTTCTGAGAAGAAAAAGTAAAAAATGTTTTAATAGAAGAATTTGTTTTGGAAGAAAACTGCCTTTTAGCCAAAACTAAACAAACTAACAACAACAATAAATAGTGGTGTTGCCATGGCGCTTCATTTTCTTTCTTTCATAACCTATAATCTCTGATTTTATTTCATTGCTAAATTACAGTCTTCATGTTTTGTGAGATACATGTTGTATCTTCTGAGTCTCACATCTATTTCTTGGAATCTGAAGTCAAGATTTCTCAACAAGTTAGGCTGTTTTGCTGAAATGATTGAGTGTTAAAATTTAAATGCTAGCCCTGACAAAATGACAGAAGCAAATGGGAACTGTGTATTGTCAAAAAAAGTGAGTGAGCAATTGGCTGGACAAGCAGTACAGAACAACTGAGAGATATGGGAAAAGAGATGAGAATGTGAATAATATGTGTAAAACCTGGGGTATGGATCTGACTGAAGTGGTGTTAAGCTGGCTCAAGAAACAGTAGAGAGCTGAGTCAGATAACAGATAGAACTCTACAGCCATAAGCAGACAGATATGGCCAGGCTAAAGCATGCTCACACTGAAAATACATTCAATTGGGAAACGTACTAGACCTGGGAAAACAATAGAACAACTTTCCTCAAGAGGACGAAAAAACAAGACAGGAAATTAATAATAAAAATTGAGTTCAAAATATTTTTTATGAAAAATGTAAGAGTATGAGCCAGATAATGTCGTTGCACTAGGGTTTCTCTGCAGTAAGCAGAAGGTAGCATGCTTGGTGGGTGACTACGCTGAGTAGATGCAGGTCAAAGGTTTCTATGTATTAACAGGAAAGATAATTGATCTTATAATATTTAAAATCGGTTAAATCCTACATAGTCTGCAGCTTGCAGACAGAACTGTTTCTATTACTGCAGTCTTGCTGCCCTAGAATACCCTTTCTGATTTTTTCTGAATGATCTGTCTCCTCATCCAGTTTTACCGGTAAATGTTCTTTTTGTCTAAATGGCAGAAGAAGAGTCTGACTATAAAAGCTCTATTGTCATTCAAGTGATTGTTCCTCGTATTTATATCGATATATATCAATTGCATATAATTTTTTAAATGAATATAGCTAATAAACTAAGCAAAAATAATTATAATGAGTATATAACAGAGATGCATGCCCTAAGTGAAACCAAAATACCTGAAAATAGAAATGCAATGAAGAAAACCATGAAACTCCCCCACATATTTCTATTTAATTTGTATATTTTGGTAACTACCTTTATTAAGATCAGTTTAAAATAAATTTATTTTGCATCTCCTTTATGGTGTACTGGACATTAACAGATGACTCAAGCTGTTAACTGGCCATGATGAAAGAGCTAAAATGATCTACTGCTCCAGTATTTCCTCACAATCAGGTGCTACAGACATTTTTGAAAAGACAGTTCATGTACTCTTAATGCTAACGACATTAATCAAAATGGATTTTATGCTACTAGTGAGTTTTGTTCTTTTAGCTGAATTTCAATGATTACTTAATCACAGCGTATAATTGCCACCATGTTTAGTAGTCCATCACTCATGAATTAAATATTCACAGAATTCAACTGCTATTTGAAAATATGGAAAGTAACTTAGAGAGCTGGTTGCCTGGCACACAAATAGGGACTGTAGGATCAATAGTCTGACCCATATATATTAAATCAGTTACCTTTATTTGATCATAATGAATTATATTTGAATACAATTAAAGATCAAAGGGCATATGCATCAGAACAGAGAGATTAATTCCCAAGGAACATGATGGGCTGGACATGGAGTGATATAGGAATGTTCTAAAATATAATTAAGTTCTACAATATTATGCAAAACATGACGTGATGTTGCTTTATTGACCACTTTTTAACTAAGTCCTCTTTGCTTTGTTTAATTTTTTTCAAGTTTATAGTAGTTTTTACCGTTTAGTTAGTATCAAATTGTGATCATAGTGTTCAGCAATATTTGGAAAGCAAATTTAAAGCCTTTATTTCTGCCTCAAAAATTGAGGGTTAATATCACAAGGCAAGAAACTTCTCTAGAACCTCAATAAAATTCTCAGCAATATGAAATAAATTGAGACACAGGATAAGGCTAAATTATTTTCCCACTTCAGTGAAAGTGAAGAAATGTAATTTAGAGGTTAAAAAAAAAAAGTCATATGATATGTATGATTATATGGTGTTTTGGAAGAATCCTTGAGGACACTCCAACACTTTAATTATATTTGCTGTCCACACAGACTGAGAACAACAGCCTCTCACCCTGCTGGAAGCATCACTGCTGTTTGTAGGCAGACTGACTTCTGAGCAGTGTGGGTTTACATTCTTATGTGGCAGATTCATTGGCAAAAGCCAACACAGATTTAACAAAGGTAAATTGGGTTTAACCAACCTGATTGCTTTCAATGATGAAACAGTTTGTTCACTGAGAGAGCTGTGAATTCACTACTTTGACTTTCAAAAATCATTTGGCACAGTCTCCCACAACATCCCTTCTGACAATTTGGTTAAGAAATGGACTGTATAGATGGACCACAAGTGGTAGAAAATGGTCTATGCTATTGAGCACAAAGGAGGGTGGATAAAGTTGAACTGGCACCCACTCATGACTGTGTTTATTCAGGGTTTAATATCTTTCTAGACTATATGGATGACAGGACTGAATGCATCATCACCAAGTTTGTGCATGACATTAAACTGGGTGGAGAAGTGATTTAGCCAGAAGGAAGAGCATCCATACAGAGAGATTTTGACAGGCTGGAAATCCGGGCCCGCAAGAATCACAAAAGTTCAACAGGGTTGAATGTAAAGTCCAGTAAATGGAATAATCCCAAAGAGCTTCACAAGCTAGGGTCTTTGCCCCTATGAGCAGTTGGGAATATATCTCTGCCTGAAAGGCCCTGGGACCAGAGTGCATAGCAAGCTGAACTTGAGCCGGTGGGACATGCTTCAGCAGGCAGAAATGGGCATCCAGAAACCATGTCCTGGGCTGCAACATCTAGCAGATGGGGAGCAGACCAAGGGAGGTGGTTTCTCAGCTCTCCTTGGCCCTTTTTAGGCGACACCTGGCGTACTGTGTTCAATTATGTTCCTCCCAGCAGAAGAGAGATATAGGAAAGTTGAAGTGTCTCTTGTCCCGCTGTGGGGTCCAAAATGAGTAAAGGGTTGGAGAACTGAATATATGAAGAAACATTGAAGGAATTGGGTCTATTCAGCTTAGAGAAGAGACATCTCAAGAGGGATCTAGTCACAGTTTTCCAGCACCTAAAATGTACTTAAAGAGGACATCAAAGGTACTCACTCCACGAAGATGCTCAGTGACAGAGGAGGCAATGGGCATAAGTAGCTTCAGGACAAACTCTACCAGGATTCAAGAAAATAATTCTGTGCCATGGGAACAATTCAACATTGGCATAAATTATCCAAAGTGGTTAAATGTCCCTTGCTGGACATATCCATGTCTTGCCCTGTTAGAGCCCTGGATAACACAATTTTAAGACTCCGCTCTCAACTGTAAGTGGGACCAGGTGGTTACCACACATTTCTTCTGATGTACACTTTCCTATGGTTCTGTACCAGTGATTGCATCTGGACATGCTGGTTGTAGTTTGTTTACATGTAGCATGTTGGCTACTTCTGTCTATTTGGCAGCCCTGACTGGTTAGTCCCAATGTTAGTCTAATATCAAAATTATCTTGCAAACATATGCCTATAAATTCTGCAGTTTGGTCAATCACTATTCGTTACTTTAAAATTACAAATATTTTTATTTTGTTTATCTCATATTGTAGTTAAAGTCTGTCAGAATAAGCCTAAGTTGGAAGTATAAGATTTCATATCTGATAATAAAGATAGTGAAACTCTCAACTGTTTAGTTTCACTTCCTGTTTGAAAGAAGTCTTTCCTTGTTTGGAGAAGTTAAAAAGTAGAAAGTATTTTTTATAATTCAGTTATCAAAATGTAATGTATTAACTAAACCATTTATTTATTAAAAACAAAATGTGAAACATTATGCCTAGACAAGCAGTGTGAAAAAAATCAGAAGACAAGTTGTAATTTCTTACAGAAGACCCTGTAGGCTGTATTTAAAAAATCAATTTTATTTAAGTTCATTGATTTTTTAATAGTGAGCATGTTAAAGATAGTACAAATGTTATACAATAATTTGATAATATAGATAAAAGATGGAGGAGGAGTACTTGGCTTAAAGGATAAACATCATCAATGTGAATTAATCATTTGGTGCATTCTACAGCAAGCCATTTCCTAGTGAGGATCTGATAATCTGACTGTACATTACATAAAATATGTAAGTACAAAAATTTAATGGAAATATGAACAAAGAAATGTATCCAATAAATAGACTAAAAGAGTAACAATATTTTCCATTGTATTAGCTGGGACATATATTCTATATAAAAAGAAATGTTCGAGTTGCACATTTTCTCTTTTTTAATCTTCCAACAGGAGACACAATTCTCCCCCTTCCCTGTGCCTCAGTCTTCCTTTTCCAAAGTGCTAATAAAGGAAGGACCCAACATAGATCCTCAATTGAAAAGGCAAAAAAAGTAGGTGCTATAGTTACGCTGAAGTTGATTATTTTTTCTTTTAATGGTAAACAAAGGACAAAAGAAGGGAATGCTACAACTGACCTGGGAAAAAAAGCAAGTTCAGTGACTGTTCCACATACAAGTTTGGCTCTTATAGTAGTCTACCAGACAGGTCACATCTGTTATCACTGTTTATACTGCAGTCTTTGCCTCAGGGCTCAGCAAGAAGACATCATGCACTTACCAGGAGTTCTCTGTGCAAGTAAGTTCTGGTATAGCCAGGACAGAATCTGCTCCCAGTTCTCTCTGCAGTGTCTCCCATCCCAACATCTCAGCTCATACCATTGCCTAGACCACGAGCAGGGACTTTTCAGCCCTTATGGGAAATAGGAAATCGGCCAAAGATCACAAATCAAACCAAATTCCCCACCTACTCATAGATGTTAAATAAACATTTCGAACACAAGGTCTTTTTGAGATGAGGCTAGAGGGGTGTTTTGTATATCTGTGCTTGGGGATTTTTTTTTTACTGAATCTTGCACTTCTAAGCTTTTCCTTCCATAGACTCTAGTCTTGGGAATTGTAAAAAAAAGAAAAATAGAAACCAGTGCATCCACACGTGTACAGTATCATCAACAAAGGCACAGGATGTTATCGTAATAACATATGGCTTTCTTAATCTTGCCAAGAAAAATAAAAGTTTTGTGCCTAAATCTGTGAATGCTTGAGCTCTTGCTCCTAATTTTATTGGTAGCTAACTCTGCCAAGGCAATTCAGAGGTAAGTCACAATACTCAAACTCCTTCCTGAAAATTTCGTTCTCAGGCAACTTGACTGTAAAATAATTTTTGTTTTGAGCTGAAGAAAGATACTTCGGTCTTTCAAGTACTATGGTGGAAAAAAAACCTTTATCAAGTGTTTGCCTGTGTCATGTTAATATGAGTGTGTTAACTTCAATGTGTCAGCTATGAATAATTTCAATCTTTTTACGTTGTATAAAATACGGCAGGGTTTTTTAAGATTTAGAGTTAAAAGTTTTAGGTCTTCCTTAATCGGGTTCTGGGCACGTGTGTTTAAGCCATAGTGAAAACTGCAAGTGTCAAGCACCATGGCATCCTTTTTGTCTTACAGTGTACTAGAAGCAAAATTGTTTGTATTCCAGTTTCTCTCAAGAAGAAACAGGTGTTTTAGCTGCTGCTGGAATTCCCTGATATGGTAATGATAATAGTACAGACATCTTCACTAAGATGAGCCTTTCACCCCTGTAAAAAATCCCAAAGAACACCAGCCCTTGTAGATAAGATCAGAAGCTGGAAGCACATGGATAGTCTCTAAAAGCAATCTTGACAGTACCAAATATGAGTTCTTTAGCTAGAGATGGTATTAATTTAATTCATCTTGAGCTACCTTTCTCTGAAATAGCCATGGATAAATTACATATCTGCATAGTAAGCAGGAGAGAAGATGTATTTTTAGAGAATGATTCCTTTAATAATTTTAGATGTCTATTTTGTTTTAAATCAAACACATTTGAAAGCTTCATGAACTGCTTCTTCTCAGAAAATGTAGATATCTGAAAGCAAATAATTTTATCTGCTTCGATCTATCTGAACTTTCTCCTAAGGTTTCCTGTGTGTTTGTGTGGGTGTGCTAAATATGAAATTATAATTCAACTTGGACTGCCCTGGGTTTCCATTGCACTGGAAAAAGACTGTAAAGATAAGAGAGTGTGCAATTTAGCCAATTAATTCAGATATTGAGAATGGCTCAATTTCTGAGCGACTCAAAGAATTTCAAAGAATACCCTTTGAGCTATAAGTACCCTTCCTTCCTTCATGAATAAAACCATAACTCTAACATCTCTGAATAGTGGAAGAGGAACAAGAAATTATACACATGCCTTTGGGTATGATTTTCAACTGTAAAGGAAATTTTGAATTGAAAGGGTTTTTTCATTATTAGAACACACAGAGAGGTTTAAAAACTTCTGGTATATCAGTGGCAGTATATCCAGTACATGTTAATCTTTAGGATCAACTTAGGAAGAAATTGAAGAATGAAAGCCTCTTGACACAATCATATTAATAACAAAATACATTTTACATTGTAGTGTTCATCATCTCCATGTAATGGAATACATGTAACATTTGAAATATCTGACCTTTCTCAAATGATTATGGAGTCTTAATTCTATCTTCTGCTAGAAAACATACTTTTTCTTTCAGGAAACAGGGATTTGTCAAGTCTTACATCTTTTAAATCACTCTTATATGAATAAAAGTTACCTGAAGTGGAATCAAAACATTTTCCAAATTAGAAAATTGACTATTCTGTTTGGAAATAGTTAATTATTCCTTCTGTAACTAGTGATAATACTACTTTATAAAATTGAGAAAAAGTAGGCTTTGTTCTGTATTTTCTCTTTGGACTAATAATTAAGGTTTTGGGAGGACCTCAAGAGGTCATCTATGTCAGAATCACATTTAACTTGAAAGTTAGATCAGGTTGCTGAGGGGCTTGTCCAGTAAAGAACTGAAAATCTCCAGTGGTAGAAATGTCACTGCCTCTCTGAGTGACCTGTTCCAGTAATTCAGGGACCAAAACTGCATCTGACTTCCTCAGCAGGTTCATGGATGACCACAAATTAGGGGAAAGAGCTGATATGGTGGAGGGAGGTATTACCAGTGAAGGTAGCCAATAAAGATGTAAAAATGGTCCAGTAGAGCCTCAGGAAGCTCAACAAAGGCAAACAGAAAGTTCAGCCGCTGAGAAAGAACCTCTTGCATCAGTGCTGAGACTGAAGTGCTGGGAAGAGCGCTGCAGAAAATGTCCTCGTTCTGTCTTGAACCAATTAGCGTGAGCCAGGACTGCACTCTTGTGGTGATGAAGACTAAACGCACAGAAGGCTGCTGCGGTAATTTGACCTCAGCTGGCAGATAAGTCTCCCCACGTGTGCTGACTGAGTCCTCTGCAAGGGGATGGGGGAGAGAATCAGAAGGAGGAAAGTGAGAAAAGCTTGCTTTGTGCAAGAAAAGCAAAATAAGAAATAAGTTCACTGCTTCCTATCACAGGCAGATGTTTAGCCACTTCAGGAAAGCAGGGCCTCAGCACACATAATGGTTGGTTGGGAAGACAAACACCATGACCACAAACGCCCTGGCCCCACTTCTACCTTCTTTCTCTGACTTTTTACTGCTGAGCGCAGTGTCATGTGGCATGAAATATCTCTTTGGTTTATTGGGGTCAGCTGTGCTGGCTGTGTCCTCTCCCAGCTTTTTGTGCATCTCCAGCCTCCTCTTTGAGGAAGCAGAATGGGAAGAAGAAAAGGTCTTGACACTGTGAAAGCACTGCTCAGCAGTGCTGGTATGTTAACAATATCTCGGTGAGAAAATCAAAACAGCACCAGAGGAGATGTTACGAAGGGAATCACATCCATGGCAGGCAGAGCCAGGCCAGCTGTATTAGTGAGATCATTGCTAGCTGGCTGAGGGCAGCTGTTATTGCACAGAGGAGGCCACAGCTGAAGTAATATGTCTCCTTCTGGGTCCCAGGGAAAGAAATATGTTCATGAAGGAAAGCATATCCGTCTGAGGATCACTAAGGCAGTTAGACAGATGGAATACATAACTTGAGAGGAGACAAAAAAAGGCTTTGCTTGTTTAGTTCAGGGAAGAGAAGTCAAGCAAGAGAGGCTTTAACTCCAGTCCAATGGAGAAGGTGGAGCAGACTTTTCCCTGACATGTACAACAAAAGAGCAGAGGCTGTTAGCCCGAAGTTGTAGCAGAGTTTCCAGAGAGATTGCAGAATCTCCATCCTTGGAGTTTCTCAAATACAACTTGACACAGTCCTAAGCAACATTAGTTGCATTTGAAAGTAGACTTGCTTTAAGCAGAGGCTGAAGTAGATGACCTCTATCTTTCTAACATAAATTACTTCACAATTCAACAGACTGGCTATTTCATCTCCCTATTACCCACTAAACCAGTCTGGAAGAAAATACATTATTTATTTCTGTATGTGATCTTTTTGTCTTCTTTATTTTAAAGAGTCTCTTACCTGAATTATTTAGAATATGAATGTAAACACATGAGCTCAGAGTCTCTTGTGAAGCTTTCTGAACTGTTTCTGATGCTATTTCCCTAATGGATCTGCTTCCTATAATTAGCATAAAACTCAGCAGTTTCATGTAGTTTCCCAGATAGAGTTAACAAGCAGTTGCTTTGTTTCTATCTAATGGAGAATTAATTTACCTGCACTGATATCTCTTCAGGCAACACGTTTATGTTATTAGTTTTCTGGTGTTGCTTTTAAAGATACTATTTTTTAAAATGGGAAAAAAATAAAGCTTTTTTTAAGCTCCTTGAAAGGGAGCTAAGAGAATAAAAGAACACTCCTTGTCATTTTATCTTTGAAGTGAAACCTTTGTGTAAGTAACTGTGAGTCATTCGGATTTGCTACCTGCTGAAGTAAAGTACTTGCATGCTGTAATACTGCAGATATATATTTTTGAAATACAACTTCTGTAAAATTGAGTTTCTGTAAAGGTTTGAACTAGTGAGAAGAAGAGAAGATGTTTTAATATGTTCTTTCCTGAGATACCTTTTAAATGATGACAAATAATGATAGGATGAAGCCTCTATTAGATGGTACTTCATGGGGTATGAAGCTGTACTTCAGGGATACTGCAGAAATGTAATGAAAAATCATTAGGAATTTTAAAAGAGAACATGAATTTCTTTTATACACCAAGAAGTCATTATGTACTATTGCTGTGTTCAAGTGCCTTTCCATGATTTCATTATTAACCTTAATTTCCAAGAACTTTATAACTCAGCCATTTTAAATCATATTACAATGCACCTTATCTCTCAAAAAGCATGCATGCTAATTTTGTTTAAAAAATTTGAGTATACTTAGTCTAAATATATTGACATTATTGGCTGAGGGTCAGACAGTACTAACAACTTGAAAAGATGCTCTTCTTCAAAGATCATGTGCTGAAGTGCTGATGTTAAGGTCAAATTTGAAGAAAGCTTAATTTAAAATAATGGGTTGGACTTGCCTGTGAGCCAGTTCAGTCTGTGGAATAACCGGTAGTTCAAAAAATCAACCTAGACAGAAGAGACAATGACAAGAAAAGGTCTGGGAAAAAAATGAAATGTCAAGGCATGAAAATGCAAAGGAAGGTAGCTGTGAGCTCTGCAAGTATCCCAGACACAGAAGAAAATTATGAGTTCACTTAAAATTGTGTTGAGTAATCCAGGTTACTGATGAAGTTTGAACTGGACTACCCATGAGCTGTATCATATAAGGATCTGGTTTTGAGAATTACTGTATTTTTCACAATCATACTTGTGATCATTTTATTTTTGTCTACACACAGCATGAAATTGGAAATTTCTATCTCCATTTTCACATGTCATGAGTTAATTTCTCCAGTGTGGGGTCTCTGTCATGACTTCTCCAATGTGAATCCTCACCACGGGCTGCAGTTCTTCATTAAATGCCCCAGCATAGGTGTGTTTCAGGGGGTATACGACAGACTGCTCCAGCATGGCTGCCCCACGGGGGCACAGGGCATCACACAACTCCTGTCAGCAAATTTGCTTCAGCATGGGTTCCCAGCCTATTTTGGGCATTCAGCAGCTCCAACAGGGACCCTCCACAGGCTGCAGGTGGATCTCTGCTCCTCTGTGCACCTCCATGGGCTGCAGGGGAATCTCTGCTCCAACACCTGGAGCACCTTCTCCCCTTCACTGACCCTGGTATCTGCAGAATTGTTGCTCTCACATACTCTCACTCCTCTCTCCTGTTGCCACTGTGAAGCAGTTTTTGTCCACCCTTCTTAACTACATTATCCCAGAGGCACTACCGCTGCTGCTGATGGGCTCAGCCTTAGCCAGTGGCAGATCCTTCTTGGAGCTTAATGGTATTGGCTCTGTTGGACATAGGGGAAGCTTCTGGCATCTTCTCACAGAAACCACCACTGTAGCCCCCCTCCTACTGAAACCTGGCCGTGCTCCAGTACATCAATGAAATTACATTTAAAAGTTTGGAAACTCAATCACCCTGATGGCTTGCAACCTTATTTCTTTTCAATCACAATCAGTTTGTACCACTTTATTTCTCTACCAATACTATTCTTTTCATGGAAATATGTTTTGCGATACAATTGCATAGTTAAATGCTTCTACCTCTTGTTTAAAAAGAATCCAAAATTTTATGTCATGTTTTACTGATCAGTATTTACTATATATATCCTTTATAATATAAACCTTTAATATATACATTAAAAGATTCATATATGTGACTCATATATATGAAAAAATTATGCCTTTCAGTACAAAGGAAATGTGTATATATATAAAATACGTGTAACCTACAAGGCATTATATGAAAAGGAGAATTGTTTGTGAAATGAATGTGACTGAAGATCTAATAATTCATAGCGATGAAGCGATAAGAGATATGCTGGTCTGGGCTTCTTGAGAAAACCCCCAGTCTGTAGATGACCAGTTTCATGTGCCAGTACCAGATGAATCCATTCCTGATTTTACTTGGCAGCTTTTATTTATTCTATAATCTAACCACTGTAAGTGAACTTGAGTTCCTCTGAATTCTTGTCTAAGCATCAACTACATATGTTTTTCATTTGTTTAATATGCTAATTACCTACTTATGCATTGCATAATTCTAGAGCTTACCAAATTCTTGGAAGCAAATAAGTGTTATAATTAATAAAGCTCCTGTTTTATTTATTTGTCATCAAATACTTGACTTCTTTATTTTTCCAAGAAAAATAAACTTTAAAAAACCCTCTTTGAATGCACTTTAAAGCTATATTTTTCCTTAAAGTGCTGCATTTATATACTTTATAAATATGTTATTTTGCATCTGATAAACTCCACTGAGTTGTACTTTAAAACACTCAGTACATATTTATTTTACTATATTTCAGAATAACTGCATATTGGGTGCTCCAACATCTCTTCTACAGTTTCCATTGACTTTGCATTCCTGTTGCCAGGTTTATCAACATATTCCGAAATGAAAATTTGGCTTTCTATTCAAAAAAGGAAAGTGGTATCTTGTAATCTATGTTGCATCGAAATACATTCCAATGTTTATAAAAATACATTTTATCATATTTTTACACCTGTCTGCTTGGATAAATTTTGCATAAATGATTATTTATTCTCGTAATCAATTTCAAGGACAATGTAAATATTCATGAATTCATCATACCAATATTAATGTGCTGCCGTTTTATTCACATAATAGGGAGTCTTTGATGCATCTATTATAATCTCACATACCTTTTCAATTTGGCAGTGGTAAATTAAATACAGGAAACAGATGCTTTTTCCATTCACAGAATTTAAAGAGTGATAATAAATTATTGCCATCAGTCATAGTAAGTGTAAAACTATATAGGAGAAAATAATCCACACAGCAGGGAGTCACAAATATATCCCTCTTTGATTAATCTTTTTTGTGTGTTCAGAATGTGTCCATTAAAGGGTCTGTGTATTCAGTTCTGTGTGGTTAAGAATTCTGATACTCTTAATATCATTTGTTTAATTTTCAACATTGTGTACATGCTCATATATAGTAAAATGTCAGGTCAGACATTTAAGAAGAGTAACTTAGTCAGAGGGAAGGGAAGGGGAAGGAAAGGGGAGGGAAAAGGAAGGAGAGTGGAGAGGAAGGGTACAGGAAAGGGAAAGGGAAAGGAGGGAAGCAGAGGGAAGGGGAGGGGAAAGGAAGGGGAAGAGTAGAAAGCATTGTGCATCCTGGAAAAAAGTGTCCATACAGAGGAATAAGGCTTGGTAGAAAATGTTCCGTAGGAAATGCCGTATATCTGTCCATTGTGCCTGTCCATGGTAGGTTGCTATTATAATATTGATATGGATTAGCTTGCTAGAATTCTATTTTATTTCACTAGAGTTATTCTAATAAACATGCAGATTGAAGGCTTAGTAAAATAGGCATAAAACTCCAGTACTTATGCTCTGAAGCAAGTGGATATCCCACTTAAAAATTCCCCAAACTTTGTTTGTTACCAACGTCACAAGGATATCAGGCTTGTGAAATAAACATTGAGCAAAGACCTCTATGGACTCACAGAGCTCTCATTTTTAAGCTTGTTTCTCAAGATAAATAGTGACTTGTATGTATTCTTGCAGGGTGCCTTTCATATGTAATTGTACACAAAATTCAATGGTAGGCTCTTCTTTCCTTTGAAGTTGTTGTAATATTATCATCATAATATCTATTAATAGTGTAGTAGCCACAATAGGTGCCCAGTTTTCCTTCATTGACATCCAAGCACTGGAGAAATATATTTCCATTGTCATTTACACATTTTTTTAATGTTTTATATCCAGAACTCTGGTGAAGGGGGTGTACAGCCTTGTCATTATAAGATAGTAAGTTGCTCAGCCAGCATTAGGC
This sequence comes from Origma solitaria, assembly GCA_013397895.1. Lineage (NCBI taxonomy): Eukaryota > Metazoa > Chordata > Aves > Passeriformes > Acanthizidae > Origma > Origma solitaria. The sequence continues at coordinate 783,707 of VZRL01000640.1, forward strand.
AATCAAATCAACAGTTTTTTTAGTAGCAGTCAGAGTTCTACATGGCTGTTGTTTCAATCACTATAGAACTCCCAGTGGTCTTAATACATTTTCATTTTGTCCATGCATGGCTGAACCCAGAAAGCATCTCTGTAAAGAATAAACCCAAAACGGGAAAATAGAAAATGAGTCAAGGTTATGCATGAAATTAGGTAAAAGAAAGAAGTGCTGTGTGGTGATCTACCAGTTTTGCTTCATTGGGCACAGTAGCATAGTACTGTTTCACGGACACAGAGCCAGGTAGTTGGATTAGTCTCATGGATACTCTCCCTAGAGCCAGATCAGAGATGGCTGGAGCTGATGATGTGACTGGGTGGGGGCTGTTTTGGTCTAGGCACAGCCTGCCTGCTCCCCTGGAGGGCTAGAAGGAAATGCAGTAGTACTCCTCAGAAAATACATGATATTGTGTTGTCTCTGTGACTTGTTGGATCCTAACATTTCAGACCATACCTAGCTCACGGATTTCCTCATTTCTTCACTGTGCTGCAACATGTATTGCAGATATGATCTCGCATTTTTTAACATGTGCATATTCTTTGTTCAGAATTACTTGTTTTTTGTTTGGGTGTGCTGTGGAAAGAAAACAGTGTGTATGCTTTAAACTTGCTGTATACAGCAAATTTTCAGGAACTGAGTATTGATGTTGGTATTTAGATTTCAGCAACAGGACCTTGTCTATGCTACAGTGTACCTATGAACCCATTTATGTATCCATGTAAATATAGACAAGATATATTAAGGATATATGCACATGCTACCTCACAGACAGCTCCTTCCACTAGAAAATAGTTAATATAGCCCTTATTTCAATTGCCATCTAGCAGAAGAGCAGTATGATTAAGGAATGTTCATTCTCAAAGTGTCTATTCTGCATACAGGAAAACCAAACTACAGATTATTTCTTAGAATGTACCTGCCCTGTGTTGACTCTTCAAAAGCATTCATTCCCAGGCACAGAATGAGGCAAGTGGCTCTGCCATCACACAGTCCCTTCAACCAAGGCTTGGTTCAACCATGTGATACCCCATTGGTATCCTGTGAAGCTCACATAAAGAGAACCATTTTATTCCAGGCTTTTTCCTAGTAGTGAGTTCTGTATATTGTTTTATACAGTCTCAAGTATCTCAACCAGTATGTTCTAAATGATGGCACCGTTATGTAACAATCCTTGCTTTGAAAACTCAGTATATCAAACTAGGTCAGAAGACATTCCTAAATGCTGAATTCTGTAATGAGAAGTGCAGTCATTTTATGAGCAGCCTCCGTGAACCTATTAGTAATTTCCTTTGCATTCCAATTGCAAACAATTATATTAGCATCTCTCTAGGCTCCTTGTAGAGAACCATTTCAAATCAGACCTGTGAGGGGTGTCAGAAGAGAACAATGTACGTACAAAGATATTTTGCTTCTGTGTGTCTGGTGATAAGGAACCGTAGTCTATAGCTGGTCATTTTCTGGGTATAATTAAGACATCGTTAGGTTAACAGAAACTGAAAATGCACTACTAGATGAATGATTACAATTTAACACATTCTGTAGTAGGAAACTAGCATCAGATGAAGTAGAAGTAGTTTCCCTCTGGTGCAAAGTGTCTCTGACAGGAACGTGATACACTTAGAAGCAAAGTCTATAAACAAAGGCAAAAAGAATAAAGAAACAACTGCTGAGAGTTTTGGAATAGGGTGCATCTAGTGATTTATTGAGTGAATCAATGCACTGTATTTCTCAGTATTTACTGTATAAAACCATAGCCCTTGGCAGTGTAAATTCATTCCTTTCATGATTTTTATGTGTTTGGGTATTTAGTATTTGTTGCCAGTTGATGTAGAAATTAATAGCAAGAAATAAATTAATAAAAAATCATATTGGCAAAAATATTCTTGTATAATTTTTGTCATATTAGGGAGATATATGTACCACCAAATATTCTTGTTCCTATCAGAAAGATTAAGCAATAGATTTCTAAGCCAAGTCCCTGCTTAATATTTCAGCTGTTTTAATGTTCATTTATTAATTAGACAGTAGCATGGGAAACGTGCACAGATAGGATATGGGTTTGATGGATGAGGACTGAAAACATTCAGAAAAATGACATATTCCACTGTTGTTTAATAAAAAATAGAGCAGAAGTACCTTTCTTTCCTTTCTTTTTTTTTTTTTTTCCCCTGTAACAACACTATTTACTAAAACAATCATTCATTCATCCAGAAAAAAGGATGCAAGGTTTTGGTTCCTTGCTCAGCTTACATCTCCCACTACTGAGAACAATACCAAACCTTATTATTGGACAAGTGTATGAGTTGGGCAAGATGTATAAACCCTTTCTGTAGCAACCATATCACTGCACATTGGGGGATTCAGGGTTCACAGATGTGAGAAAAAGCATGCAAGAGAGTTTGTGCCAGCTCTCAGCAGCCTAATGCTGATGTATTCCCACTGAGAGTATGAACTTGCATTCAGCCCCTGTTCAGAAGAATATTTCTGTACTCTATTTGAAACAGATCTGACCTAGAACAGGTATAGTCAAAACCCTGCAGCCACAAGTTTATATTTTCTATTTTTCTTTCCCAAATATTGCATTTGTTGCTACTCATTCCCAGAATGAAGCAGAATACGGGAATCTCAGAGTAACCCAGCTGTACAGGGCTCACTACTGCAACAGTCAAGCTCAAACCTGCTTAGTTGACAAGAGACCTGATGCTTTCTTCCTACATTTCTCCCTTTCCCCATGTGTGCTTCCTCATAAAACCATAGTATGCATGCACACAGCATATGCATCCCTTTAAAAGAGGGGATTACTTCAGTACTGGCCTTGCACATTCTGGTATGCACATCTCAGTTCAACATTTAAATATAAAGAGAAATCACTTTCCTCTTTCCTATTGACTCATTTTCATAACTTGCTGCCTGGAACTCCGAGAGCTACAGGCTGTCTGATTCTTGCTTACAAGGTAAGACACAACTTTGAGCAGTGGGTCCATCGTGTGACTGAGACAGCTCAGATATCCAAAGACCAAACCTAGTAAAACTCAAGAATAACATCATTTTATTGTGGTACCTGTGGGGAAAAAACAAACAAACAAACAAAAAAACAACCCAAGACAAACAAAAACCCTTTGAGAAAATAATCAATGAATATCATCTGAAGAAAGCAGGGCACAGAGATAAATGGCATTCAGTCCACATGTACAGGCTTAGTTACATGAAAGTATTAACTGTGGTTATTGAAAGCTATGAAGATAATGAATACTGAAATTAATTAACTATGCTTAAAGTACACGTATTTATCACCACAAACAAGAAGAACATAATTTGAGTAAACTTCAATAAAGTATTTTCAAATTACAAAAGTGCACATGCATGTGAGAGGGGGAGAAAAGGCATATTGATTTGGTTTAAAACAATGTTGATTAATTAGAATGATGTGTTTTTTTCACAATTTCATCCCAGAATTTATAATAATTTCTATCAGAAAACAGATATTGAAGATGCAGGAATTGAAAATCTGATGGAAGGATCTTTTTGTTGTTATATTTCATAAGGACTGTACTGTTTATATGACCTTTTCTGTTCTGGCATCACTAATACAAGATTATAAATGTCTCAATCATCTATATCTCATAATGTTTCTGTGTTTGTTATAAATTAAAATATATGTAAGGCAAATGAGAAAAGTGAGAGGCAGTCCTAGAAATATGAATTTATGAGTCTACCCACTACTGTCTCTTCTTCAAACTTCATGTATTCTTTTTTGTAGACGAGTTTCATAGCTGTTGTTCTGATATTGATTTCTGCAAGATGTGCCTCATGGCTCTGTGGCACTCCTCCTCACCAAAAATAATAACACAGTGGGAGAAAAAATTGCAGCAAGCTGACACTAGAGATGTGTCTAGCAAACATGTGTCAGTAGAACAACAAATTTAGTTTGATCAGACTTCTCATTCAGTCTGTATAGGAAATTATGCATCTAATTCTCTTTCAAAATGGCTTGTATTATACCATGCAATATTCAATGTAGCTTGAAATTATGTCCTTACCACTGCATCTTAGGTGGATGATTTGCTAGCTGATGTTGCTTAGAGCTAGTGTCAGTGTTTGGTAATTTTTGTTCCATACTTTTCTATCTGCAGATATTAATATTGCATGATTTTTAATATCACAGGGGATTTTTTGAGAAAAGGAGCACCTTTCTCCATAAGTCTTTAATTTTTCCTATGCATTAGAAAAGGATTGCACCTATATGGCTGTATATGCATGAATAGCCGGCACGGTTGTATTTTTCTATCTTCCTAAACTGGAGTACATCATGTTTATCGGCATATCAGTAACACAAACACATTTGCCGCTCTGAAACAAATGCATTATAAAATTCATGCTCTCTTTCTCCCTTTCACTCTTTCTGTCTGTAATGCATATCTTTTCAACTTTCTGTGAATTTACTGATATGGAGTTTTCAGACCATTATTGATCTCATATAAGTGCACAGAAAACAATTTTATACAGTATTAACAACCTCTATATTTGATGTAAAAATTACTTGCTACTGCAAGCTGTGTTGAGTTTGTTATATCATATATAATGGCTGACCTGTTCAAAGAGGTGGTAATTTTTACTGCATGTCAAAACTAATATGTTTTTATTAACCTCTTACATTGAAGTTCACTGTGATATGTAGAATCTGGGATGCTCATTGTAGATGCAAACTGGTAAGAGGATAATCTGGAAGACTTCAGATGGCTTTAGGGAAGTGAAAACCTTTAGGCATGGTCTTAAAATTTCTCCACCTTGAGTGTTCAGTTAGTGTGCAAAACAGCTTCTGCTTTTATTACAATTCCCTTCTTGTATTGCTTAAGTTTCATAGTACCACTGGGGTATAGGTGGCAAATATGGCAGGGGAATTGGAACTAGATCAGATTTGAGGTCCCTTCTAACCCAAATCTTTCTGTGACCCTATGATACAAGGAACCGGCTCAAGGTTTAAATTCCTCAACAATCTTAAAGCAAGACTCAATCAAAATAGGAGCACATCAGCCACAACATGGGATTTCAAAGAGATTGCATAACCTGAGAATCAAAGTGGACTGCTTTTGTAGGCTTGTGGCTGGATGATTCACACCAGCAAGGTCTTTTTCACAGATTTCCTTCAAAGACATGCATTTTTTCAAAAACATTAGAGTTCACTTTCTAAACAGTTTTTTATCATTAGGCTAAAAGAGCACTCATTTTTGTCTCTACCTCTGTATTTTCTTACCTTATTTTACATACTCTTTCTTCACCAAGGAAAAGTGAAGGTTGCATTTTTTACAGGATATCTGATGACCTTGTGGCTAGGACACTGTCCTGGTAATGGACTATGCCAGTGGAAATATCTTCAGCATCTGAAACTCTGTGAATCAAGTTTTTTCATGTAATTGGTTAGGATTCAAATTATAAAGCTATAAAGTAAGAGGACCACTCTGTCAGAGAGCAGTGCAGATAGTGCTACACAATTAGGGGATAAAAACTGTGGTTAGTGCAAGGGACTGGTAGCAGAGGGCAATCCAGACAGAGTGAGCAATGAACCAGGTCTGGAATTCATTGGCAAAGTTCAGCCAGTAGCAAACAAGGGCCAGTGGAAAGACTGCAGACAAGGCTGCAGAGTTGGGCTGAAGGGTGCACCCATATAAAGTGTAGGGCTGAAGTCCATCCTCGGGACACCATAGAGACACGGCAGGAAACATTCTCCTATGGCATCACCACAAGGGATTGGTTTTAAATGTGGTTCATGGACCCATGTCAAAGCACCAGAGGAAGCAGCAAGGAGGCTGAGAAGGGTCACAAAATCCTATTAATGCCCACAATGCTCTGACAAATGCCTGTCAATATCTTGGTTCTCATCACTTAGAACACTGAAAGATGAGTAGAGGTATTGATTGTCAGTAAAGGATCCAGGCTTTACTCCTGAAGAGGTTGGAAGAAGACATTAGGGATGAAAGGGATTCAAGGCATGGTCTTCTGAAGATATTTCTTGTCATCCAGTTCCAGGTAATTTCCCATTTGGCATGTGATTATTGCCTTTTCACAGTACCAGTGTGACCCCAAATCCTGATCTCATGTTTAACTTCAGGAGTTTAACATCAAGGTCATTTATTAACTGTGTAACAGATGACTTTCTGAAGATCTACAGTTTAAGGAGGAAAGCATGAACATTTTGAAGATACACACAAATTGCCGCACTGTATCAAGAATAGAATAAAGACAGTTGATGACATTTTGAAGTACCTCTTTTTCACAGTTATCTTTCATTACAGCAGAGAACATGACTTTCAAAAACTATAAACTCAAGAAAGAAATATTCTAATTTGATTTGGGATTACATATAACAGTCTTTTGCTTTGGTTTGACTTTTTAAACTTCCAATAAGCCACTCTCCAGATATTAATAGAGCTCTTTTGCATTGAGGTACTCAACAGTTAAGAGGAATGCAGTATCATTCAGAATTTAGAATTTTGACCACTGTCCTCCCCAAACATTTACTCAGTTCTAAAATATGTAAGGCATTTTTCTAGTTTTAAATGGTAAAAAGGAAAAAAAGTAAGACTAAGACTCCCATTGACTTAAACAAAAGTGTCACTTTAATTGAAAAAGTAATTGTGAAATATTAGTGATAACAACAAACTTTTCATTCAATTCTGCATACTTTACAACGAGTTTGAATGGTAAATATTGGAAAAGTTTTGTAAAGTTAAGCATATGAAACATATTTTTAAAATGCATAACTTGCATCTTAAAAGCATTAACTTACAAGTGTTAAGAAGTTGGTTTTGCGCCAGAATTCAGACTTATTTTCTTTTTAATTAGTAAGCTCTTCTGATGGCATATAGATTGTGGAAGAATTGAGTAATGGGATAAAATGATAGATCATAAAAAGTTTTTTAACTGCTACTGCCTCAGAATTAGAAAATTAGATTTTTTTAAAAATTCTATCCCAAACATACATTTATTCAATACATAGTGGATTTAGCTCTGTTCCGTGCTTATGCAGTCAAGGAAAGATAGCTGGCAAGGGGAAGGCTATGGTCAGACAAAATGTCATAGTGTTATGTGAAAAAGGACAAAGTCTGCTTGGGATTAGACCCTATCAAGTTTTTATAAATGTCAAATGCCCTTTTCAGTGTAATCTCTGTTTGCAATACTGCTTTGTTGCTTTTGCACTCGCTGCTCAGTAGACCTTTTTTTCTCTTTTTAATATAAACCCATTATGTGGTTGTCATTATTAATCTTGGTTATGAGCTACCTTCATAATTAGCCTTTTCTGTTTTAGCAGAATATTTTATGTAGTCAAGAATTTTTTAAACATGAGTAAAGAGCCATCAATAACACCGCTTGAGATTTTTGCCTGTAAAGGTAATTTTGAGTAATACAACTTTAATTTTGTTTGCTCACATTATCTCACTGCATCTTTATATATTAAGATCCAGATGTTTAGAACAAGGTCAAATATCTCATGTTCAAAGTGATAAAATTACTGTGGTTATGCCAGATATCAGTGAATACCCAAAGGGCTGTACCAACCTTATATAGAAATGAGGGACATTCTTCCAAGATTTATAAGAGACTGCATTATCTATCTCTAAACTTTTTCATCTCTTGTACTGCCAAATCTATATACTAGATTTGTCTTGCTATATAATTTCCCGGAAAGTACCTTAAGCCTCTAAGCCTCTGTTCAATCATGACAGGGAGCTGAAATTGAGTACAATGACCTCTATTATTTTGATTGTTACTAAATGAAATGGAATTTAGTTTGCCTTCCTTTTGTTCTAAAGCAAGGGCTGTTTTCAGATGGGCTCAGATCAAGCCATAACTCATTTTAAAATAAGAAGAAAAGAAAGTTCCACTGTGTAGCAAACAATGAAAAAGAAGAATGGTAAATTAAATTACCTTTTATTTCTTATTCTATTCATATGATCATTAACCAAAAAGGCAAATTGTTCAAAGTCAGCAGCAAGCTAGGTTAAACCCCTAGACCTCAACGAAATTCTATTTTAAAAGTCATGCAAATACTCAGTAGTTTCAATATACAACATTTGTAATTGAAAACAGAGAATAAATATATCTGAAGTAATACGTACTGACATTTGAGTCTGACCTTCCTGTCACAGCAGCCTTTTCTTCTATTCTTCCCTGCATTGTCAAGACTCATTTGAAAGAAAGTTGACTGGATAGGGTTCTTTGTTTACTTGTTTGTTAGTTTTATTGTAGAAGTAATGTAGCTTCTTATACAGCTTAACAATGCTATGTTAGAAAGAACAGTAAGAAGAATGGGATTAAAGAGAATTATGAAGAAACATTGATCTCATCCAGTGATGATCTCAGACCTTGTGTAGGTGGTAGTTAGAGTTGGAAGTCTAGACTTATCTAAAAGAACATATAATCAGCAAAAAATATCTATATACAATTAAAAGTATTTATGATAATTAGTAGACAAGATAATCTAAAGTACAGAAACCTGTACATTTACAGTTTCATTACTCTAGTTTTATTTTAAGAATTGTAATTATCTTGGGATACATTACTTGTTCAGTCAGAAACTGAGCAGTAGAGATGTAAAATGTCTTATTTTATCATTTTGGGGCCTCACGAAGGACAGATTTTGTCCTTTTTGTTTTTGTTGTTACACGAATCTTTGAAAATTTCCCCTGTCTTTAAAGGTTTTAAGATTGAGTTTAATGGAAAGGATGAAAAAAAAATTACTTCACCATATTAAAAATCTATATAGTCTTATTTGAGTCAGAAAAGGATGTCTAGAATTTCATATGGGACTGCACAATAATTTAATCATTGGAGTATAATTCCCTATCAGTGACAGCCTTAAAAATAAAGTTGTTAAAAATAAAAAACTGTAGATATAAAATAATTGAAAGAAAAAGATTCCTGTCTGCCAAATGTTCCTGCTCTTTATCTGCACAACCAATTTTGACCTGTACTTCAGGAAAGTTGTAAAAATAAAGCCACATTGAAGGAAGAAAGGAGAAGAAAATAATTTCATTTGAGTAGCTATTTTAATATTTGAAAGCTGAAAATATTTTATTTTTTACTTTTAGAAGAGCTTTTGGCTTATTTATGAAGTATCTGAATTCTAATTTTGAATTAATTTCACTGCCCTGTATTTGCCTTTGTTACCTGTTTTCACTTACTCTTAGTACTTTGGGAGAAACATTCGCTTTAAACTTTGACATTGTTAAAAGCAATAATGAAAAGAACCCACACAATATAATATATCCATTTGTTCTTATAGGTACTTCAAAGTTCTTCAAAACTAATAATATTTCTCATTTCCCATATTCCTATATGAGCTCTTTTCTAGGGTGGGGAGAGAAGTATTTTTGGAATTATGGCCTAAACACTTGGGCTAACATCAATTTTAAGAGAACAGTCTGTCACATGTAGACTTCTTTTTACCATGAAAAATTCATAAGCAGATTAATCCCAAGGTGTTTAAATAGGCAATTGTCAAAAACACTTACGTAATTTAGAAGCTTGAGTTTCATCCAGGAAAATGTATCTTAGAAATCTAACTTTAGGATAGAATTTTTTAATGTGTGATCTAATTCCTTATTTTCTGTAATTTTTAAAAAGAAGAAATAGCTCATGCTGTTGTTAAAAATGTTGGTTCATCTGCTTCAAAACTTTAAAACAATGGAAATTTCTTTTCCCTTATTCTCTGTAATGAAAGGGGACATGCTAAAATATACATCATATCAAAATTTAAGTAATGCCAGTAGCCAATGCTGAAGATGGAGTTAGTCTGGCTAAAGGAAGTTATTTGTATTGTGTCTCTATTACATAGCCATATTGTAATGAAGTTCTCCGGCCTACTACAGGTATGTCTATTATTCTAGACAAGATAGACAAACTAAAGCTTGTTTAGTATGGACATTCAATTTCCCTTACACTTGAGACATTGTCAGAACATCACACTGTCTGCTCATTTTAAGAAGTCTGATGAAAAATTGGAGTGGACAATGCTGCAAGTCTAAAATTGATTAAAGAGTTTATAGTGAAAGATGTAAGGGTTCATTTTATCAGGAAGAAATAATGGAAGGTTGTGTCATAGCTTATAAGTAAAAGTCTATGATGTAGAAAACAGGCAGCAGTGGCCTCTTTAGTGATGAAGAGATAAGAAAGTCCTCAGTATTCTCTATCTTTGTATCTGTAATTAGGGCTATATGTCTTTCTAGAAGGACCAAGGGAACTGTAATGCTCTTTTGTCTATAGAGAGACAGATCAGGTTGAAGTCCCTTCTGTCAATAAACTCTATATGTGGTATACTTTATTTATCACTATCCTTATAAATTTTCTAAAAACCAATAATCAAACTGTTCAGTGCACATATGTGGTTTTATATAGGTAATAAGTGGGTAAATGGAAGGTCTAACAAAAATATGTGTGCTATAATGCTAAAAAAATTAAAAGGAATTAAAAAAATTCTAAGCCTAAATTTAATATTTTAAATTAAAGGACTTGCATAGGGTTTGTGTGCCAAGGTTTTTGTAATAGGAGAGGCTACAGGGGTGGCTTCTCTGAGAAGCTGCAGAAGTTTCCTCTGTCTGTGAGAGTCAAATCCAGATGGCTCCAAGTCAGACCTGCCACTGGCCAAGGCTGAATCCATTAGTGACAGCAGTAACGGCTCTGACAGAACAGATTTAACAAAAGGAAAAGTTGTTGGGCAGCGCCAATTGCAGCAAGAGAGAAGAGTGAGAACATGTGATAGGAAGAGCTCCACAGACACCACGGCCAGTGCAGAAGGAGGGTAGGAGGTGCTCCAGGTGCCAGAGCTGAGATTCACCTGCAGCCCATGGTGAGGCAGCTGTGCCCTGCAGCCCAGGGGAGCAGGGATCCACCTGCAGCCTGTGAAAGCAGACAGGACCCATGCCAGAGCAGGTGGATGCACCCGAAGGAGGATATAGCCCCACAGAAAATCTTTGATTTACTCTCTCCTCGGAGTGAAAATTGTGATAAGCTATTTCTTTACTCTTGTGTAGTTAGTGAATGTCTGTGATAGATGACTTTTTATTAAAAATTGCTATGTAGTTGAGAGTTCACTATCTGAAGTGTATTATTATTATTACTATTATTATTATTATTAAATCACAGAAAAATCCGGTCTGAAAGAACATTTAGGAGATAAATTTTCTAACTTCTGCTCAAAACAGAGTTACATGGAAATCGTTCAGAGACTCGTGCAGTAAATTTTTGAAAATCTCTAAAAATAGAACATCTCTCTAACTTCTCTGGGCAGCCCTTTTTTCTGTCTTGTCTTCTTAAGCAGTCCTTCCAAAGTGCTATTTAAAGCTACTAAACTCTAATTTAAATGAAGGCCTGTCCTCTTTTTAGAAAAATAGTTTTAATCACTTCTTTATTTGCTTCTCCTCTCTCTTAATGGGCAAAATGGTGGCATTTGCTTTCTAAAGCATGTGGCAATATGGGTTAATATTCCTACTGAACTTCTGTGTTTTTTCCTAAATGAATACATCTGCAAAATATCTATAATAAAACACTTTCTTCCCTCATGAGGGTGTTGTAAGGTTTAATGAGATAATAATGTGCAGAACTCAAGATCTTCAGATAATAGATAAGGTGTAAGAGCAAAGCATTAATTATTACTATTTCTGTCCCTCAGAGAATATTTTAAATGCAAAAACCATCCACATGAGGATGTTTAGATTATTTTTTACTAACCTTGGTTTTCTATTACTTTTACTCAGCAGTGTGCTATGGGTCTCATATATCTCACCTATATTTATTTTGTTTTCTAGAGTTCATACTTCCCAAATCCATTGCTTATAATAAATTAGAAAAAAAAACCCAAACAAAAGGCAAAAATTCTCATTATAAATTTGCCACATGTAAGCAAAATAACTCATTTAGGAGGTAAGAGAGTTTCCATTCAATAAAAATTGAAAAATCATTAAATGTGTAGGGATTTATTTAGAAAGGGTCTATGAAAACAAACGTACCTTTATGAATTTGATATTTTGCTACAATAACAAAGGATTAGTGCCAGGACACAGGCTGTAGCCCTGTAAATACGATTTCTGCCCCCATCACAGGGATGCAGTGCAGAGGCTCAGCCTTGCCATGGCCTGAGCTAAATGTCTCTGGTTTAACCCCAACTGAGGGTGCCTCACCTGATCCAGTGTCAGCTTTGGGGCTATGGTGTAGGGATTGACTTGTATCCACTCTGGATCCATGCCAGACTTTATCCAATTGGACTTATATCCCCTCTAGATCCATGTAAAAACAGACAGGCTTCTTCCACAGCACTTGATCATATTTTCTCAAGCTTCATGCATAGGACATAATTTTCAGTTCAAAGTGTCTAAAAGCTGCATTTTAACCAGATAAAATTTTGTTGCCTAAATACAGCACAATCACTTGAAATTGGAAATACGTGTTACTTACCTTAGATACAATGTGAATGCATGGGAGCACATTTGAGAGCAGAGTCTCCTGGCATCTTTACAGAGGACAGTGTAGAGCTGAAACAGCCAAAACAGGTTCAGTCTTACTAATTTTGCTTTTTGGGAGCAGTTCCTGGAATAAATCACTCCAACAATTAAACCTGAGTCTTGATTGGTGAGACCCTGCTGGAGACAGCCAGGCAACAAACCAAGAACCTGCAGATACTGAATTCTAGACATCCTGTAAACATCTCTTAGTTTCCCAAAGCTATGTCCTAGCCACCAGAGGAACTGGAATGGGAACTTCGGCTGCCTCAGCTGATACTGAGAAAAAAAGTTTAAATAAAGAGAGTAAAATGAGATAGATGAGAATATGACTGTTACTATGAAGATTAGGGCACTTAGTAGATATTTTGGGGTTTTTGTCACTGTTTCTCGTTAAATGCTTATTAGAAAAGAAAAGAAGCAAAAAGCATAGCAATTTAAAAGCCATCAGTAATAACAATGAAGTTCATCAGAATAAGACCCAAAGTTGTGTTGACTTTGAAGGCTGCTAAAAGCTGCTGTGTCTGAAAGCATTGTGGCTTTTCAGTTTCTCTTTTGTCAAAAACATTGTGCAACTTACTTATGGAAGATGGGAAAGATTCAGGAGTATTCTGGAGGAGAAGGAGCTCAGAAAATAACAGCAGTTTCATGTTAAAGTGTTCAGAGTCAGAAGTGTTCGAACATATCCTGATCTCAAGGCATGCCACAGGCAGGGCAACAGGAAAGGCATGTTTATTCACCTTGTTGAGACTCAGCTTGTAGGAAATCAATTGTAAAAGTGGGAACAGTGCCATTTAAATTATATTGGTTTGGTTTGGGCTTTTTTTATCCTAAATTGCTTTTTATCTTGTCTTTATCTCTTCTCTTCATTGCTTTATTTTTGAAATTAGTATAGAATTGCATTGTGAAAACAGTATCAAATGCACTGCTACCTATTACTGAATTAATTAAGTACCTGGAACTAAATATAAAGCCAATAAAAAAGAAACACTTTGCTGTCAAAGTGTCCTTATTATTGTTATATATTGTAGCTATTAAGAATACTGCTCTTTTGTAGATTGCTTTCTCTGTCTCTCCAACCCTTGTCTCTCCAGCCCTTGTCAGACAATGTGTTAATTATACTGTGTGACATACAGGGTGCTGTTGTCAAATACAGCTGAAGAATTGGTACTTAAAATAATTCCATCTTTTAAAAATGTTATTTGTTCCATTAAGAAATTTGCCTATTATTGAGCCCCAGTCTTTAATTTCTGGTAAAGTTACTGAAAAAATATTTTTATATTTAATCATATAGACATTTAATCATTTAAACATATTTAATATATCCAAAACTAACTCTTACTGTTAAGAAGTATATACCAGTGTACAGTAATGCATAATATTTATGAGCAGATCTTGTAGAAGACAGAACTATTGTTATGGATTTATTTTCCCTCTTCCTTTTTTTTTTTTTTTGAGTTGTTTAAAGGGGTTTTTTTGTAATTAAATGGTGAAAAGTATTTCCATCATTTTCAGTATCTTTCATATCATCAAAGCAAAACAAGAGATATTTAGAAAATGGATCTTCTGAAGCAAAGAAAATTACAGAATATTACACGGACCAAAAAGCAAATTACACAGTATAAGCAATAGCACGTTTGAAGACTCATTCGCATGTTCACAGCATGAACAAGTCATGGTAACGAAGGCAGTTAATGATGCTTCCCTTTTTCGCAGAATCTATAGCTTCAATACATTTTTAAAACAAACTTTTGAGCTGTTCTCCTGAACTGCTTGTCAACATTTTAATTAGAATAAAAGAAACTCACCACCTTTTATCAAGTATATGTGTCATGAAAACAAATATATTTTTAGACATATTGTTACATATATTTTTTACTAAAATGCTAAATTTCCAAACCCTTAGAGGCCAAAATCTACACAAGAATTTTTGCTTTCTCGCTCGGTTTCCTAAGTCTCTGTATACACAAAATAAACCGAATCAAAAAACAAACACAAACACCACAAAAAATAAACCAAATCAAAACAAAGACAAAAAATCCCCAAACCAAAAAAAAGCAACAAAACAAAAACTGAGGGCTCTCAACCTTCTCCCATTTGTCATTCCAAGTACTTCAGAAGAGCCTGAATAATTGCACGTATTGCCATGCAGCCCAGAATTATGCACTCCTTCAGTAAGATGCTGCCTTTATTTTTAGGTACTGGGATGACAGGGATGGATGAGCATTTTACCAATACTTTATATAGCCAAGTGAGCCAGCCAAACTGGACTCTCACTGTGAGAAATAAACATCACTCTCATGGATGAAAGTCTTTAATTTATACCTTGGTCCTACCTACAGTTAAACTAAAAGGCTGACAAATTAGCACTATGAGAAATAAATGGATTTTGCATGAGGAGACAGACTACTGTTCTCTATCTTTGTCATATCCTAATCACATAGAAGCCTAGGGGTTTTTCTGCTTTATTTTTATGACAAAACCAACTGTAAATCAGTATGACCAAATGGACTTTTTGGCTTTGCATTTAATTCTCGTGTAGCTGGTTTTAGCTACCAATAAGGTTTCCTGTTGTGTTTTTTTCATTCAGATTCAATGAATCTCAGCTGAATTGAACCTGTAACTGCACCCTACAAGTAGACTAAGTGTTCTTTGGGCTGTTAAAGTGCCTGTTACCCTGGAGCTTTCCTGAAGTGGATATAAAGTCCAAATAGCAGATGGAAGACACACAGTGAAACTTGCTTTCAAAAAAAGATAGCTGCTGCTTCTCTATGTTTCTGGTCATATTTACAGTAGAGTATAAATGGTAGAGCCAAGAATATAATGAAATTGTTCACAGTTTCCAGGTAGCCTTTCTCTCATTCTCTTGAGTATATTTTAGAAAAAGATGTCTCAATTATATGAGCCTCAGCCTTTTCTGCAGAGATGAAGCTCTGTTAAGATGATCTCCGGACTTGCTGGGCTGTTTGCATCTCTCTTGGCTTTCCATATCTATCAAATTATCTACTCAGAGCTACTAGAGAAGCAAGTAATGAGAGGCATTTCAGTGTAATGTATTGCACAAAAATATAGGACAAACTGTACCTGACCTGATAAGAATCAGAGGCAACTTCTATTTTGTCTGAAATTGCAGCCATAGTGGGCTAGATTCTGCTGCTCTTGTAGTAATATGTGTTTTTTCCACAGCATCCCTTGAGTTTCATGTGACATTTGAAATATTTATTTTAGGTGTAATGAAGCTTATAAGATGTGAGTGAAAATGTAATCACTATTTCTCTCTTTTTTTTTTTTAATAAATTTTTTTTAAAAGCTCATAGGGCTACTTTGTTAACTCTTTTCCAAATTAAGCATCTCATATTCTGTCTTCCAATATTTCGTTGGAGCAACAAACACCAATGCCTTTCAAAGTAAATCCATAGATTTGTAAAGGTGTTATCAGATACTTATTTCTCTGTGGTAACTCACTACTACCCTCTGATCCTGAAAAGTGGTTGTGATTCAACATTCTTTGGTAAGCAGTAAAAGCTTCAGAATATGTGCTTGTCTTTCTCTTATGAAGCAATGACTTTCACATTAATCTTAGGTAAAAAAATGAAACTCCATTAAAAGAAATCTGTCTTGAGTGATTTGGTATCATTGTGAATTAAGTTGATGTATATTTATCTGCTTGTGCCATTGAAAAAGAAAAAATAATTTGGTTCTGATTTTGGATTTGTCTTGTTTGGGCAGGAGGCATTTAAATGACACTTCATGTCAGTGATACAATTTCTAAAATTTTCATATTGACTTAGAATAATTTTTCTGCATGCAATTCAATCCTTACTTTGCTGTAGTTTTAATGTTTGAAGACAATCTTACTAAATCAGATCTATGCTGCATTTTAATATATGCTGTCTCCCACAGAATAAACTTAAATAAATTCTGACTTAAAACAGATTCCAGTAAAGAAAATGTAACTAATAATCTGATCAAGGTTTTATAATGAATTTCAGAGCCTTAAGCTGTATTTTTTACATCTCGGTTGGCAAATGGTCAAGATGGTAGTTTATCTTATTTTTTTTAGAATCTTCATCTGAATTTTGAGGTGAAAAATCCCAGCTGTTCGGTCTTCTCCATTAAGTTTAATAAAGTACTTAAAATGAAAAGGTTAATTTCAAGGAAAATTTGCAGCATATGATGATAAGGAGTACTTCTCACTGTGCGAGCTTTCAGAATGATGCATCTTGCAACCTAGATTTTTTTTTCTACAAGACTTTTACAGCAAACCCAAGAGCTCTTTGAGAGATAAAAACATTTAACACAAAAACAGAGAGTCGTGATTATAAAGTAAGGGTTAATGTTTATTTCTGCTAGATAGACTCTATATGGAACCATCGCCAAGGAATTATGAACTTTTATCATTCAAGTCAAAGACATTGGAATAAGATACTGAAGGGCTCTCAACTTGTGACTGTAATCAGCATAAGAATTATCTGGAAATTTCCTGGCAAAAGTCTGTTTATGTATTCTGTTCTTGTTTATAGAAACCAAACATTTCATAGAAATATCTTGAATTCAACAAACTACTGTCTTGTTGTGAAATTCTCTAGGTTTTCTACTCTGCTGGAATCCAAATTTTTCAAAGTCTGTGGTTTGAACTGAATTTGCAGGGCTTCCAGAAGCCCTAAAAAAGATCCCAAGGTCAGAAAGCATGACCATGGAAAATCCCACCTATCATCCCACCTCCCTGAGTATCCAGACTCCTTTGCCTTTGCAGGGGAGTGAAAAGCTATATCATCTAATAATTTTTACAGTCTGGAATGAAAAAGAATATAAATTTTGTTTGAAAACATGCACAGAAGTGTATATTATCTTGTCAACATCATGAGCACTTTTTTCCCAAATTATTGTTTTTCAGGCTTTCTGTTCTATAGGTTCTAAAACTGGTTTATCTTCCAAGACCATTTATGATCTAACAGGACCTAACTCATTAGCCATCAACCTGGTCCCTGCTTAGGCCTTCTATCCAACCCTACCAGATGCTGCCTGGAATTTGAGCTTCTTATCCAGAGCAGGAAAGTTTTGCACAAGCAAATTGCCCCCCACCTTTTCTTTTTTTTTTTTCTCTAACAGCACGTAAGAAATGTCTGTGGCTGTTATTGTGACCTTAAACATGTTTTCCTTATAGCTAGAAGCCTCAAGTGTATTTGGCAACCCACTGATATACATGTGAAGGAAAACAAGTAAAAAGGGACTGAGAAAAACATTGAGAAGGGTTTTTCCAAATCACACAACAACTCAGAAGTAGCACCTGTGCAGGACTTAGCCTTGCTCTGTGGCCTGCCCTAGACTTGTGTGACTCTGCTTTCTGTAGTTTACTTTCTCATGTGAAATTCCAGATTTTTAATTCAATATTTTTAATTCTGAGCTAGAAACTGGGGGCTAAACTAGCTAATCTCCAGATGTCAGGGAATGCACCAGAACATTGCATCCAACTTGGACTTTTCAGTGCTCCTTGATTTTCACAGCTAACCCTAATTTTGCAAGCCTTGTGGCTGTAACTATTGAAGTTGGCAGCTGACATTTGTTCTCAGCATGAATGAGAAACATCCTTTTTCTTCTATGTTATTGGCAAATTGTTATTCTTGATCTTCTTGTCTTTTTGGATGGCTCTTGAAAATTGAAATTACTTTGTACCCACTAGAAAAACCAAATTTAGTTGACTTTTTTTTTTTTTAATAGCAAAACAAACATTCAAACCTGCAATAGCAGTGATACAGTTAATTTTTTAGTTCAATGAGGTGGATTAATTTTAAAGAAAAAAAGTATATTATCTCTTAATGGCATTTTTCCTGTATTTTATTCAAAATTTTTCATACTTTTTATTGATATCTTTATAGCCGAACGTAAATAGTTTCACATATATCAACAAGTAATAAGGGTATTATGTTTACTTTTAAAGAACCTAAGATTTTGGTTGTGGAAAGAGTTGTAAAAGTATCAATACCATTACATTTTTACAATTACTATGGATGGTTATTTTCAATAAAACTAGTATTATAAGATGATGTTAATGAGTATCAGTGTTTATATCCATTCTGATAGCCTTCCTTGCTTTATCTTTCATCTTCCTGCCTGATACAAAACTACTTTCCAATTCATGTTATTGCCTATATTCTATTCTCAGCTACAGAGAGAATAATTTTATTAAAATCATTAGATTGTCTATAGAAATTCAGAATTATTTTAAATTAATTAATTAGTTTTAAGATAGTATTTAAAAGAAATTAGTGAATACTGAAATATGTCTTGTTCAAGATCAAGTATCTACTAGTAAAAATACTTTTCAAATATGTAGATTTCTTTAGAGACATAAGTTTTACTCTTCAGTCCACATCAATACAAGTCTGGGTGACAAATGGATCGAGAGCAGCCTTGCAGAAAAGGAACTGAGGCTAATCATGGATGAATAAATGGGAATGTTGCAGAAACTTGCATGGCAGAAAGATAGCTGTATCCTTGTTTCTGATGAAACAGGCTGTCCATGGAGCTGGTAGATGCCCCATCCCTGGAAACATTCAAGGCCAGGTTGAACAGAACTCTGAGCTACCTGATCTTGTTGAAAATGTCCTTGTTCATTGCAGAGATATAGGACTTCAAAGGTCTTTTCCAGCTCAAACTATTCTATGATCCTATGATCTTGGACAGCAGAACAAGAAATTATGCAGGCCAAAGTGGTTGGTTCTGTCCCTCTACTCTGCTCTTGTGAGACCCCACCTGGAGTACTCTCCCGGAATATCATAGAATCACAGAATCAGCATCACAGAATAAGCTGAGTTGGAAGAGACCCATAAGGAGTACACCCAACCCTGGGGACCCCAGCGCATGACAGACATGGAGCTGTTAAAATAGGTTGGGAGCTTGCCCATGAGAGTCATCAGGGAGCGGAAATACCTCTCCTGTGAAGGCAGGCGGAGAAAGTTAGCACTGTTCAGACTGGGGAAGAGAAGGCTCCAAGGAGACCTTGCTTGGTCCTTCAACACTTGAAGAGGGTTTATAAGAAAGGTAGAGAGAGACCCTTTTCATGGGCTTGCAGCAATATGACAAGCCCATATATTTAAACTGAAAAACGTCAGTTTAGATAAGATATAGGGAAGAAAAAGAAAAGGTTGCCCAGAGAAATTGAGGATGGCCCATCCCTGGAAATGTTCAAGATCAGGTTGGACAAGGCTTTGAGCAACCCAGTCTAGTGAAAGATATCCTTGCTCACTGCAGAGTGGTGGGACTTGATGGTCATTTAAGGTCCCTTCCAAGGCAAATCATTCTATGATTCTATGATATGAACAGTACCTAGGTAATGTTAATACTTTATTGTTATCAATTAGATTTTTTTCTTCCATTCAACCTTTTTTTAAATTTTGCTACTGATTACATTTCAATTTTTAATATTTAGAGTTTAAACACAAATTTTCTACTGCATGTACTAAACATAATTTATCTGTGATAAAATCTCCTCTCTGTGTGAATATAGTCCCCGTAAAACTATGTAAAATAATTCAGGACATCATACACACTTTGTATAATTAGAAATGACTGTACAAGCTTTTAAGAAATAGATAATCAAGTTCACTTTGTGCTGAATAACATTTTGCATGCAGAGACCTTGCCAAGGGGCACTAAAGCTTTGTTAGAGGAAAAGGCAAGATTGTTCATAATAGTAATTGCTACATATCCTGGTATCTGTGGCAGCAAACAAGTTTGCAAGACTGTGAATTCAGGACAAAGAGGTGAGGAATGAAGATTAATACTTATTGAAATGAAATAAATTCTGATGAAGACAAATGTAAATGTTTCTAAAGAGTATTTATGTAGATAATATATCACAAATATAGCAAACTGAATGAAATTAACTCTATTTTTCTTTTCAAGATAAATTATCACAGGGATGGGGAGCAGAATTAAGCCCCCATAATCCAAGTGGAAACAGTCAGTGACCTGCTACATTACTTAGATACACAAAAGTCCATGGGTCTGGATTCAAGGGTACTAAGAGCTGCTGGGAGAGATCACCAAGCCACTTTCAATCATTTACCAGCAGCCCAGGCTAACCAGGGAGATCCCAGGTGACTGGAGGTCAGCAAATGTGAGGCCAGTCTGCAAGAATGACCCAGGGAACTACAGACCTGTCATCCTGACCTTGGTGCTGGGGAAGGTTATGAAGCAGATTGTCTTGAGTGACAGCAAACGGCACATGCAGGGGAGCAGTCTAGATTATATGTTAGGAAAAAGTTTTAACTGAAAGCACGGTAAAGCATGGAGACAGGCTGTCCCAGGAAGTGGTAGAACCACCATCCCTGGAGATGTTAAAAAAAAGTCTATTTGTGGTAGTTGGGGACCTGGTTTAGTGATGAAGATGGCAATGTTAGGTTAATGGTTGGACTCGATCTTCGAGGTCTTCTCCAACCCTAACAATTCTAGGATTCTATAGGCAGATTATCAGTCTTAAATTTTGGCATCTCTGCTTTAGATGACCTTTACAGTTGTAAAATAAAAATTATTTTCCTCTCAAAAACATTGGCAGCAGAGAGTTGAGGCACAAAATATGCATATTAGACACATTAAAAAACCCAAAAGCAAAACATCAAGAAAAGAAGAAGAAGAAGAAAGCAAATATTAAAGGAATAGTCAAAGATATGTCCTGAGCAACTCAAAATATTAACTTCAGCCACAAACAGGAGTCTGGAAGTTGTGCACAAAACCACATAGATGAGAGCTATTTAAATGAGAATAAGCTTACCCAGAACAGAAGATAGGCATAAGTCAAATGGGAGTGATGATCTAAAAGATTTGTGCCTATCAAATGTTCCTGCTGTTCTATTTATTTTATTTGTGTGAGAACATGGTGAAGAAGAAATGTTATACAGAGTTTTATGCCAGAATATATAATCAAAACATCTGTTTCTACTTTCATATTAAAAGCTCTTATCTTCCTCCCACCTCTTTATATGAATCAGTAAGATTTAACATCACAGCCCTCAGGTACAATTGTAGTGGACAGTTTACAAAAAGGAAATGTATAGATAAAACACTCTTAGGCTCCTGAAATAATGTAAAGAGGTTAAAAGGAATATATTGATTTGGTGTCATCAAAAGAAAAAAATGTAAAAGACAATTGACAACATTTGACATGCCTGACAATGTAAAAGAGAGGAAAATCTCTTCTCAAATACAAATCCAATGATCGACCTTCTCACTAGTATGTATACAGGAGTTACTTGGTGAGTAGAGCAGCAGAGGATTTTGGTGCTCCGTGTTCCATATTCTGTCTACCCTAGACTGTACCCAGTTTCAGTTAGCATTAATTTCTGTCCATGGTTTGATCAAAGCTAAGAAACAGAAGAGTATGAACACGCCCTTTGGAAAGGAAGTCAGTGGATTTTGCTGGATATTTTGATGCCACCCTCCTTCCATCCAGCCTGCAGAACAATCTATATCAGATAGAATGGCCAGTACCTCTTCCCAAAATAAGGTCCATGTAAAACAGAATTATCACAGCAGTAGCTTGTCTGTCTCACTAAGCAAAAACTAAACATTTTAGTGAAGGAGCTACAGAGTAGTCAGTTAAGAAGATTCTTCTGAAAACAAGAATGAAAAAATCTTGGAAGAACATGGTAAAGGGTTTCACTGTTAAAATACCACTTGGATTGTTATATGGAGTTAAGATTATGTGGCAGGAGGTTTTAGCCTTAGTTTTGTTGTTGCATCTTCCTGAAGGCCTGGGTCAGTCACACCCCAGCAGTAAAGCAGAGACTGCATTATTTCAAGACAGTGACTGCTATTTCTTATTCTGCAACAAACACACAGGAAGGACTCAGATACCATCTGCTGTGATTCTTGGCGTGTCTTGTGCAGGGTCAGGAGTTGAAATTGATGATCCTCATAGGTTCCTTCCAACACAGCATATCTTATGATTCTATGATTCCATGTCTATTCAAGGCTTTCCCTCAAACAAAAAATCTGAGAATATAAAGAAAATTTGATTCTAGTAAATCATTTAAGCAATTTCTTTTGTGTCAACTATTCCTTTATCCTTTTTATAACTTCCTCATCCAGTTTATTTTAACCTGAATCTGACTAAAGAATACTTAATTTATTAGAAAGAGTGAAAGTACCCAGAGAATAAAATGGTAGGAAAGATCTCAAACTTTCTTTAACTAAGGCCAAGATTTTTTACATTAAGAATAATGTCTTTTAGTGATCATTTATGTGGAAAAGAAAGATATATGCATAGGTCTTGATGGTACTCTGGATTTCATGATTTCAAAAAGTTTGGCATTGTTAGTTTCTTGCAACCTGGATCTTAGGGGTTTTTTTGCTTTAAAATTTTAAAAATATAATGAAATGGATTTCTCTTGTAAATCAGTGCAATCTAACCAAGAAGGACTTACATTGCCTTGAACACAGTACCTATGGATTTATGGAAAATTCATAAGTAAACCTATGGAGTAAGGGACTGTAAACATTTTCTTTCAAAAAAAATCTAACTCCATTGAAATATTTCTATAAATGGCATTTATCTATCAGAATATGCTTCAAGAGAAGATTGATTCACAAATACTGTCCTCACCAGAACCATTTTAAATGACTTGGCTTAAAATTTCCATATAGTATTTTTCCTTCATATATTTTAAACCAGTAGGAAAAATCATACCCCTATAAAAAGTCCCAAAGTTCCTCTCTGTCCTTGCTACCAATTATGTTCAGGCTCTCCCTGCTTTGAAGCATTCAACAGAAACAACCAGATGTTGGCTTCAAGGCATCAGCTGTTATCCCTTGGGTTCATATCCAAGTTTCCTGACACTGACTTTTTCAATAGCGTTGTGAGCCTTTTTCTGATGACATGGAGGACTTTCTGCTCTGTTCTGTAGACAATATCATTCCGTGCAGTTCTGAAGCATGAACAGCTCCCAGAAAAAAGAGTTTAATTTAGGATTTATAGAAATATGCTCTATTAGTTTCATAATAAACAGAATTCAGTTTACTATTTAGGTAAAAATGAGAATTCAGTCTTAACGGAATAAATATGCATAAAAGCTTTGATATATACCCCATGCTATGTGATGATATCATATAATGCTTTTTAGATTTCCTTCTTTATTATAATAATTTGGCCAAAGTCAAAGTAGATGTATGCTAACAATCCATATTACTTTCCTTTATATATTCCAATTCCACAGCTGTGGTAGTCTGACATTAATGGTTTCCAGTCCAAACCTCCCTTCTTCCTACCGTACTTCCAGCACAGATTCTCTACAATATTCAGTGCCTATGAAGCATCTTGTGTGACTCATTTGAACCTTTTCAGAGTTTTCTTTGTGCCATCCTCCCCAATACAAAATCTTGCCCATCATACCAAAAACCCTTAAAAAATCATCTTCCATATCCACAAGGAAGGATCCTTGCTGCCTTAATCTGCATTGCATTAAGGTGATCCAGAGCCTGCCCATTATATTGTCTTTGTGCAAGTTTTTCCTCCCTCTGTTCATTTCACCTTCAGGTATGAAGCAGAAATGCAGAGGAGAAAGTTCAGATAGCCCTGTTTAATCAGCTTGGGCTGCTGAACACAGACATGGTCTCAGCCCGAGCCATCATTTTTGGAGTGACCCCAATGGCTGGAACAGGACAGAGTGAAGCAGAAGAGTTGAGAGAAAGGCTGAATGACATTTTGCATAGTTCTTTGTTTGTTGCATTATTTTCTTCCTGCACTTCTCATGATTACTGCAATAAGAGGGGCAAGGAATATGAGGGCTCTGCCTTTTCTTCCTCCACCTTGAGAGATGTTGGTGACAATGCTTTCTACCGGCACCTTCTTATGATCAATAAGGTAGAACTGATTTCTAGCTTATACATATTTTCTTTATGCAGCAGCAAACAGACCTGGACTATCTGCAGAGAGATAACCTGTAAAGAATAAGACTCATAGTTCTCTTTCAGAATTATGGGTTGATATTAGTGAAATTCTATGTAATTTTTTCCCAGCAAAAGTGAGCACAGACATGTTTTTTCAGTCCATCATGTTCAGTGCCACCTCTTCCAGTTACATGCTCACAAAGTAATGGCCATTGTAACTTGTGTAGATCTGTTTGTGTAGGGGAAGCATATCCAAAAAGAGCACAAAAAATCTCCATCCTGTGACCTAGGCACAAATTGATGTCAGCAGGGCAGGGATAAAGGGTCACTGTACCACTCTAAATTGCTTAGCCTGACTAATAAATCTAACTTGCATAATTTGTAATTTGCCAAATTAATTTATGCCACAGTAAACTCTTACTGCAATTTTGACAAAGGTGCAATTATACGGCTTCCTGATAGCAGCAGATTAGTTCCTGTTTACACCGTGATGACCTTTGACAGCCCTTTGCCCCAGAGGAGCCCTTTCAAATTGGTGATGTTCCACACACACACTCTTGGGATTTGTTCATGGCTGATCTCTGTTGTTAAATTCTGTTCTGTTGCAGAGTCTACGCAGATGCACAAAATCATTTAACATTATACAAGAGCCCCCAGCCGACTTTAAATGCAGGTCAGGTCTGTTACTCAAATGCAGATTTTCTCATTTAAATTGGTGAAAGACATTTACACCTATTTTTATAGTCTCCAGTTATAATAGTAGGATCAAGATAAAATACATGTTGATAATTAGCATAATGCTAAAAATTTTATTAATATTAGGTACAAATTTAAATGCAATTAGAATTTTTAAAAATCAAAAGGTATCTATTTGAAATAGGCATAGGCAGAAGAACATTATGAGAATAGGATATCCGTTGACTTTCAGCAGTGGAGAGTTTTCTAGAATACTTATCTTTCATGCATTGATAATAATGTTTGCTTTGATTGCCTATTAAATAAAGATTACCAGTCCTAAACATTAAAACTTTGAAGGCCTTATATCTTATGTGGTAAATAATTACAGCACAGAAGTCTTTAGTCATATGGTTTACATAATTATTTACGCAAATTTTAAAATGCAGCATACTAGAAACATTTAGTGCATTGTAACACCTGATTTACTATCAGAAAAAACAAAATTAATAAATAAAGTTTCAGTGCATTTATTATATGTATTGGCTTGAAGCAAATCTGGCAGCCTGCATATCCATACTGCAGTCATCTATTCTCTTTCCTCATGCAAACAATTAAATAAAGACACATCCTCTAAGTACCCATTGAAGGAGAATAGTCATAGATTTTTTTTTCATTGTTTTCTTTCCTTTTTATCTTCTCATGCGCATACTTTAACTTTATACTCTCACTTGCAACTGGTGCAGCCCACTTTGCAGTTAATTTGCTGGATATTTTTGATTTTCTAATATAAAACTCTTCACAAAATGCTTTTCACCCTTGATTAAGCACATTCAGTATAGAAATAAAACTAAATGAGGAAAAAAGAATTCCTGGCAAAGTATTTAATTAACTGTTTTTACTGTCATTATACAATGGGGACCTAAACAGACTGGAATGTGAACAGGGAACGCAGAACAATGCCTTAAAACACAAAAGCTGTGATTATTCTAGATACTTATCTGCACTGAGCTGTCAGGAGGAATTAAGATGAATTTCTGTTGATATTGGTAGAGAAGAGACTAAAATACTTGAACTACCATAACAGAAGAGATTGACTTAAACATAAAATATCTGCAAGATATATCAAATAAAATGTATCATAATACAAACCATTGCATTGTTTCTGTTTTAATTTTTAAGGCATGCATCTTGCAAAAATAGTCAATAAAAGTGTTGAAGAGTCATTTTTTTCACATAATTAATATTCTAACAAACACTAGTGAATTTATACCTGTGTAAGTATTCTTGTTCATTTATATGCAACCACAAAAAATAACTATTCCAACAAGTTTTATGAATAAAGAATAGGCCAGTTCTTTCTATTACAAGTCCTTTTATTTTGATGTCATTATTAATTTAATTGCTAACTTCCCTATATCTTCTATATTTAGTCTTCACTGCATTCCACCAAATGAGTTAGGATGAATTATTGCAGAAAGTGTCATAAAGATGAGAATATATGGAAAATGTTAAAGGTCTAGCAGAGGTGGTTGGACAAGTTATCTTCTTGACAGTTAATTATGGAAATACCTGATAGTCTGAGAGATGATTTTATGCACAATTATAGCTATTTTGATTATAATGTGGAGAAATTCAAATTGAAAACAGTCCTTATTACCCAAAGTTAAACAAATAATTCCCGGTGAAGTACTGTGTCATCTTCCTGAGCTTTGGCTATCTGTTAGACTAGCAGGTGAAATTTTCACTATGGAGGCCTTGGCTTGTGGAAGTTATGATGTGAGCCAAAGCCAATTTAAACCAACAGAGAGAATCTTATTGACTTCAGCAGGACTGAGCTTTTGGAGAGCAACCTAAAGCACCCCAATGCCAGCCAGCTTACCCAACAGCATCCACTTCTGTCCAGGCTGGAGCTGTACTTTTCCTGCAGAACCATCTAGCTGGCACTCACAATCCAGTTGGCACTGCCATTGTCAGACAGGGTAATTTTGTCAGTTTTCTTGCATAGAGAATAAAAACAAATGTATCAAAAACCTGTTTGATTGCTTTCTGGTTTTATATGCCTCAGGTTAGAAACTCTTTTCAGTTATTGCTCTGGTCATCTCAAACTGCTTAATGCTGAGACATAATAATAGACCAAAACGACTTATCAACACACCTGAAGAAAGGTATGCTAGTCACAGTAAAATGTGTGGTATCACAAACTGTTTATTTGTGAATGTTTGTGGAATCAGACCAAGATTAAAATTTCTGTTTTTATAAAATGCGTTAGCAAATAGCAACAATCTTAATTTTATAGATGTTCTGATGAGTATGAGGAAATGTTCCCTAAATCCAACATTACAGGGCTCTTGGTGTGTTACTAGAACAAAGTACAGAGGGTGAGTTGCTCTGTAGACATAATTACCTACAAATCTATCTGTAATTACCCATCTATAATTATCTCAAACTGTACAGTATCATAGCAAGATAAAAGTATAAATCTTCTTTTTATAAAGGCTTTAAGGTCTTTAAGCATTTAAAACTTAAAATTCTACTTTGCTATAGCCTGCATCGCCTGTCTGTACTCTGATTTTTACCATAATAAAATAGAGTAAAAAGGGAACACTAAAAGCTAACTTACAAATGGAAAGGCAGTAAACATAGTGACAGATCTGACAGGAGAAACAGCTATATCCAGAAGAGGTAATTTAAAATATGTTGAGTGTAAATATTTCAGTAGAAGCAGTAAGGCTCCATTATAAAACAATGTACAGTAAATATATGCCATAGAAGTCCTTGTAAATTTTCAGAAAACCCATATATGCCACTCATTTGCAACATAGAAAGTAAAAATGAAGAAAGATAATTGTGCTGTAGTTAACCAGCATTAAGCAAGGAAGTAGGTAGATGTAGGTAGAAGAGAAAATACTGTAAAATAAAGCTGGGAAAATCCTGTAATGAAAATAATTACATACAGGTCAATGAACTGAATAAAGCTGTCTTCAGTTTTTACTTCCATAATATCTACATTTTTAGGCTTTTTTCTCTCCGTGCAATGGTTTTATACATTTGGTTCAGCTATGCTACAGTCTCTGTAATGCTTACATGCTGAAAATCTTTTAAGAATCTGTCCCTGTACAGAATGCATTCCTTGTTTAAAAGTATATAGCCACAGCAATGTAGCATATGTCCTACCTTCCTTCTTTTCTTCAAAAAAATACAGTTGTGACACATTATATATACAAGTGCTTTATCTATTGATAAATATTTTTTATCTATCGATAAATTATGATTTTTGCTGGGCATAGTTTATATTGGCACTTGCATAAAGCTGTGAGCCACTTCCAGTTCAGAGTCCAGCTGCAAATGGCCAGGTATTAAATACTGCCTTTCTGAAAACTCTGACATAGAGAAAAATATTTGAACTATTTCTCATCCATCTTTGGTTTACAGCAATTGCAAACTGTTTCTGCTTCCTCGCTGTTTGTGCATCTTGGAGAGATATTCAGCTGCAACATTTTCATCAGTGGTTAATGAGCTGCAGTGCAGCCTACTGGCTTTCAGATTCCTTTTTTCTCTCTGAAGCCATTGTACTGCATTTCTCATTTTCATTTCTCATTTGTGAAAACAAGAACTAACACAGTCGGAATTATGAATAATGTAGGTGAAGCTTGGATTTCCTTTCCAAATCTGCTCAAGATGCGAGAAATTAAATTTGTTTTTTGTGTGCCTGTTTCCATTTCCCTCCTTTTTCTGTCTTGTCTATGTGGATTCTAAGCTACTAGAACTGCCATATTTGTGTGGGGCATCTGTACATACAGAACCATAGAATCATAGAATGGTTTGGGTTGGATGGAACCTTAAAAATCATCTCGTTCCAACCCCCCTGCCATGGGCAGGGACTCCTTACTCTAGACCAGATTTTTCAGAGCCCATCCAACCTGACCTTGAACACTGTCAGGGATGAGGCATCCACAGATTCTCTGGGCAACCTGTTCCAGTGGTTCACCACCCTCACAGTGAAGAACGTCTTCCTAATATATCACTAGCATTTAGGGAAATAAATTTAAACATCTGAACAAACTGTAATCGGCAGCATGATTAACTAATAATGGAAAAGCAATACTGTAAGAGAAAGAAAGGTTAAACATGCACAAAACTTAAATATCTCTTATCAACAAGATTGTTTTTTTAGATGTGAAAACTGTCTAGAAAAATTTTCAAAACATTCCCTCCATTTTGGCAGTTATTAAAAAACCCACCAGAAATCAAGTCATGGTACAAAGCTTAAAAAAAAAAATAAAAAGGAAGAGTCAATGGATAGTAGTCAATCCTTGAGTGATAATGTATTAGAACTTCATGAAAAGTATTTAAAATAATTATTCTTACACAAAAATATCAAATACAAAGATCTAAAAATTAAGGCATGAAATGGCTAAACTCCAAAAGTAAGTACAGATATTACGTAAATTAGTTATAATGACAGGAATCAAAAATATCAGAATAATTTAATTATTGAATTATAAAGCATGTTTTAACTTTAAACAAGTCTGCCTCAGTAAACTGCTTCAGCAATTGTTTCACTTCATAAAGCACTCAACAAGTGTTTCTATAAACAGAAAAAAAGGTGGAGACATTTGAGGTTGAATCAAATTGGGTAAAAACCTGATATTTTAGATTTTCTGGGAATCTCAGAGAGAAGTTTTTCGAGTAAATTCTATACACATATATTGAAGTAATTCACTTACAAGTCCTATAAGCAGGCATGTGCTAAAATGCTATAGCATTCTAAATTAATGCAACTAATAATGCTTATATAAATCTGGTTTTAGCATACACTTTTAACAGAGAGCTTTAGACACCTAGGACACAGATGTCTTTCACCTGTTTTTAGTAATATTAAATGAGAGCAAATTTCTATAATGTCTGTGATGTAGGTGAACGCCCCACTTTGAACCACAATGAGGAGAAATGGTAAACTGATTATGTTATCCAACATGAGGACGGAGCAAGTCCCTCACAGTGTGAGCAAGGTTTGAGCAACCAGCTCCTGCCCCAGACCATTGTGCTGCTAGTCCTTTGTCTTGGTCTTCTGTACAGTCTTAGAGGACATCCTCCCTTCCAGTCTTCGGGGCCACATAGGGATTTCTGGTCCCATTTCTGAGTGACATGCTGTGTCTCTTTGATAGGAGTCTGAGGCACTGTGCTGCTGCCTCACTGAATCTCAGAGAAGCCCCAAAAGCACTGTCCCAAGGGCACCATCTGTAGACATCTGTATTTCTAGTGTGCAACATGCCAATTTACCCACTGGCAGCCCCTTCCCGGCACACAACACATGCAGTCTCCCAAATGTAAATGTAATAAATCAGTTTCCTGCACACGTTCAGTATCTTCTGCAAGTTTAGTGGCAGAGATTATTCTTTGTTTTACACAACGAGTGGCCTGCTTGAAAGATGACTGCAGAGAAAACCATTTGTTTTTTTTTTTAAAAGAGATGCTACTGAATCACATCCCTCTTTGGCCGTGTGATTTATTTTATAGCTGGACTGGTGTGCTCTCTCCAGAAATGAAAAGTTTAAGTTCACACTGGAGTCCCTATTTTATGAGATTTTTGAGATATTTTTCATTCTGTTGACCATGAATTTTTGCATAAAGGTGAATTTTATGCTGTGCCAATGGGCTCCAAGCCCAGCAGAATTTTTAATCACCCAAGTAACTCTAATTATAAAAGTGACTCCACTATAATCAATACCATTCCTCACACACTTAAATTGTACTCATACTTAAGTGCTTTCTTGGATTCAGGCCCAAAACACTGTCATTAGAAAACATGTTTGTTTGTATTTCAGAGAAATGTAACAATAAAGGTGTATTTCTGTAAAACTTTCACATCTCAGATGCATGCTCATTTTATAAGGTCAGGTTGAGTCAATGGATCACATTAATAAAAATTGCAAACAAACAAAGTATAATTTAATATGTCTATTGATTCCCTTTAAATAATTTGAGAAGCCTGTTTTCATTACAAATGTGGGCATATTTAATTAATATTTTTTCTACTTAGCCCTGTATGAATTAAAATGAATTATAATGGAACTTTATGCAGATTTCATTTAGACCTGAACAAAATGATAACGCTTACTGTTACTGCCACTTTTGTGAGTCTGAGAACTGCTGCTTGGCTGGAAGGCAGAGCTACAAATTTGCATCTTAGAAATAAACAGCTAAAAGTAAACAGAATCACTAATAATCAAAAGCTGTTCTCACTACTGGAATGGGCAAAAAGTATATGTGGTAAGTTTGCTGCTAGAGGCTGTCTTTTTCATCTTTGCATTGAATGCAGGATTTTAAATTTGTTCAAATTATATTGACTGAGGATCTTAAGATTGTCTTTGCAGGAAAAAGTTCTGAGGACTTGAAGCTTTCCCAAATAATTTTAAAAATTCCAGCTGGAGCACTGGGTAGGGGATCACTATAATCGTCTCACTAGTACCTTCCTATTCACATTTAACCTCTCTCACTTCATACATTGACATCCTACATAAAGCAGCACATTTTTTTATACATAGGCTCTTTGTAGATATCTCTGAATTGTGTTTTAAATCTTACCGGCAAGTGTGGCCTACTTTCTTAGTTTAAGCATTTGATTTTGGAGCAGTTTGTTCAGACACTCATTTAAAAAAGCCATGTAATTTTATGACCTGTATATCTACATTAATATTTATTACTCTTCCAGCCTTACTTGTGCAAATTTTTCTAATAACTATTTATATTTTTATTATTAAAATACTTAACATCTTTAGACAAAAGATCTCTTTTATATCTGACTAAAAATTTTCTGGTTTGCAGAGGTTCTGCAGTCAAAATTACTTGTGTCTCAGTTAGCTAATTTTAATTTCAGTAAATCTGGGGACCCATTACTCTGGATGGCATTGATATGTTTTCCAGAAGATTTTATGATTCTAAGCCCATAAAAAAATAGAAGCATATTTCTGCTGGAAAACTTCATGTCCATTACAGGGGTGTTGGAGATAAGGTCCCTTGCAACAGTAATTATTTTATGATTCTATGATGTTTTTGATTCACCATGCTTTCTCTTAACTGTACTTGTAATGATGCCATAAATGGCAATTTTATTTGATATCGTTTATTTTCCTAAAATAATGATAATTTATTTCAATTATATTGTTGTCCTTCAACTTGTCTCTAAGTTCTCTCTAGATCTTGCTCTAGTTGTTCTCTGGCAATACTGTAAAAGTAAAAAATTTCAATTTCTATGAGACCTCTTATTGGGACTTTTAAATGTAGTATAACTCTTCCCTTCAAACTTAGAAAATTTTTATATTATTCTAAGTTTTGTTATAACTAATATTAATTATCAGGGCTGACTCAGGTAAATCTCCTTGAATGAAGATTCTATGCCTCCCTAGACTATAAATAGCAGCAAATGGAATATTTGTCTTTTAATGCTATCCATAACACTAAGGAAATAGTTAATATTTCATGATTACTGTATAAATAGGAATAATACATAATTAAAAGTGAAAATTGGTCTTGTCTCCTTAACTTCACAGTATTTTTAACAAATGCTTTAACAATTATTGGTAAAAAGAGGTTTGCATGCATTTATGATCATTATGTAGCATGTCCATATCCAAAACCTTCTCCTTTTCAGTGTTATATTATTTATTTAAGGTAAGTTATTACCTTATTACTAATTTAATTTTACTCTTAGTTGTACATCTTTGTAATTTAACCTAGATTTAAGAGTGGTATTAGTCAATGCTCAAGTAGTAGATTTTCAACATGATTCCTTGTATTTGTAGTGTCACAAGTAATACTATTTTTTTATGGTCTAAAGACGTGACACTATATGGAAGAATGACCTTCAATACTTATAGTAAATTGAAATATGCTGTGCTATAAACATCTGATGAGGAAGGATTATGCTGATATTTTAACAGACTGACAACATCTTATAGCTGTACACATGCTTCTTGAAAGCAGAAAAGACAATTTACCCTCCACTGTGACTATTTATTAGCCTTTTAATTGTCTTGGACTACTTCTGTACAAGAAGCCATTAAACCATTGCAGAAAAGAAAGAATGTGCATGGTGGGTGAGAGCATCTGTGTTGTTAATTTCTAAGTAAATAAATACCACCTCTTTGAACACAATTTTGAACACCTGTTCAAAATCAATTTAGGCTAATATTATATTCTTGGTCAGTTACTTTTTAAGCACTTTTTGATGGAATGATTACAGAAAAGGACAAAGCAGCAATTTGTAGCCACAACTGCTCTTATGCTTATGGTAGGAATACTTAGGCATCTAGATTTGATTCCCTAGAAATAAATTTTGTCTTTGAATGAAAAAATACAGCTTTTGAGAAAAAATGTTCCTTAAAAATTATAGGGTCTCCTGTTTCATTTCAGTAGATGCAAAAACCCTTTATAATAAACCTGACACGACAATGTCACAGATGGAGTGGCTTCACTCATAAGAGAGAAGTAACAATATGCTTATTGATGTAAAAAAGCAATTGGACCAAGTTTGATAGTAAAAGTGACAGTGGTTTAACAAGATTCAGTGGTAAAGGTACATTTTATTATTTATTGTGTAGACTATAGAGTCAGACAAAATTATCAGGAAGATCTCCCCTTTTTTTCCAGAAGGACACCTTTGAATCCTGAACTTCTCAAAGAGGAGTTTGAGTGCAACTGGATCCTCTACTAGTCCCAAACTTGTTCAGTGTTTATGTCTAAAGGTTTATATGTGCAAAATCAATCAATTATATCACTTAGTTAAGATTTCATATTTTCGCATACTATGAATCACTTACCAATGATCTAGTGCAGTAAGGAGTGCCTCAAACTTGAGGAGTAATCTTGAGAGGTGCCCCTACTACAGGGGATATCCTGGTGTGCAGTCTACTGTCATGCAAGAGAGCTCAACTGTTTATAGAGGACGATAATTGAATTACAGCCATATTTGCATCCTGACCACAGAAGTTAATTTCTGTCAAACTTGGCTTGAGCCAGGTCCTGACCAGAGCTATTTTTGAGTAACCAAAGAACCTTAAGTGCATAGGTGCCTGATTTCCAATGACTGCTAATTGCAGTTAAACTACAAATTTCCCCTTCACAAAGTAGGCAGGGAAGAACTACCAGATTTTACTGAAAGTAACACCACAGTTCACACATCTAAGTATTTTAGTTTATTAATTGTACCCAAGATTTCTTCCATGTCAGGTTCCTTTATAAACATTAAGTATTTTTAGCCTGTATCTGTAGCACACACCATTTAATCTAACATATTCTTTGCTGGTGCTATATCTAAGATTTTGTTTGAACTATTGAACTTTAAATTCTGCAGTTCCCCCCCCCCCCAATAGATTTCTTTTGTCATTGGTCCTAATTTTATGGCAGTGTACTGAAAATAATTCTGAAGGAAATGTGAGGAAAATGCTAACTCTTCCAAAAGAAGCATTTATTTCACAGTCAGAAGCTTTCAGGTGTGAGAAAAGAGGTGATGACTGATTCAGTTACTTCAGTAGTTCCTGACAGATATATTTTTCTGTGACTTATTCTTCTTCTGAAATTAGTTAATTCCTACAGCATTTCCATGGAGAAATACCTACTGTCTTCCTATGATCTGTTATTAGCATCATCCTACTTTTAATTTTTAAATTGAAGCATATTATTAGTGTGATCATATTCAAAACTCATATAGAATATGTTCAGAAATCTTTAAGCAACTGATAGGAATCCATGTTCAGTTTGGATAAGCCAAAAGGTTAAATTTGAAGCTGGTTTTGTTTGCATTATGGACTATACATTTTTTTAATGAATTCACCTAGAATGCTAAACTTAGAGTGAAATTTAGTTGTAGGATGTGTGTGGACAACAATATGCTCTTTCATCTGTCACATCCCAAACTTATGTTACAGTTCAAGCAATTCTTTTCTCTCTGGTTCTCTGCCATAGAGCTATTTTTTTTTTTTCTTTCCTTCTTAAATTTACTATGTCATGCTTTCACACTAGGTAGTTTCAATAATAACATATAACAGTTAATGGAAAATGAAATTAAATTTAACTTTCAAAGGAGCCTGAATGAGTCACATTGTTTAGGATCCCTGTGGGATATCATTGTACTTGTTTTAAGTGCTTGTATTTAAAGACAATGCTTGTTTGATGTTTTTACCAACACTGGGCTCACTTTTTAAATGAAAAATTTCTAACTACATAACTAAGAAAATACAGAAGAATCGGCTTTTCAAAATCTTTTGCTTTGTACCATATTCCCATACAAGAAACCTTGAGGACAACATCAGAAAGTTTCGTTGTTACCTGGCACAAGAGATATGAAACAATGCTGAATAACGTTTTCATGCTGTGCAAATTTATCTTGAACACATACTTTTCACCATTTTCTTCTTTGTTGTTCAGTAAATAAGGATGTTCAGACTAGTATTTCACTAAAGAGAAAAATTGGCCAAATATGAATTATGCAAAGAGGTGAAATTTAAAATGAACTCTAGAAAAACTCTAGAGAAGTGATCAAGAAAATTCAAAATTTAGAAATAGCATGAAGCACATTTTTTAATTGAAAACACTAGAAAAAATAGGTCTATTAATAAATTAACTACATATAATGTTGACTAAACATAATTAGAGTAATTCGGGGTTTTATGAGCAAAAAAATAGCCTTTGAGTAACGAATTAATGATTCTTTAAAGAAAATCACTGATCATGAAGGGCAAATAATGAGATATTAGAAAATACATGCATAAATACATATATTAATACACCTGAAAAAGCAAGCTTAAAATTACTTTGTTTAAAGAACTCCAAGTTGGAGATATGCAAGAATAACTGGATTGGAGAAAGCAAATGGAAATTTGAGTAAATGAGGAGCATGTACACTGGTTTTTTAAATTATGGGGACACAAATAATTGATTTCTAGGTACGTGGGTTTGCTTGTATATTTTATTTGTACAAGGTGGATTTCTGTTGTGGGTAAATTTGTAAAGAAATATCTTGATTCAGACCAAGGACAGAATTTTTACACGTACTAGAGACTAACTGAAGGTAATTCTGATAATTTACTTTTTATCAAGTTCTCTTGCACTACATGAATATAAAAACTTTGGGGTTAGGCGGAGTTTTATTCAGTATACAGGAAAAAAAATAGGCTTGCATTTCAGTTGCTATATATCATTAACTCATGCTGGAGCATCATTGTCATGCAGTACAAATTTGAATGATATTTTTTCCCCATCATAATTTCACAGTGTAGTGCCAGAATGATAGACTCATAATGGGCTCCCTATAGACACATACAGAAATCATTTTGTCATGGTTATCTCACCTTGTAACAGCACCGAAAGCGGCTGGTCTC
Organism: Origma solitaria; assembly: GCA_013397895.1. Taxonomy (NCBI): domain Eukaryota; kingdom Metazoa; phylum Chordata; class Aves; order Passeriformes; family Acanthizidae; genus Origma; species Origma solitaria. The sequence continues at coordinate 820,185 of VZRL01000640.1, forward strand.
CACGGTCTCGCATTAAACTGTCACATCATTGTTAAAATCCTCTGTTTCAGGAAATGGTGACGGTACACTTTGAGTGCTGTGAAAAATAACTACTTCATTGCCCACACCAGATTACTTGTTTATTCATGAATGGGAGGGGAAAACATTTTTCAATAGTAGGCAATCGTAGGGATTAACCATGTTCTTTGCTTGTTTGGCATTCTCAGATTGATCATACCAACATTTTACCACCCCAGTATTAACTTTTGCAGCAATATTTATTTTTCTTTTGTACTTTAGCCCTGTTTTTCAAGCCATTTAAAATATATGTTAAACATGACTTTTTTTTACTTATGATTAATTAATTTCTTATATTAAATACAGCTCAGCTACTCCCCTCAGAGGACACCTATGTGATTTTTAAAATTTTTTGTATAACAATTTTTCTTTTTTTTTCTGTTTTTATCCTGACCGTAGTTACACACCAGTTCACTGAGATCCTAGATGGAAGAGAAATTTATTATCCTGCTGTTGTAAGAGAAAAAAATTACACCGACTCAAATGGTTTGGCTCTAAGCTGAAATAATTTTTTATTTAATAAAAGCTTCCATTTTAATCATCCAACTAGAAAACAGCATCTGTCTGTGCCAGAAAGGTATGATAATGAGCTGGACTATCTTTGAGTACTTAGAAGAAAAAAAAAATTTGGTATATTAGTGACACATTTAAGAGTGCTAAATATAAGTGTATTGCCTAGTATGCTCCTTTCTTTGTTGTAAGTGAAGCAACACTCTCTGTCAAAGAAAGCCACTTATTTTCGAGTCTATTCAAAATGACGTTTGGTGCCAATCCAACCATGGTCATGGGAAGCAATGCAAATGACTGTCCATAATGAATCTGGATAATGGGGTTTATTTAGGAGCAAACCAGGTAAGAGCTCTTACTGTAATTGGTTGTCCCCCACACTCACCCACCCACACCCTTTCAGTGCTATTTGCTATTTGCAAGCTGGTTCATGCTGAGCTGCTGCTCAGTTACCAGTCTTGAGCATTACCAACTACAGTCCCTCTGAATATACTGACTTTTTCCCCCCCACACACATATCTCTGTTCTCCAGGCTCCTGCCACACTTCCAGGATCTTTCTTCCACCCAAGATCTTCAACTTCTTTCTTACCAGCCCTCTTCTCTACAACACTTCTTGTTGTCAGGAGCTACTGTTTTTCAGCACCAGCTCTCTCTGAAAGCTTGGACCACCCTCCCCTCCCCAGCTCTCTTGGTCTAAACGTGATCAGACAGATGATGTTCTCATGTGATCTTAACTGGAAGATTCAAGACATGTAACATTTATTTGGTCATGGTGTTATTAGAACTTACAGTGTGGCCACAGGATGAGTGCAGCCAACAAGTTACAGACTTCTGCTTGAGAGGTTTTCCCATACCCACATCCACAATTATCTACTGTCTGCCAGGATTTGGGATTTAAGCTAATTTTTTTTTCCTCTGATAGTCACACTAAGGATTTCTATTTTGAGGAATGGTTAGCAAATTTCGGGGATGACAATTTAACCAGTTTCACTGGGAGTCATTCTCAGCAACTTTGCATCTATAAATTATGGAAAATTAAAGAGTTTACATTAATTCTTTATATGGCAGGTTTTGTGCAGAATTTACTAGCAAGGAGCAAAAATTAACAATTAAATTAGTTAAAATGCCACATGTTATGAACTATTTGTCATTTAGACTTAAAGTTAATCTTCAGACTATTTCTAAACTTATTGCTTGGGTTTTTACTAGGGTAAAATTGTATCCTGAATAGTTTGCTTATGAGGACAGCTAATTTAAATAGACTTAGGAATCTAAGGATATGTGAATTTGTTATTAGTCTGTTGAATTATTTAAAAGAAGTTAACAATGTTCGGTGCCCCCTGAGATACTTATCTGGAAAAAAAAGGCATCCACTGGGCAATGAGCATGTCACAGTTACATGCAGGAGAATTTTAGTCTCTTAGACTGAAAAGTGTCCATCTGGTTATTAGAGTCCAGATGTACAATTATTATTTCTAATAACATTTGTCCATTCTATTTCTTCCACAGTGAATTAATCAAGAATATTTTATATTGATGCCAGTTTAAAATCTGTTAGAAAAATAAATATGGAATAAGACATCTGTAGGAAACAAACAGAACAACCCCAATAAGAAAGGAAATTAGAAACCAAAATGAAAGAATGACAAGTAAAAACAGCCCCTTAAATCCTTTTAAATATATTGCCTCTAATATATTGTCACCAAGGCAAATTTTGATTATACAAATGTCTTGTATTTTCTTACAACTGCTTCCACAACTTCAGAATTTTTTTCCTTTCATTTGTGCTGTAAATCTTGTTACTCTTTTCACTCTAGCTGTAAATCTTGAAAATCACATATATAAGCAGAGATTCCCTAGGCCTAGAGATATAAATGAAACCATAGCTGTCCCTGTGCTACCTGTGGTAACAGGTATGTTCAGCATCTTGCTTGGAACAGAGCCCTTTGTCCTGTCATGGCAAATTTTTATCTATGGGAGGTATCCAGATGCTGTTCATATGCCCTTTGTTTTGATGTGGTTTCATAAATTTGTCTGCCGTAATGACATCCTCTCAAAAAGGCGGATACTAATGGTTAAAAAAAGGGGAAAAAAAAAAAAAAAGAAAGTTTTTCTTACAGGAATGGAAGAAACTACTCTGATGCTTTTCATCTTTAAACAAAAATTTCATGGGGCATTGGAAAATCAGAATAGGTTGAAAGAAAAGCCTGGGAGATCTCCTGCTGTAGCATAAGTAAAATCAGAAGCCTCAGCTTGCACAGTTTTTGCAAAATCATTCTGTCAGAGGACATGGTTTTCTATTCAGGCCCACAGTATGGTTTGTGTGACTAGCATCTCCCACATGCAAGTCTGTCTTTATTTTTCTCTGCAAGGACAAACCATACAGAGATTTTTTTTTTTTTTCATAATTGAATACATGTACTCTCTGCTATATGTTTGTTCTTAATTCCTATTGAAATTTGTTCAGCAGTCTTCAACAGACTGTCAAGAAAGCTTTATCTCCTGTACAAATAATTCTAACACTTGTACAAGATAATTCTAATGTGTCTGTTCTCTCCTTGTTCTGAAGTTTTCTGCTATTTTTTTATCCCAGGCTTAGACAACTGAGGGTTCAAAACCCAAAAATATTGCATGAAACCCTATATAGATGTAGGGTGGTTTGCAGAAGACAAGATAACTAAATTATGGATATCCCCCTTCTCTTCTTAACCCCATGGAGGTAGTAATGGCTTAACCTTGAATGGCCAGATAAAACAAATCATCTATATGCAGATTTAGAACACTGAAACATCTGGTAGATGAGATCCTGTTCTTTAACTCTTCTAGATTAATCTAGGTCAGTGGAATTTTGTAAAAGCAGAACAGTTTGCCTATATTGTATCCCTTGCATGACTTTATTATTTCCTTCTTAATACTTGAATGTACCTAGTATGTTTATACACACAAACTGTATTAAAAGAGTGATTAAGATTTCAATATCTGAAAAAAACTGAATTAGTGTTGCCAGTGTGATTTCCCATACCCTGTTTCTTTCTGTGTAAATGCATTATAATCTGAAGCTGAAAATTTATTTTTGCTTACATCATGTTGTTTCTGTATATGTACTCCAATACTCTTGCATATCAATTAAATTCCAGAATACTAAGTGTGTCTTCTGTTTAAAGGACTATTTAAAATTTTAGATTAAGAGGTAATAACTCCTTTTTCTGCTTTTTGCTGGATTCTAACAGTTTAGGAGGCTTCTTTAGTATTAATAATATTTGGTGCAATGATAGCTCGATTAGAAATGTAATATTGAATTTTTGAGAATTTTTAAAATCACATTCAGGTTGCTAATATGTGTTCTTAATACACAACTCATATGTTAGTATATGAAAATTGTTGAGCAAGAAATTTTACATCCTCTCTTTAATTTTAAATGCTATCACAATTCACATATGCAAACTTAAGAAGCTCCTGAGAAATGATGAGTATTTCTATGACAACAATGAGTGTTTCTATGATTTCTATGAATCTCTCTGCTGATCAATCTTTTCTACATAATTACTATGCAATTTAAATTTGTTTGTGAAAAAACAATATTACTTTGTACCTGAGGTGCTTTAACTTAAGTAGTTGTTCACATTTTTTGGTGATTTTTCTCATTGACAAAGTTAACAGAAACACTCATATCTCCTTTCAGTCTACAGTTTGCTACACCAGACAAACTAAAATTTCTGAATCCTCTGGTCTGTGACAGGCTTTCTATTTCCTTGGTCATTCTACCAGCCTGTTTTACAGGTTTTGGTTTTTTGTTATAGAACCATAGAGCAACCCAGGTTGAAAGGGACCTCAGAAGATCATTTTGTCCAATTTTTGATTGGAAAGGGAGCCTAGGTGAGAGTATCTAGCACCCTGTCCCATTGTATCTTGAAAACCTCCAGTGACGGTGACCGTACCGTGACCCTTGGGAGGCTGTTCCAGTGAATGTTCTCTCTATAAAACACATCTTCCTTACATCTTCTTGAAAAAGCAATGCTCTTCTCTAATGAGACCCTTCCTTTTGTTTTTCCAATATGCATTTGAAATGGAAAACACTGTGACATTTGTCTGTCTAAAATCCAACCAGTTCTGGGGATTGAGCTGCTGCTTGACCTCAGAGAAGGTTTTTAATGAAGTAATGAACTTCCTTGGGAATAAAGATATAAAAAAAATGTGATATCAACAAGGAGAGCTCACACATCATTACTTGAGGTGTAAACAACTCAGTTTCCAAATGCACATTATTTTTCAATGCATAATCTGTGTGCAAGAGATTCACATAAAACCTACTTCAGTAACTGGCTTAACTTGACATTTTAAGAGTTGAGATTTTAAAGACTGTTACATAAAATATTTTTCATTTTTATGCTTTCACCCTTGAAAAATGTCTAGGAGTCTTACCACTATATAAAACTATTACTTTGATGTAGAGTGTCTGAATTCCAACTCTGAGATGGTCCTAAACCACATTTGTATTGGTAAAATTTAGTAGAAGCTAATGGAGCCATGCAAAAGTTAGACATACGTTGTTCCATTTTTACAAATACATGTACTATTAAAAATGAAATTTAATTGCAAATATTTCTTGCCATAAGTGAATAAGGATTGGTTCTATCAGATTCAAGCATAAGGGAGGATGTGTCTCATTTTTCTGATATGTTCATAGTGCAGATTCCCTTTTTTTTCATTGAGGACTTTCTGCTAAGAATGAGAATGTAGAATCATAATTCTCAGGCATCAAATATTAGAAACTTTTTTTTTTCATATTTCTGTTGAAATGAATGACTTTTTTTAGATTTGACCTAAAATTTCTTGTATTATTTATGACAAACAAAAAATATTTTTCCTTATATTATTTATTCCTTTATATTAGGCTGCAGAAAAGAAAATAATGTTGAAGCTTTGACATATGAAATATATTTATGAATCAGATGACTGCATCTATATTTTCTCAGAATATCTACAACTTATGAAAATTACTCTACTTTTAAAACAAATTGGTATATGTAAAAGAGTCCTGCAAACAATGTTGCTTTCACAAAATTACTTCAGAGTAAATATTTTTAATTTTCTTGACTGTTTATGCTTTATCGTGCATTTCCATTAGATAAGGAAACTATGGCTAGTGCCAGTGGAAATAAAGATCTCATACTCATCTTGGAGAGGAAGTCCAAATAAAGAGCTATAAAGCTTGAGAGCTGAAAATAGTTACTGCAGTGTAAGTGTGTGCTGGCAAATAAATAATGAAATTATGTCCTTAGTAAATAATTATGTTTTTCCAGTTCTGACTCCAGAAGCTCTGAGTTATGGATTCCTTCCTTGCAATAATTGAAGCAAGATAATTTAATACTTCTAATTCATCTTTCAGATGTGTTTTACCCTTGCATTTTCAGTGTAGAGAAAGTTGTGTAACAGATGAATCATCTATTATATGTTCTGACGATAGCTATTTGCCACTCAGTGAAGGAAATATCAAAATATTTTGGAGATTGTAATTTATTTACCTACTTTTTACACTAATAGAAAGCCACTGTTTTACGATAAACTTCAAATTACTTGTGATATGATATGATATGATATGATATGATATGATATGATATGATATGATATGATATGATATGATATGATATGATATGATATGATATGATATGATATGATATGATATGATATGATATGATATGATATGATAAAATAGAGGACTCTACTATTCTGTACATATATATTACATGCATATATATGAAGCTTATTTTTCCTCATATTCTTTCAGTCTATTAAGTGAGTTATTTAATGTTTATGAAAGAAGTGTCATTTGTTGGTATGGTGATCAGCAAGAAATATATATAATCAAAGGATATGATATGATATGATATGATATGATATGATATGATATGATATGATATGATATGATATGATATGATATGATATGACACGATATGATACGATATGATAAGATATATGAATCATTCTGCTTCAACAGAAACAATTTAAGATCAATACAAACTACATTTAAAGTGTTTTCAGTCTGCAGGACATATTCTGTTAAAAATATGACAAGAAGAGATAAAGAAATAAGGTTCTTTCACTATACTTTCGTTTCAGCTCTTTCAGAGTGGATAATTCACACTGTATACACCAAATGCTATTAAAGACGGATTCTACTTATGGTTTTGATTTCTTCCCTTCTAATCCAAAAGTTTATAACATAGCAATGAAGTAAACTATATAATGAAAACCTTCACAAATTAGCTGCTTCTACCTGCAGCTCTGTATTTGCCCCTGTGATATTTCCCCTTGCCTACAAGTCCTTCTATTACAAAAATCCTCAGAATCTCAGGTATACCTGCTGGATATTTGCATCCCTCCTGAGAAAGGGGGATCAGGTCATGGCTCACCACAGGGAGTTGTTGCAACATCACAACCAGACACGTTGAGGGCTGGGAGCTCATGAGTCACTTCTGTTCTCAGATTTCAGACTGTTTCAAATGGTAGGATCAAAGTGTGGGAATTTTTTCTGCTCCTGAAATGGCAGCAGTAGCTCCTGAAGTATTTTAGCACTATTAGCAGGACCTATAAAAATGCTAAATATTTATTTCAAAAATGACCTAATATACGTCCCAGTAGCTACTTTAGGAGGCTCTCTACAAAGTGTTGTTTTCGATAAACGATTTGTAAATAAGGATAATTGCTAAAAAAGGGAAGAATGGCTTAGAAAAGTTGGGGTTTTTTTCCCATTTTTAAGGATGAAGTGCTGTTCTCTGTGCTTCTATAGTCATTAATTTTCTGTCCTTTTAACAAAAAAATACCCCAAACCTTATTTAGGCCAGATTGCCAATAGTTAAGTTTTCAATCTGAATTAGTTTCTGCCTAAATAGCTAGCTCTCAGTTACAGGTGTAAGAAGCTAACATTTTCAAAAGAACATAACTTCTAAAAAACAACTCTAACTTGTTAAAACTTTAAAAAATCATCTCTAACAACTACATTAAAGTAGCTGTCAGGTATGCTTAGCCACTTTTGTTTTCCTAGAGGTCAAAATGCTCTAAAGCACAGGCAAAAGAAATTTGTCCTGCAGTTTTTTAATACACTCACACACAAAACAGCTTTTAAATTCTTATTTTCTTCTTCTCTGAATTTTACATTTTAAATGTATAAAGTATGAGCTTATTTCATTGGTGTTAGTAATTTTTTTTCCCTCAAGTGTCTTTAATATTGAGTTTCATCAAAACAAATTAAAATATATAGGTCTGGATTCACACCATAGGCCCTTTAGAATAATTCTTCATTATATTTCAAATTAAATCTTGCACCTTTGGTTGCTGTTTATGAAGATACCAATTCATCTGGTCTTCATATACCACATGTAAGTTCGGGACAAGTGGGTAACTCTGCCCAGTTTTCTCACAATGAAAGCTAATTTAAATTTTTTGTTGTTTTGTAAATCTACCAAACCATTTCTATCACCATGTTCCTTTCCTGATAGGACCCCCCTGCAGCCACCACTGCTGGTGCTGGGACACCAGTGCCCTGTGCAGTGTGTCTAAGTACCTGTAAGAAATGAGAAAAGTGAGTTACTCTTTCCTTATGCAAATTTAATTTGTCTTCAGATTTTTGTTTTAATGACGTGCATTTTCCTTCATTAAGAAACAAACCCAATAGCCTTATGTGCCCTAAATGAGCTGTGCATTTCACATGTCCTGAGACTTGACTCGTGCAGCACATCTTTGCTGTGCCTCAGTATAATCGTACGCCATGTTTTGCTCCTCTCCACAGTAATAAGGACTGCAAAATAGATGAAAGATAACTGATGTACTCTTTTTTATATTGATGTGGCAAAATTCAAAAAAAGGTATTGAGCAACCTGGTCTAGTGGAAGTTGTCCCTGCCCCTGGCACAGGGCTTGGAACTAGTTAATCTTTAAAGTCAGTCCAACCCAAAACATTCCGTAGTTATATCACAGAAATACTAAAATTATCCTAATACAAGGAAAACACTTGAAAATCTCTACATTGTTTTCCTACAGCTATGAACCTCTTCTTGCATTCTGGAAGCATTTCCTACTTCATTTATTGTTTTATTCCATCAATAAATATGTATTTGTAATATTGAATAAGAAATGAGTAAAATTTGCCTCTTTGTAAATAAAATACAGAAGCTCTGACTTAAAGTTTCATTTTCCAGGGAAATATGGATTGTAAGACCTCTTGGTTTTAGTTAAAGAACATCATTTGAAATCCAAGTTTCATGCTAATAGCACACATAATGATGAAGAAAATCAAAGCTTATCCTGCTTCATTTGCAGGTTTTTCAGGCCAGTACTGTGAAACAGAACTGAATGAGTGTGATTCAGCTCCCTGCTTGAATGGTGCTGTTTGTCAGAATAATGTCAACAGCTATGATTGCTTTTGCCCTGAAGGTAAGTTGTTCAAAATAATTTATTTTTATTATCTTTGACAATTTTCAAAACTGCCGGCAGTTTGCAAAACATCTTCTTGACAGGCTTCAAAGCTATTGTTAAAATTTCCTTTCTATGAAAGTTATTCATTCTTTTCCTAAGTCTCATTTGCACCTTTGTCCACCAAGCCAACATGAAAACCCAAACAACCGTGATCATTAAGAATGGAGACAAGTTAAGAATGGAGACAGATATACTTGTAAGTGCTACCTTCAGACAGAACTTCGTGTTTTTAGCAAAGTCTGAAGAGGGGAGAAAACACAAATGAGCAGTACACGAATTCCACAAAAAATATCATCAATAAGCTTACAAAAAAATTTTACCTTCATTAATAATGTGCTGCTTTCTGACTAATCATAGCAAGTAAGTTACAATGGTCATAATGACTTTAAAAGGCCATCAGTAGAAACTCTATTAGAACTTTCATAGACAAAAATAAAGTGATCTTCAGTACCTGTGGTCTGTTTCTTTAAAAATGCACACTGCTCAGTGTTATCAATTCTGTATGAAAAAATGAGTGATTAAAAAAGTAGTCAAAGAAAAACTAAAATATTTTAAAATATTTAAAATTACAGTGTCTGCACGAAATACTTTCACAAATGGGTTTATTATGAATATTTTTAATTAGATTTTTAGGTTAAAAATAAAGACCAGGTTGTGATTTATAACCTGTTATGTTGTTTCTATGTTTTAATTTTTTTTTATTCTAATCTTTGAATTCTACTGTTTTCTAAATATGGACTCATAATAACTGATTTCATAGCTGAAAATATTTCAGGTATGCACGTATTAATACAGGCATTTCAGTGGTCATAGCTACATAAACTCATCACTAGAGATGAAATTGCCACAAATAACTCTTATAAGTATAGCCTCTGTCATTAGTTAACTTAAATTAGAAGCCAGAATAGATATTGGAAAGTAGCTGGAAATTAACCTTAGAAGAGATCATTTTGCTAAGTCTGTCTGACCAGCTTATAAAAAATAAATCTTGGCATCTGCATTGATAATTTTGTGGCTTACTTGTTGCTTGCAAGACATGGGTCTGACTAAACTCTAAATGCAAATAAGAACTGTTATTTTATACATTATTAATGAATTAAGGGTAATTCTAAAGTTTTATGACTTAAGGATCAGTGGAAATTGGTTCCATGGTCAGTTTGAGAAATTACAGGAATATGCCTTGCACTGAGGGTGCCGATAGCTTAGCATTAGTCATGGTCTTCCTGCAGCCATGGCCTGTGACAGCACTAATGACAGTCATTTTGTAGCATGACCATAAATTAGAATGCATTTAGAAGAGCATGAAATGTCAGATACTGGATAGGACATTCTCTAGCAATTCCAACTACAAAAAAACCCCGCTGTTAGACCTCTGAGTTTGCTAAAAGTCTTTATGAAACAAGAATCTGGGGTTGTTTAGTCTGGAGAAGGGGCTCGGGAGGGACCTCACTGCCGTCTACAACCACCCAAAAGGAGGTTTTATTCAGGTGGGGGTCCGTCTCTACTGCCATGTCTCAAGTGAAAGGATGTGTCAGGGGAGGGTCAGATTAGATATAAATAACTAAGAAAAAATCACTGAGAGAGTGGTTAGACGTTGGAATAATTGCCCAGGGAGGTGGTGAAGTCACCATCTCTGGAAGTGTTTGAGAGGCATCTGGATGTGGCCTTTGGGGATATGGTTCAGGGGTGATTATGGTGGTGCTGGGGTGTTGGTTGGACTGAATGATCTGGAAGGCCTCTTGCAACATTGATAATTCTAGGATTCTGTAAAACAAATAAAGAAAAATTAGACAAACAACTATTAGAGAGCTGATTTTAAGAGATTTTTAGTGCTAATTTTTATTTTGAGAGCAGGTGTCCAAATCCCAGCACCACTTTATCTGTAAAGTTGTCAAAAAGACAGCAGATACATAAATTCTTAAGTCTGCTAAACTAAAAGTTCAACTATATTAATGAACATGCTGAATCCTAAATTTGTGCTTTCATTTATTAGCTCCTTTTAAAGTATATTTGACAGAAAAAAATGCATTTTCCTATCAATGATAGGCAGAAAAAGATTTTTGAATGATCTTTCCTTAAGGATTCAAGATCATTTTTTACAAGAGTAAATTGAAAACAAGGAACCTAAAGACATGTTTTAGAAAAATAAGGCACAGATAGAGCTGAATAATGCATAGCTCTTTGGTTTTATTTCCAAGGATTTGAAGGCCTGAACTGTGAAATCAACTTTGATGAGTGCACTTATGGCTTCTGTAAAAGCAATTCAACTTGTTTAGACCTGGTTGCAGACTACAGATGCGTTTGTCCTCCAGGATTCACTGGTAAGATTTCTTTTATTCTGGTAAAGACATTAAATAGCTAAACAAGTTATTTTCTTTTCTGAAATTAATTGTACTTTGTTCAATGTTTTGGCATTTATAAAAATAAAACAAGCTCAGTGTTCTGTGCAATTGATAATCTGTGTTAATATCCCTCTTAATATTATAAAAATTGAAAGCAGTGTGTGTATGCCGCTGATTAATTAATGGAAAGCAAAACTGTATTTTTCATAGAAGAAGGAAGTGTTCAAAAAACACGTCTGTGAAACAGGTGAACAGGTAGCTGGTGCAATTTTTCTTCAGAAGATCTTATCACAGCCATGCTTGATTGAGATGGTAACAAGAACACAATTTTAGTAAGATGACACTTTGTTCTCTTAAAGAAAGGTGCCACAAGATCCTTATGATAAATTGCTTGTAAATTGGACAATTATTTGTGTGTCTGACAAGTTTAAGAAAACAGCTATTGCATCAGAAAGAGTCTTCAAGGCTCTATTTTCTGCCAGAAGCAGCTAAGGAGGATCATGAGAAAATCAATAAAACTGTCTCCAAAAATATGCCATCTTAACAACTGTGTCAGCCACTGAACACCTTGACTTTCAGCTGCTGATTTCAGAGAGGCAAAATGGAGCAGCATCAGTCATAAGTAGTAAGAGGAAGACAAGCGGTGGTAGTCTAAATCAAACACAGTTAGTGGGTCTTGTAATAAAAGTAAAATAGATTTGTACGGAGCTCAAAATGTGTGGTGGCCAATGGAGAGGAGAGTGAAAAAAAAAAAGGAATATATCTATTATGGAGAAATTAAAAGTCAAAGAAGCAAGTAGAACAGTGAAGGATGAGGATGCAAAATTAAGTTAGTTGTAAACAGAGAATTTCAGGTTGGTAGTAACACCAGTGATGCTCAGTTTAGAAGCTCTTCATTCATATTTTGTCAATGGTTAAAAGCAGGAAGCTGGGACATAAGGAACGTAAGACAATATACAGAGATTTAGAATCTGTGAAGCTAATAGTTGTTGCAATTCCCACTGACATCTGTGAGTTTTCTTGATTCATACAAACATATTCTAATATTATTCGGCATTACAAAACTGAGATGTGCTCTATTTCCTGCAAGATCTTATTCTCCTTTTTACTTTGGTATATGGCTTTGCTATCATGAGTTTGCATAATATGTCTGTTTTGTATCTGTTGTGAAAATAACAGAGGAGATCACAAAGTATTTATTAACATCCATAGAAGACGTTTCTGTGCAATTATTTTAAAAGAAGCTTTTAAAACTTTCTCCTATACTCCTAGAATCAAAATGGAAAATCTCTAACTTTTCTCTAGTAGGTTTCTAAGAGTCAGTTTGAACTGGGTTATGCAGTGAAAGCTGTTCATTTGAAAATACAGCAACACTATTTGGGGATGTGATGGAATCCACATTATAGAACCAGAACTACCAGAACCTAATGTGTGTGTTGTCACCAAAGCAGCCTGGGACAGAGTATGTCTTCCTTGGAAGGAATTATTTATCCTAAATTCATACTGATGCAAACAGTTTGCCAACAACATCCCTGTTCATTCCAAGACAAGAAGGATTCAGGATCTGTCAACAGTAAAATAGTTACAAGTGAGTTATAAGTGGATTTTAATGGATACCTTGAGGCCTATATTGAAGTCATAGAAGTTCACATGACTGCATAATAGGCTATTATGAAAAAGCTCAATTTTCTCCTGCATTTCCTATGTGAGAGACTTCTCATCACAAATGTGCTATTGATCTGACTTCATATTGGCTTTTTTGTGTAAGACAGGACAGCTCCCACAAGAAAACAAATAAGGCAGCCTACTGACTGGAATTAGAAGGTAGGGACAAGAATCCTCCTGATTAAGCTGAATGTTTTCATCTGGGCTCATGCTGTTTGTACAATTAATTCACAGTGAGTCATTGTGGATCTCATTAGGTCTCCTCTCTCCAAGCCTCCCAACAACAGCTTCAGCCTCTCTGGAAAGAGTCTTTGATGCGAAATACTGATATTTGGGCTTCTATCTTCTTGAGAGAGAAAACAGTGGCAAAATAATGTTCCATGGTCTTCTGAATTTTAAGGTTGATACAAACGGTGCATGAAGACATTGGTAGAGTAGCAATGATACACTCAAAAGCTTTTTAAGGGCTGAATGAAACATAGTGTATATAAACAAAAAGACAAATTTTTTGTTTATCCACTTAATATTTAATATTTCAGCAGTGTAGAAATTCATGCAGAAAAGCACCAGAAACAGCCCAGTTAGCTGATAACAATTAGCTCTGATGAAGGCACAGTTTAGAAAGTACATCAACAGATCAGCTAATGCCCTGTCAATTACACCTCGTATTTTTCTGATGAGACTTGATCAAGGAAATGACATTTGAAAAAGTCCACTAAATGTATAAGACTGATTTTTATGCTTTACTTTCTTTTAAGCACATTTTTGTTTTCCTAATATATTAAAAGAAATTTCCAAATAAATTTTACCTTTAACATCTGAGCTGGTCAGGTATAAAATTGTCTTAGGCGCAGTTGTTTGATTATTTTCCTATTTCCTATCTCTGTGCTTGGCAGCATCAATCCTGATTGGGATCACATGCTTTGTGCACTAAATCTCTGATGGAAGGGCAGCACAGGAATGCCTCCTTGAATGGCTTTGGCTCTGATGTTTCACAGGCAGTGGATCTTCGTTCTTCCCTGAAAACAGACCTGAGAAGAGGCAGTGCCATGTGCATCAGGGAGGAGGGCTGGTTGACAGAATTAACTCTCTCATGCTGAGTGAAGCCAGAAGGACAGGAACACCCAAAACATCTGAGAGGGTCCTGAGAGGAGCAGGGAGCCTTCTTTCAGCTTCTGCTGCCTGCTGAATTGTTTGCTGCTAAAAGGGCAAGCACCAGAGTCCTGGCAGCCTTTGGAACATGCTGCATGGCACTTCCTTTACCTGTCCAAGACAGGCAGCTCCTGAGAAAGACCAGCAAAATACTTTCTCTTCTATCAAAGCTTGTTCTCGAAGGCTCTTTTGTGGTAATCTGCATACACAGGATCACAGTAATTATCCCATGGTAAAGAGCTACTGGACAAATAGACAGATGGCAACAGTGCCACCTCCTTCCCTCATGATATTTTATTTGATTTTGTCATTTAGAGGGGTTTTGAGAACATCTGGTGGTTGAGATAGGTAAAGGCAGTCCAAGTCTGTTAACCTGGCCAGCCTCAAAAATTAGAAAAATACTTGCTCAGCACATCCAAACCTGAGGATAGGTGAAGTAGGGAATTTTAATATTGAACAGTAGGACACCTTTAGTCCCTTAAGTAGTAAGACACCTTGAATTAAAACATCAATGGGATGGTATTGAATTCATCAATGATACAGAAGGAGGAGGCAGTTTTATGAGGTGTGGCTAAGCAGGTGGGCACTGAAATTCTGAACATTTGAAAACCAACATTATAAAAGGATGAGCAGTGTCTTGCAGCTCAGCTCAAGCCATCACAAAATATCATAAGATATAAGGTGATCCATTTCTTTGGGCTTTCAAAAATCTTTATTGTGCATTCTTTTCCTATTGTATTCTAAGCTTTGTTTTCAGTAAGCCTCTAAAAGCTGTCCTATGTTAGGCACATTTTACCTGACACAGATGTTTTTAGTTAATATCAAGACAACTGCATAGTACTATTGAGTCACTACATAGTCTTTTCCATGCTCATCACACAAAGTACTGTCTCAAACAATTCAAAAGAAAAAAAATGGCCTGAGAGGTCTACCTCTCCCCAAAAGGAGGTTCTAGTAAGGTGGGGGTTGGCCTGTCGTCCCAGGCAGGAACAAGAGGACACAGCTGGACCGGGGAGGTTCAGGTTGGACAACAGGAAGCACTTTTTAATAGAAAGGGCTGTCCAGCAGTGGAACAGGCTGTTAGGGAGGCGGTGGAGTCATGAACCCTGAAGGTGTTCAAGAAATGACTGGACATGTCTCTTAGTGCTATGGTTTAATTGACACGGTGATGATTACTCAAAAGATAGACTCAATGATCCTGGAGGTCTATTCCAACCTAATTGATTCTGTGATCTATGGATGCTCACCCATACTTAGAGACAGCCACAGAAACTCAGTCTCGCTTGCATCTCATGCATCAGATTATTGTTCCACATCAATCAGCCCTTATGGCCATCAGAGAAGTAGCTCAAAAGCCAGGTCTTTTCTGTGATGTCCCCTAATAGCCGAGTTCGTTTAAACAACATTCCTGTGTCTGACCTTAGGTCAAAACGCTAAGGTTTTTCAAACCAAAACAAAACCTGGAAGCTGAAGACTAGAGAGAGGGATGGTTCCCCAGGCTCCTGGGCAGCAGAGCTCTGACTCATAGCAGGCAATGGTGGCACGAGAGTGAAGGGCTGACTTCCTTTGCCCTGCTCAGCTGGAATGGTGCAGGTGCACTGCTGGTTGCCACAAACACTGTAAATGGCAGGCTGCTGAGGGCAGGCTTCCCACAGTGGGGTGTGCAAGCTTAACATGCTGGAAAATAAACAGTGTTTATGCATTCATGGAAATGTATTCACTGTGTATTTCTGAGTTATTAGAGAATATTTATTGTCATGTCACGTGTAAAAGTACCTGCTTTCCTTGGAAGGAATTCAGGTTAGAACACTTGAATGGGAAAAAAAGATCAGTAGAGTGCAAAAAAGTCTGTTTAAGTTCCATCATGCTGCAAATTATATTACATAAAAATTTTGATAATATAATACATAAAAGTTAATGAATTGCATGAAAGAAGAACAAATCAATTGTTTTTTTTCCAGGCAATTTAAATATAAGCAAAGTTTCTTGGTTTATTATATGAGAAATCAAATGGCACATTTCTCCAATATTATCCCAGCTGCAAATTCTAAGCATGATTGATTTAAATTAGAGGGTGAATAATAATAGTTGGAACCATCTGACAAAAGATAAGTTAATTCTTCAATCAAAACTTTAATTAGCTTGTATGGAGTTTACTTTATCTTTGCTCTGCCGAAGGTGTTATGAGATTATTTTTGTATTTCAGTTTGTCCCCTTTATTTCAGATATAATTTTTTTTCAATGGTGATGCCAACTGTCATGCATAACATAATGTATGTAGAACATCCATTAATATCTTTCTGGGTGCGACTGTGTATTTAATTAATTTTAGATAAATTAGAACATAATCATTTTATATGAATAGGCTTGATTTTCAATTTTTAAAATGTCGGTTTCTAGGAGGCTCTTATTAAATAAAAAAAAGAAAAAACAAAAAATATGTCTAGAAAAGTTTATATGGTGATTAAAACACACACAGAAGACACTGTAACACATGGCTGAAATTTTTAGTCTTCCTGAGTTACTGTGGTAAATCAACCTCACTTTTCCTTAACTGAGGATTTTTTCTAAGTTATGATGACATTATACAGTGCACAGTAATATGCCAGACCAGTGAGTGCTGATTTTCCTTTTTACATCTAAGTACACCTATAAAAATAACACATGGATATCAAGACAGAATTTCAATTGAAATTTTTGTTATAACTGCCCCAAGAAACCTGTTAGGACTTAATTTTCTGTTATGACATGAGCAATCAGTGGATAAACTCTAAAATAAGAAAATCAACCTCCAAGCAACTTCCCCAGTGCATTTTCCATCCCTTCCAGGTATTGTTAATGAATTTGAGAAACAGAAGTGGCATCTTAGATAAGAAAGGTTTTTTTATGGTTTTTTTTCTAGTGTATGGTTTCTCTTCTGAAAAAAATCCATCAAAACATTGATGTTGGAAAAAGTCTGTTGTTCAACACAGCCTTTGCAATACCAACTAGTATAATACTGGAGGTTTTGATACTGTTATATTTCCCAGGATATATTGGGTTGTGTTTTTAGCCAATAAAACAATTATCTTCCGACATCCTTTGCTTTGATAGAGACATACTATAAAATGTATGACACTATCAGTTTTGGTATGACCACACTAAAAAAGAGTCTTATTTGGTGACATCTTTAGTAACTGGTTGACTTTTCTTTTGTTCTTCACTCTTTAGTGTGATTTTCTCTTAGTCATGATTTTTTTTTTAATCTCTCCATTTTGCAAGTCCCTGATTTTGTTATATTTGAGGCATTTTACACATGTTATTAATTTGTTCTTTGCCCATTTTTTATTCCTAAAACTGTTTTTGACCTGGTCCTACATTTGCTTCACTACCAATAACTGGCCCTAGGTGAACTGTTAACAACCTCAGTCTCCAGCACCTCCTTACAAACACACTGTCAAGGCCTCTGCTCTCTACCTTGTATTCCTCCACACTGCAGAGTTACTCTAGGGTCATAATTAGTTCATTCTATGAAGCATGAATGCTTGTTTTTCCCATCTACATCCTATTAACAATAAGCATAATGACTCAATTTATTAAATTAAGGAAGACTAAAACAAAGTGACATACAGAAGAAATTCTTTACTATGGAAGAAATTCTTTGCTATGAGGGTGCAGTTTGCCCAGAGAAGCTGTGGATGTCCCATCCCTAGCAGTGTTCAAGGTTGGATGGGGCATTATGCAACCTGGTCTCATGGAAAGTGTCCCTGCCCATGGCAGGAGGGTTGGTATTAGATGATCTGTAAGATATTTTCCAAACCAAACCATTTGATGATTCTATTGATCTAAGATCAGCCTGGCCACCAGACAAGTCCTGTGGCCTGTGCTCTTAGCCTGGCACCTGAGCAGCGGTCCAGACCTAGCAATGGCAATGCCATGTGTCCTGAGCTTCAGGGCTGCAGTGGGGATAGCAGGAATATTACACCACAGTTTGACTCTCTTTACTTAAATAGTGAGTTGACTGAAGACTACTGAGGAGTCTTGAGGCAGGAAGGGAAATGTGTTAAAGGCAGAATGACGTTTTTTAAAGCTGTTTATACAATTTTCATTGAAAGAATTCCTTTTTTCCCTTGGCACCTTGGTACCCAGGCAAGAAATGGAATAGCATTGGCTATTTGCTCTGGTAACAGTAGAGCAGCACCTTACACCTAGTTACCCTAGTGTAACCGCCAAGAACAAGACATACGCATTTAACATGATGACAGTGATGCCACAGAGCCCGGGTGCCTCAGGGTGGGCTATTGCTGTGACAGAAATATAGCTGTCTCACTAAATTGTTTTGATGTTTTCCCAGGAAAGACACCGAGAGGGCTACAGGATGAGTCAATTTATCCTGCAAGTCTTCTAACAATTCACAGATTGCTAGCTGTGTGCTCTATATTAGGTCTGTATACCAGAAGGCAGTTAATGTTGGCCATTAACCACCTTGTACTGAACCTAATTACTCTAGTTTTGATTAAAGCACACAATGAATCCAAAAGCATTCAATTCTGCTTTAAATGCATGAAAATAAGCCAGAATTTTAATGGCATTTTTTTTTAATAGTAATCACCATCAGATTTAGAAGTTTATATTAAATATTTTATTTAAGTTGTTGTCTTCAACTTTGAGCAATTGCATCTCATCACCTTTTCTACACAAAACTAAAAAGCACTTGCTACCCAAATATTTTCTCTTTGTAAAGATACTTACACACTGTAATCAAGTTACTTTTTGGTTTTTTTTCTTCTAAATGAAACAGATGGAGCTCTTTAAGTCTTTGCCGACAGCATGCTTTCTTCAGTTGTTGAATAAATTGTGTAGCTTTTCCTGCATCCTTCCCACTTATTTTTAAATATGGAACATTCTAATCAATGTTTTATGCAGAGGTGTTTTACACATCAATGTTCCTTTTTTGTTTTATTTAAATACATCTGAGAATATTTTTTCTCACAGCACTGCAATAGGGCTCATATGCTGAGGTCTTCAGCAGTCCTTTTCAAATTACTTTTGTTGTTTCCTCACATACAACTCAGCTACAGTTCAGTAGCTGTAATCTCCATGGTTTTTTCTGTGCTTGTATCTGCAAACTGCAAGTGACCAGAAGTGACCTGCAGTACTTTGAAAAATGTACTGTTTAGCTAAACAAAAATTATCTCAAGATTTCAGTTGGTGCATAGGCTTGGTCTCCTGTGAAAGGGAGATTCAGGAAAGGACGTGAGAGTGGAAATGAAGTATCTCTTTAAAAGTCAGTGTTTAAATAATAGAGTAAGGATTTTTCACATTTACCTACAGAAAAAGAGACTCAGGGAAGTATAAAATGCCTCATTTGTCTCATTATGGTTTTCTCATGAGAAAAATTTGAGGAGTGAATTCAGATTGAATGTGCCAGAAGCTGTACTACTTTTTTTGGAAGAGCAGGCCTTTGTATCTGTCCCTCTGTAATTTCAACCATGTACATTTAAAGTGTGTATGAAGAATACGTTTGTCTCTTCCTGCTAGTGCTAACCCTTTTATCCTCGGTTTCTCTTGCCTGCTGCAAGCCTGGACTACCTCCCTTATATACAACTAATGCAGAAATGTGTTTAAATGGAGAAATAGAGTGGGGACAAAGATTTGGACAGAAGCACTAGGTTCCAAAGTCAGAGCTCAGTTATCACACACCAAGTAACTTAAGATGTTTACCATAAGGTGAGGCAAGTTTCCAGACAATCCAACTCATTACACAAACATAAGATTTGGGACCTCCTTCAGCACAATAAACAGAGTGTATGCCCTGTAAATTATATAATCACAACACTAGAACATAATATGAGCTATATTTGATCCTTATCCCAGCAAAAACATATACTATGTTGTTTCTCACCCCTGTATCTTCTTAAAGAAGTCCAATCATAACTTATTTTCTTGGGGGAATCTTTCCAGTGTGATGTTACACTATCCATTAAAAGGAGTTCCTTATTGTGTAATATTTCACTGCAATTTAAATACATTACTTCTCACCCTGTCTCCTACAAACACAGCAAACTGATGGCGCTTGCAAAAGTACTTTCTTATTTTATGATTGCCATCACATTTCTATTCAGATTTTCCTTATTTAGGCTTTACAGGCCCATTCATGTTGTTCATCCTAAGAGGTCATGCTCTTGAGCTGTTTGTCATTCCTATCATGCTCATATGGACTGCCATTTGGTCCACAATTTTCTTGAATGCACCTGATTGCACAATGCAAAGCACTCCAAATGCAGCTTTACTCCAGTAAGATGAGAATGGAACGATTATTTTATGCTTTTAACTGGATATGTTCATTTTTATGTATCCCAGCAAACTATTTGTTTTGAAATAAAATTCTGGGGTTTGCTCCCACTTAACTTGTGATTTCCTGTATGGTATCTTCCACTTGCTCTGATTGGATTACGTTTTTACTTCAAACTCTATCTTCAATTTGTTAAAATTTATGAAGACTTCTAATCCTGTTCTTCAATGTACCTTTTTGGGTTGCCGTAAGTAATCTTACTTTGTTGTCCACCATGTAGATTGTTGAGAAAAATTGAGTGGAACTGAATGAGCAGTAGATTTCTTTCAAAATCTGTGCAATTCATTCATCCAGTCTGGTAGTAAAAAACACTGATAACTAATGTATGAATATGGCTTTCCAAAAATGTTTAGTTATTTGATAATATTCTCTTATAGTTTCTATGTAGAGCAATTACAAGGATTTCACAAAAGACAGCAGAAATATTAGTGGACACAAGGAGCATGATATATGTTACCAGGTTTTTTAATCCACAAAGTATGTAAATTTGGTGTAGAAGGGAAATAATTTGCTTATATAAGGCTCACTTTTAAATAAATTATTTTATATTTATAGGTTCTTGCAAGTAAACACTTTAATAACTTTTCCCAATATTTCTTCCAGGAACTGAAGTTTCACAAATAGACTTATTATTTCATGTCCCTGTATTTTACTCTTTTCCTAAAGGCCTATTTTACTGAATCTTCAGGTACTATACCTATTTTTCACAGGTTCATGAAGAAACCTGTTCTGTCCACTAGCGTCCAAGGGTGTAGGTCATCAGACCAGTCTATCTGAAAATTTAACTCACCTTACAATTCTGCAGCTTTTCTTCTGTATTCAACACTGAAGTTTTTACCTTTAATCATAGATATCAATTATGATTATGATGTGCTTTGTAGCTGGTCTTTTTACCTCAATTATCAGATTGAGGCAGAAGAAGCATTGAACAATTTTGCATGATTACCATTATCAGTAACCATCCTTCCTCACTGGATGGCAAACCATAGCTTTCCTTCACCTTTCATACTGAAGTGTATACAGCATAATTTCTTGTGACCCTCACCATCCTATGATAGCTACATGCCCTTGCTGGTCTGATTTCATGCCTGCATATATATGTTGTACTTTCTGGTTACCCTTAGCAACTTGACCTACTTTTTTGTCAGCTGGGCTTTTTCATGCTTTGAAAACCAGGAAGTGTCATGTTGGTCTAATATCCATTGTCTTTCTCCCACGAAAAGGAAGTTTGTCCTTGTCTGCTTATAGAAAGCAGCAGCTTTCGTAATTACCTTTTGAAGGTAAGATGTTCATTCTTTATCAGGTTTCAAATCAGAATTTTTCTACATTTTTTCCAGTTTTTCTGAATTCCTTTGTTATTATGTTCTTCACCTTTCTTTCCCTTCCCATGGATTTTGGCTGCTCTTACCCAAGTTTTTCACTTTTCTTTCTTTATAGTCAGAGAGTGCTTTTCCCTTTAACTTCGAATCAAGTAACTTGCAGTTACCTTTCCCACTATTGCTTGGAAAATTGTCAATAGTACATTAAAATACCTTTGAATTTTTGAATGATGATTCCTTTCAAAAATTATGGTTTTGTAATTAAGCACCCTAGCAGTCTAAGTCCTGTGTTCTTAAGGATTCTGCTAGTTCTCTTATCTGTCCAAAATATTAAAAACAAGAACAAAGCAGCAACAGAAAAACGCACAAGTTATAAAAATTTAAGTTTTGTTTAAATTAATTCTACTGGATTTCTGACCCATATTTAGTCATTAAATATGGTGTATTATAAATGACTGTGCAGTATTTTCCACATAATTTTTGTCTTGCCTAGTTTCTATCATTATCCTTGTCCATGAGCCTCTGTTCCATCCCCTCAAACTTTTTTCTAAATAAATATTTTAGAGGAACGGCCCAAAGAGTATTGGGTTTTTTCCTTCCTCTGTCTTCTCCTCACTTTCTCTGCTGCCCATTTTTTTTTTTTATTTTTGTGTGCATTCTATTTTTACATGCTAGATGAGAGTACCTAATATGGTTAAGGAAGAAAAAAACTGCAAGGTGATGCCATCTGCCAGCCATGCATTTATTGTTGCAATGTATCTATAATTGTCTAAGCTCTGTTTGTCCAAGAGGGATCCCAGAAACCCCACATGAGTCTTTAATTCAGGTCCTTAGACTGAGGTTCCTGGGGTGCATTACCTATCTGGTATATCTGATTTGAGTGATACAAGGAAATTTCCACCAATTTCTGTGTAGAATACCGACAACAATTCTGCTTATTCAAATCAGTGACAGTAACAGTTTTCCCACTCTGTCACTGACTTAACTTCTGGTATTCGTGTGAGCTCCTGGCTCATACAGTTGTCCCATCAATTCTCAATCAATTTTGTTTCAGAAATATCCCAGTATTATTTATAATAGTCTAGAGATTGCCCTAAATTAATGCATTGCACAATAGAGAAACAAGAGACTGGATTTTGTTTGGTATGTCCAATGAGTTGTTTTCATAAGCCACCTATCCATTGTCTTCTAAATTTTCCCCTCTATGTATCTTCTGTATATTGGCCTATATTTTTTTGTTTCAGATTTGAATAAGTTTGAATTACAGTTCAATCAAATCTCTTTAAAAGCAGAAAAATGAAGAAACAGCTGAGTGAATTTGTGGGTTTCTGTTTGCATCTGAGAAATGGCTTCATTTCTCTAAATATGAATGCCACCTTGAGAAATATTTTTTTCTTACTGTAGTTACCAAGGTTATTAAAACTCTAAACCAGTTTTTTCAGTGGCATATAGCCCTAGTAATTATGGTGTTGAGTTGTGATGCTAGAATACACAAAGAATGTATTTGCAAATGCTGTTTATATTTATTCCTTTAAAAGATTTGTTAACTATCAGCTATGATCTATGAATATCTCTAGTTTTAAAGCTGTCAAGCAGAAATAAAATAGTGTTTCCAACCTGGAAAAGTTAAATTATGCAGTTGTCACTTGCACTGTGAAGCAGCTTTTCTGCTTTCCCAGCATGATTTATAGTTTTAATGTTTAATTTTCTTTTCTGTCAGACAAAAACTGTTCCACGGATATTGATGAATGTTCCTCCAAGCCCTGCAAAAATGGAGGCCATTGCCATGATTTGATTGGTGAATTTCACTGTAGCTGTTTGCCGGGTAAGAAGTCACATGATATTTAGTTGAGAAATGTTCTGTGGTATTCAAGAAAGAAATAGTTTTTCATAAGCACACAACTAAGTAGTAATTTATTTTGGTAGAAAAGAGAGAAGGGCTGAACAGGTATTTTTAAGTATATGCTACAATTGTTATGCAGGTGGTGTCAGTGGAATTTGTTTACAGATTATAACTTGTATACCTGAAGGCCTGCCTTCCAAACTCATGAACAGAAAGCCTTAGAAATCAACCAGCTCTGCCAGTAGCATGATTTTGTTTCCATCTTTTTTACTAGCAAAAGAAGGAAACATAAAATTTCTGAAAGAAAATGTGGACAAGCTATACAGTAACTGTCATAAGATTTGCTGTGATGAGTTGACCCTGGCTGGAAGCTGGATGCAGTCAGTTAATCACAAATTATTTTTGTTGCTTCTTCTTCCTCCGGGGAGGACTCCTCACACTCTTACCCTGGTCCCATGTGGGGTGCCTCCCACAGTAGAGAGTCCTCCAAGAATTTCTCCAACATGAATTCCTTCCCATGGGCTGCAGTTCTTTACAAATTGCCCCAGTGTGGTCCCTTGCATGGTATGCAGTCCTTCAGGATCAGTCTGCTCCAGTGTGGGTCCCCCACAGGGTCACAACTCCTACCAGCAAACCTGCTCCAGTGTGGGCTTCCCTCGCCATGGGGCCACAGCTGCTGCCAGAAGCTTATTCTAGTTCAGGCTTCCCACAGGGTCACAGACTCCTTTGGGCATCCACCTGTTTGTCATGAGGTCCTCCATGGGCTGCAGGTGGATCTCTGATCATTCATGGACGTCCATGGGCTGCAGGAGTACCACTGCCTCACCCATGGTCTGCACCATGGGCTACAGGGGAATCTCAGCTCTGGCGCCTGCAGCACCTCCTCCCTCTCCTTCTGTGCTGATTTCAGTGTCTACAGAGCTGCTCCTCTTGCTATTTTCACAATCTTTTCTGACTGCAGTTTCCCACTTCAGTATTTTTCCCTCATCTGAGCTATGTTATCCCACTGTCACTGATGGGGTCAGCCTTGGCCAGCAGCGGGTCATCCTTGAGGCAGCTGGCATTGGCTCCCTCAGGCATGGGGGAAGCTTCTGGCAGGCTGTACCTCCCCCTGACTAAAACACTGCAGTGCAAACCCAGTGCAGCAGCTTGCAGTGATGAGAGAAGCCAGCAATATCTCAAGTTGTCAATAACAGTAGATCAACTCTTCTGTTTTTATGTGACATACATAATTTTATTCACAGAATCACAGGATCAGTTAGGTTGGGAAAGCCCTCTGAGATCATAGAGTCCGGCAAATATACAGTATCTTACTGAGATATGAACTTACATGCTTCAGTGTGGCTTTTCAGTTTGGATTGGTGCTACGGACCAGTATGTATGCATTGGGATGCAGTATCATTTAATATAACCAGCTGATTTAAATATGTGACACTTACATAATTTGACTATTTAGTATTTTTTATCCCCTGCCTTCTTCATTGTGGGTCAACAGGTTGTCAGCCAATAGGAAAGTAGCAAGCAAAACATGAAGCGAGAGTACTTTTTCACTTGCATCAAGTCCGTTTACATTGCATTAAACCTTGTTCTACAATGTCAAGTTAGCAATGTGAGGATAAAGTGATCAAGCTTGCTTGTATTTAGACAGAAATATTTAAGTGGATAGGAAAAAGAAGCGGTTTAAAATTTTTACGTCCCTGTAAGAGCTATATATGTTTTAAAAATGTCTACAAGGTATTTCAAGTCTAATGTACAAATAGCTTGAAAGTTATTGATGTGTGTAGTACAGAAACTCACAGCCAGCACTGCCGCTAAGTAATAGTATATGGGCACGAATATTGTTTGAATATATGCATAAATATTTATGGATATTATTATATATAGATGTATGCGTATGTGTGTATTGTACATGTGCATACATATACATTCACTTTTTTAAGACATGAGAGTAGTACAATAGATTTTCAAGATGCAGAATATTGAAGGGGTTTATTATTATCATTATTATTATTATTATTAATAGTAATAGTAATAATAATTTATTTGGGGTAATTTTTTAAGACTGAATTCTTATATGTTGCTGTAATAAGTTAGTTTTACCTTTTCAGTTGCAAAGACTGTGACTATATTTCATTTCTCTTTCCATTGTGGATAAACCTAATGTCACATCTCATTATGTCAATGTATTTTGCTTTGTGAAATCGCAAACACAACAATAAGTATGAAAACATATGCCTGTTATACTTTAAAAGTGAGATCAT
The DNA here is from genome assembly GCA_013397895.1 of Origma solitaria. Classification (NCBI taxonomy): domain Eukaryota; kingdom Metazoa; phylum Chordata; class Aves; order Passeriformes; family Acanthizidae; genus Origma; species Origma solitaria. The sequence continues at coordinate 846,140 of VZRL01000640.1, forward strand.
ATGCATGAAATCAATACTGAAATGCTGTAAGAAGAACACATATGAGATCTCAGTCTATAAACATTTTCTATTACTATTTTGAACACTTGTTAGGTACAGTCTTTGTACCTATCTGCAAAATGCAGGATGAAAATGAATGGTTTAGAGAGTATTTAGGGATTGCAGAAAGGCAGTAGAACACCTGAAGGACAGCACAAAGGAATTCCAGCCAATAAATCAGCTTCATCAGGAACCCAATTTAAATGGCTCTCTGCAAATGTATGCAGCATGGGGAATATACAAGAGGAGTTTGCGATGTGTGCATGCCTGCATGGCTATGATATTATTGGCATCACAGAGACATCGTGGAATGACTCCTGTGACTAGAGCATTGGAATGGAAGGATATGGGCTTTATAGGAAGGACAGGCAAGGCAGATGAGGAGGCAGTGTTTCCACCCTATGTCAGTGAATAGCTGGATTGCACAGAGCTCTGCCTGGGGATGGATGAGGAGTCAACCAAGAATTTATGGGACAGGATTAAAAAAAGTATAGGGACAGGTGACACTACAGCGAGAATCTGCTACAGGCTTTTCTACCAGGGAATCCAAGTGGTTGAGGCCCTCTGTAGAGAGATGGCAGCAACCTCACATCCACAAACTCTAGTCCTCATGGAGGACTTCAACCATTCTGGGTTTGCATAGCCAGATTCTGGTAGCTGAGCAGTTAGAGGGGTGACTTCTTTGAGAAGCTGCCAGAAGCTTCCTCCAAGAAAGTCAATGCCAACCAGCTCCAAGATGGATGTGCTGCTGGCCAAGGCTGGGCCAATCAGAAATAGTTGTAATGACTCTGTGATAACATTTAAGAAGAGAAAATAACCAAAAGTTATTGCACAGCTGCAATTGTGGCCAGAAAAAAGCAGGAAGAAAATATGTGAGAGGAACAGCTCTGCAGACACCAAGGTCAGTGCAGAAGGAGGGGCAGGAGGTGCTCCAGGTGCCAGAGCTGAGATTCACCTGCAGCTCTGAGAGGAGTCTCACACCAGAGCACGTGGATGCCTGAGAAGAGGCTGTGAACCTGTGGGAGGTCTGTGCTGGAGTAGGTCCTGGCAGGGGTCTGCAGACCCGTGGAGAGGGGAGCCCATGCTGGAGCAGGGTTCCTGGTGAGACTTGTGACTGTGTGGGGCACCCATGGGGGAGCAGGCTGCGCCTGAAGAACTGGACCCCGTGGAAGACTGACTCAGTTGAAGTAGTTTGTAGAAAACTGTTGCATATTGGGTATGGACTTATGTTGGAGAAGTTTGTAGAGAACTGTCTCCTACGGGAAGGATCCACATTGAGGCAGGGGAAGGATTCCTCTCTCTGAGCAGAGGCAGGAACAACCTATGAGGAGCTGACCAGAACCCCCATTCCCTGTCTCCCTGTTCTGCTGGGGTAGGAAGCAGAGCTTGGAAGAAGGGAGGAGAGGGGGGAAGGTGTTTTTAAGGTCTTTCTTACTTCTCAATATCCTGCTCTGATTTTGTTAGTGATTAATTCAATTAATATCCCTAATTCTAGTCTGGTTTGCCTGTGGCAGTATTTGGTGAGTGATCTCTCTCTGTTCTGGTCTCAACCCATGAAGTCCTAGTTATATTTTCTGTCCCCTGTCCATTTTTGGAGGGGATTGATAGAGAGGCTTTGCTGGGTTTCTCACATCCAGCCAGGGTCAGCCCAGTGCAATATGCTGAAAGCTTGTTTGTAGAAGCATGAGGGAAGCTTAAAAATGTAAAATAACTTTTAACAGATGACATTGCATTTCTCCATTTGTTACCACAGAATGTGATGTAACTAGAGAATTTATTTGGAGGGTTTGGTAAAGGATTAGAAAAAATCAAAACCAAAAAGTCTGTAAGTCAATACTAAAGAATCCTTTGACTTCTTTAATGCACCTGAATGCTTGGAGGTTTCAAAGGGAACAGACTGCTGGAAGTTGCTAAACTAATAATCTCTCCCTAAATAATCTTTCTTTTTCTGCTCTCAGACAGTTCTAGGCTGGATGCACTATTTTTCTCTTTTACAAAACGCTACATCTATTACACAGCTTCTTTCCCATCCCTGTTTGTGCCTCAGTGATGTATTATCCCTGCTACACTTAACTGAATAAATATTTCTTTTTTTTTTTTTTTTTAATGGGATTACTGGATGATTAGCATGATTGCTAAAGGAGACTGATTTTGAAGCAGAAAATCCTATCAGTTGATAGATTCAACTTAAAATCAATTTTTGTTAGATTTAATACACTGAATCAAAGGAGCAGTACTTCTGATTAAGAGTAAACATGCACACAGAGAAATTGTAAATCAAATTCTTCCTTTTTGGAAGGTGTTGCTGTTATTAAAGTTTAGTGTACCATGAAATAAGACTGTACTTTCTTTCAAACCTTTCTGGCAACTCTTGTTATGAAGTACATGCTTATACGTGAAAGTTTTTACTCCAGCGAGACCTTAACTGTTGCATGCTGTGACTCAAAAAATAAAGTGAATCATCAAGATTACAGATGGAAAAAGTTTGCAAAATCGTTCAGTTCTTCACAGTGCCACTGCACAATGATGCTTAACATAGAATTTGTAATGATATTTTTTGCTTTGATTTCAAAGTTGCTTGATATGAAAGTGCAGCATTTTATACATGAAGCTGCTGCTCTGCTTGCCAAAAAGACTACCTGGTATGTAGCTTAAAATTCCAATTACCAATTTCTTGCTTCAAGTCACAATTCACTTATACAATTTTAAGTCATAGGTTTTTCTTCTACCTAACATCTAGGGCTAGCATTCTTTTTGAACGGGTCCATCTAATCAGCTGTAGAAGCGTTGTTCAGAAAGCACTTTGAGTATTCATATAGCAAAAGAGTACAGAACTGCTTGTCGCAGTAGCTAGTGCACTCAAATTTTTAGGGAAATAGAGGTCAATTCATTTGGATGGTGTTGTCTCTTTTGCAAAGTCATAATACTGAGACTTCTGTAGGCAGTCACATCCATGACATATGTGTTGGCTCTTATTCCAGGATGAGGGCTGAGGCCACTTAAAGTCAGAGATGTCGTAGAAGCAGAGGTTATGCAGATGGGTCCCCAGGACCTGCCACTTTTACTGACCCTTGCAAAAGCAGTATCTGGAAACAGTGAGTGATAGGGAATGTTATTAGGGGTCCTTCCCAAGAGTTTTTCCTTACATTTATGGCTCATCCATACACTGGTATTTTTTCTCAGATATTTATGAAATGTTAAATATATTTTTAGCCACCTCAGTAATTCTTCTGTGGTTTTGAGAATCTTAGTGTATTATGGTATTTTTCTAATAGAGATATTCCTGAGCATGTCTAGTCATTTGTTGCCACTGAAGGTCTGATTATTTGCTTTATTTTTTCATGGAGCCCTTTACAATATTAGCTAAACTTCAACAGTTTTTCTCATTTTGTGTAACAGTTTACTCATAAATAACCTAGGTTAAAAAGGCAGAAATTCTAAAACTGGCACAGATTCAGAGCTCTCTTTTATAAAGAAAAAGAACTCACAGGTATTCTACAGTATTTTCAACAATACAAAGCAGAAAAAATAATCTTCCAAAGTCATTCTTTGCTTCTTCACTCTGGAAAAAAGCCCCTGATCTTATTATTATTAGAAGAGAAAGACTGGAAAATACCCAAGAAAATGAATCTTTAATGGACATTCCCCCCAAACAAAAAATTGATTGGATTTTTGTACTGGGTCTGGTTGAGATAGAACTAATTCTCTTCATAGAAGTTGTTACAGTGCTGTGCTTTAGATTTCTGACCAAAGCACTGTTGCTAACTCAGGAAAGTTTTGGCTGCTACTGAGCAGGGCTTGCACAGCGTCCTGGCCATCTCTGTTTCTTATTTTGCTCTGGCAGTGAGTAGGCTAGAGTGGAAAAAAGCTGGGAGTGTACAAAGCTGGGTCCCAAATGGACCAGATATCCTATTCCTATTCCATATTCAGTAGTATAGTCAGCAATAAAAACCTGGAAAGAGTTTTTTAAAGTACCTGTTGCTCAGAGACCATGTGGCCCTTGTGGGGAGGTAAAGAGTGACTGTCTTTGGATTACATGGTGGTTTTGGGGTTTTTTTGGTGGTTTTTTGGTTTTTTTTGGTAATTCGCTTATTTGTCCTTATCATGACTCACCAGTTTTCTCACTTTTGCCTTTTCAGTTCTCTAAGTAAGTCAAATTTCAAGATTTACATACCTCTTTTTACTTTCATGATTTTCACTAGAAAAGAAAGATAACAGTGTAGTGAAATTTTAAGTTTCTTCACTTGGAATTCTAATACTTTTGGATTAAGTTGCCATACATGTTATAAGTTGTAATGCTAACCCTAATATACGTGTTTCATGCAAACGAAAGTCTTTGAAATTTATGTAAATAAAAATGCTGCTGAAAAATGTGCAATAGGTCATTCCTCCAGTGGTCATGTAATTGCTCAGACATTGTGCATTCAAAGTGTGCGCTATGACGTAATACACAACTGCATATTCTGTAATACACTGGCATCCGGACCTTCTATTTGTTCAAAATGTTCCCAGAAACACAGTAAGATTAAAACTTTTAAACCTAATCTTTATTATCTGTTAGAAATTGGACATAAAGGTATTAAGAGCAAATAAAGCTACAATTTCAGCTTCTGTGAGATTTCATTATATTATTCTTACAGAAATAAGCATTTAGTGAGCTTTTGCACTGAAAGATTGAAATATATAAAATGTTGGTAAATTAAGAGGATGCAAAAAAAAGATATAGTGATCAAAAACATTTCTTGAAATAGATATACCTGATTACAATTTTAACAAACGAAAAGAAGCAAATGAAGAAAGAAGAAGAAAATTTACAGGAAAACCATGTGTTATGTGTATGTATACTTGCAACCAAGCATAGGAGAAGGAAAACGTGGAGTCCAAAAGTATCATGTGAAAATAGGAAACAGGAAAAGACAAATGAGAAGAGCAACACATTTTGCAAAGCTCATTAAAAAGTCTCTTATAGGACTTTGCTGTTAAGGCAGGCTGTGATGAAAAAAGGGAAACTAAATATGGTGAAGAGACCACATGGCAAATTTCCTCCTATTGTAAAAAGATATCTTATTAGGTGTAATAGCTTTATAAAGTTACTTTCTCTTTTATAATTCCAATTTTCTACTTGTGTTCCTATTGTTATCAGCATATTGCTTCATGCCAGTGGTAAAGGAAATTTTCCTGCAATAGAACAAGAAAAAATTGCTGGCTTTCTCTCATTTTTCTCAAAAAGTGTGCTGTCATTTATGAGGCTAAAATTACAAGAGAAAAAAATTGATTAATAGCTCATTTGTAATGTCAATTCAATCCACCAACCCTAGCAGATGGCTTAAAAAATTGACATTTTTCTAATAGAAACAAGACTATTCATTTCAAAGTGTCTAATAAGATACTGAGTTACTGTTAACAAAAGTAGTCACAAAAGAGTGATGTCTTGAGGAATACTGTAATAACCCATTACAAATCCCTCAGGTGAGGAAATCTCTCTACGACAGCCTTTAGCTTGAGTCTATTCATTTCTAAAAGTACTGTAATGGCAGTAACAGCATGGAAAGAAATGATTACTTGATACTAAACAGCTATTTTAAAGACCTGTTAAAACCATCACAGCTGTATTTCACCATTCACCAAAGGTATATTATTTTATAAAGGATTTAATTTTTCAAATAATTTTTAATTTGACTGATTTTTAATTTTCTGGTTCTCACGTTTGTTATCTCCACATTTTTCTTATTTTCTGATACATTGTTAGAATATGTTCACATGGTTAAATGCCTCTTGGTTATAGAATGAGCCCATTCACATTTAATAAGAAATTAACAAGATTTACAATGATGTAATCTCTGTCTCCTCTCTCTTTTTCCATTTCTAACATTAGAAATGCAAATAACATTTGTTTTCAGACATCACATTCCAGAAAACTTCTATAGACACCTAAAAGTTTGGTCAATATGCTTAAAACCATACTTTTTGTTGACCAGTTAAAGTGGTAATCAAACTATGGCCTTTTTCCAATGTTAGTATGCTGTGTCTACTAAACATAATTTTTATATGTTTGGTTTATGTGTTTAACTCCAAAACTTCTATTTCTGAAAAGTAGATAACTAATAGGCTATTTGTCCACCACGTCTAAATATATTCAGATTCCTAATAAAGGATCTAAGGTTTTGGAAGTATGATCTGCTATGTTGTTTGGCAATCTCAGTTTTAAAACAAATAATAATTCAGAAGTGCATTTTTATGGCCAAAACTGAAACAGTCTTTATCTCACTGCCATTTTTTAGGAATATTAGCAGTCTTTATTTTGGATAACATTTATCATTTTTCTTTGAAATTTCCATACACTCATTTAATTCTTCATCTCTGTTTTTGTTCAGTCTTTATGCCTTTCTACCCTTCTCTACAATAAATTCCTTCTTTGACAACTCACTTTCCAACTAATCTTCTGGTCCTGCTATGTACTGGAGAATAATTAACATTTGTTCAGTTTTCTTTTTCTGTGGCTCTACTTGCATTAGTGAGGAGTAAAAATATTGTATAAAATTCCTGACAGCTAAGTGAATTGCCATACCAGACTTTCAGCCAAGTCTCCTGCTGTTGCTTTATGGTGTTTAATCACTTTTTTTTTTTCCTTTACTTATCTGTTACTAGAAACCATCTTTTTTTTCCCCCCCAGCTTTTCTAGTAGCATATGGTGTTCTAATCAGATGAGAAATGAAGAATCATATTAGGATGTCATATTATCTTTAAAATTTACAAAAGACAGACTAGAAAATGTATGATGGATGACAGGGAATGTCTATGTACTTTCTCTCTGTCCAGCAGATTGCTTATCAGCAAATTCTAAGAAATAGTTCAACCCCACTATTTTGCTTGTGTACTAACTGCCAAGCTTAATATCACAAATGACATGAACAGCAAGCTGACGCATGTTTGTTTTTATTTTTATATTTGTCTTCCTAAATTCTACTTAAAAAAACTTTCACACTCCTGAGGAAATGCATGCCTGACTTTATGTGGCACTTCAGAAACCATTTTCTTTTAAATAACGTCATTGAATTTACTTGCTGTACAAATTAATTCATCTCTAAAATAAGAATATTGAACAGAAGAGCTCTTTATTTAATCCAGCATTGTATCACACAATGGGGGGCAGCTCATCCTCTTATCTCCTTATCCTAGACACATGAAATCTGAAAGCACGCAATACCTCCGAGATGTAACTGAGGAAGAACAGCAACATTGCCCACTGTGCTGATTGTACTGGGAGCTTCATATTTCACTGATCTTTTTCTCAGCGATGTTATGCTGAAATTCTATGTAATTCAGAAGTTAGGTAATTCATTTTAGTTATCGCTATTGTTTTTTATATTTCATCATTGCTTTTGGTTTTGTTTTTATTTTCCTACAGATTTGATAGCAGCAATGATTTTACCCCAATTTTACTGGGGTAAACTATTTCAGTTAAGTAATTTCTTAGTTTCATTTTTCATCACTCATAAGAGAATTTATAAATGCCACAGAATTTGCACATCAATAACAGGAAGATGTTATATAAGAAAGGGTAATAAATTATGTATTCCTAATAATAATCAGGTTATGTTATATGATATATACCACCTTCTCCGCAGATCTTGACATCATCCCAAAGGAAGCAGCAAATATTGACAACTTTGCAGTCCTCAGGGGAAAATGAAAATATATAACTGCTATTATTTCATAAAGTTTTTAAATTTTTTGTACTCTTGTGGCTGTGTTTTTCTGCAGTTATAAAACAGCATTAGATGCTGTTTTAATACATCATACCACACCACAAAATTATAAGATAGTCTGACACATTCCAAGCCACCAAGCACAGTCAGAATAAAAACTTATTCTGTGTCTTCTCAGTGTAAATAATAGAGATTCTGAAGCTGCCTGCTGTGGTACAGTAATCAAAGTTCTGTTATAATAGCTGTAAGTCTTCTGGTGTATTTCTGTAAGATGTATAGAGTATGTCTGTTTTTCCTTAATCCTTTTTCTCTAGTTCTAATCCATCTTTTAGTGGAACTGACAAAAATGTTCTTACAGTATTGGAAGATGTATTTAGCCATTGTGGCCCTTTGCAGAGGCTTAAGGGATTTTTTTAAAGAAAAACACTGCAGAGCAATCGTTCTCCTACATCTTCTCATTAAATTGTATGGCTTAAGGTCCAACCTGTCCAAAGCATTAGAAATGGTCACTGAACTCAAGTAGCTGAAAGAGAAGTGATGCATTCATTAGCCTCACTGGCAGAAAGAAATTCTAGACAGGAGGAGGATTGTAGTATTCGGGGTGGTTGACCACTCCCAGACGCAGCCCTTTCCACGGCTAGCTTGGGGCCGCTGCGATCCCAGGGATTCACAGCCTGCCTGTTGTTGCCCAAGTCGCAGAGAACGAAGAACGAGAGAGCCGACTCTGCTGCAGGACGGTTTATTTCCACGGAGCGGGGTAGGTCCGAACGAGAGGGGGGAAGCAGCAAGAGCCTCGAACAAAGGCTAGGGCAGAGGTTTTAAGGGGGAACCACGGGCCAGTGGGAAGAGGGTTAGGGGATGTTAACAAAACCAATCAACCCATCACTGATATACAGAGGTAGAACCAAAGATAATCGACAGTACTCTTAATCAATACAGTAACAGATAGAACCGAACCTTCTGGAACCAAGGGTGGGTAGAAGGGGAACGACACGCCCCAGCACCGCCTCTGAGGTAGATTGGCAGGGAAGGCACTGGAAGGAAAGGTGGGGCCAGGGTGAAACCACTCCCTGGGGACCTGCCCCGGGGGTGGCCTCACACTCTGGTGTCTTGCCCCCCCTAACCTGTCCGTCTCCGGATTTGTCTGGGCCAGGGCGGGACTTGGTGGTTGCCCTCCCACGGTGGATGAACAGAAAGAAGTTAGAGAAAGGCCAGATTCACTCCTTTTAAAAGAAATTTCTAGATCAAAATTTTTCTTCTGCTGTTTTGCTCTACATTCAAGAGGAGAAGAAGAACCCTTAGAAAGCAAAAGGCTGAACAGACCAAATGGCTTCAGCCACTCCTCACACAGCTTCCCATTAAGGCCTTTCACCACCTTTGTAGCCCTCCTTTGTAATATCTTTTTTATATTGTGTCACCCAAAACTGCCCCCAGAACTCAAGGTGAGGCTGCCCAGAGCAGAGCAGGACAATCCTCTCCCTTGCCCAGCTGGCAATGTTGTGCCTGATGCCCCCCAGGACACAGTTGGCTCTCCTGGCTGCCAGGGCACTGCTGACTCATGTTCAATTTGTCATCAACCAGGACACCCAGGTCTCTTTCCACAGTGCTGTTTTCCAGCATCTCATTCCCCAGCCTGTACATTCATCCAGGGTTGCTCTGACCCAGGTGCAGAATCTGGCATATTCCCTGGCTGAACTTCATGTGGTTGGTGATTGCCCAGCCCTCTAACTTGTCTAAGTGTCTCTGCAGGGCCTCCCTGCCTTTAAGGGAGTCAACAGCTCCTCTCAGTTTAGTAGTGTTGGAAAACTTAGTATTCCTTTAAGTTCTGTGTCCAAGTCATTTCTGAAGATGCTGAAGAGCACAGGCTGAGGATGAAACCCTGTGGAACCCCACCAGTGGCAGGTCACCAGTCTGATGTCACCCATCCACTGTAACCCTGTGTGCCTGACCTGCCTGAGCCAGTTGCTCACACATCACACGATATGTTTATCCAGCTGTGTACTGGACATTTTGTCCAGAAGAACACTGTGAGAGACAGTAGCAAAACCTTTTCTGAGATCCAGAAAGATTACATCAACTGGCTTCCCTTAATCAACTAGGTGGCTTACTTGTCATTAATAGAAATCGTGTTTGATAAGCAGGACTCTCCCCTCATGAAGTTGTGCTGGCTGTGAATGATGACTGAGTTGTTTTTCAGGTGTTTTTCCATAACTCCCAGAATAATCCTCTTTGAGACTTTATCAGTCACAGAAGAACCTAGAACGCTCAAATGAAAATGCATACTGTAAAGTCTGTTTGGCCACAGCTTCAGCTGTGGTATTTAAAAATGATTCAGAACAATTTCAGAGCTATAGGCTTGTGGATAGGTCAAGTAAGAGAAAGGTAGAAAAAAACAGAAGTGAAGTATAGAACTGTCAGGTCTAGTTTGAATTCCTGAAAAAATACTAGAGAAAATGTAAAGATGAGCTATTTATGAGTATCTGAAGCCAACAGAAATATGACAGTCACTAGGTAATGTGAATTTCTCAAGAAGAAAATGTGTGAAGTCATTGCAATTTCTCTCGTGAAGTGGTAATAAACTTTTGGGATAAGGAAGAATTAGGTTGTATATATCTTGAGTGCATCATCATTCTTATATGGCAACCAAGGGAACACTGTCTCAGTGAATCTACCACTGAATGACATGTAACTTACTAGAAAAAAACTACTAAAAGATGATAGTGATTCAGCATGGAGAAGAACATCACTGTACGTCTTTTGGGTCCACTAATGCCCTTCATCAATGTTCCTTATCAATGACCTGGATGATTGAATTAGGAATATAGTGGCTGAATTTGCAGATGGCACCAATCTGGGACAGAGACAGATAAAAATTCTAGCAGTGTTCTGGAAAAGAAAGAAGATTCAGTTAAGCAAAGATGAATCCTCTTTGACAGTCATAAACAAATTCACAAAAAAATTGGAAGCAACCAGGCAGCAATTTGCAAATATATATCCAGAGATTTCAGGCTGAAAGTGATTCAGCAATGTACTGGTGTTGTGGAACAAGAAATCACCACCCTGCAATATTTGTCCAGGAGGTCTGTTAGCGCAAGAAGTGATGTAGTTTCCTGCTGTATGTCAGAGTGTACCAGCAGGCTCCTGCCAATCTGACCTTGCTTTGCTGACTTTCACTTCCAGGCATCTTCTCAGACCTACTTTGTCACTGCAGGCTGTGTGGTCATCACTATGCCGTGCTAAACCTGGTTATCAGCAATGGACCTGCTCAGCTTGTCTCATTTGGGTGCTGTGGGACTGTATTGCTTGTCAGTGACTTGGGGCCCACCTGCTTTGGTGTCATATGACTTATATGAATAATAACATTTGATTAAATTTATTAAATTAAAGCTATCTGAACACAGTATTTTAAAGTATGGTATTAAGACATACTCTGCATGCAGAGTCAGCACAGGATATGACTAGAATATGTGTTGGTAACCATAACATATCTCGAAAAGGCTATTAATATTTATTTCTCCAAAGCGTTTGTGCTTCTATATGGAGCTGTAGGTATTCAGATTTTTATCATGACACATCAAAAAAATGTTGTTATTACCTATAATGATAGAGTTCATTGGTGAATGAAGATTATTATCAGAAAAACACTGGTGTTCAAGTAGTAACCAAACTGCTAGAGAGCAGTTTGTTACCTCTAAAGAACACAATTTAATTTGACAATTTGTAAATTCTTAAGTATATCAGATAACTTATATTTGGGTACACAGTGATTCCATGATGGACTGCATTCATGCAATGGAAATAACAATGCCCTTTAACTCTCTTGTGTCAGAGCATAACTGAAGCATGTGTAGCTAAAAATTAATCTCCAGGGCTGAGCAGACCCTGCAAATATATCAGTGAAGGGAAATTAATGTGCCTGTGCCAAGAATTTCTGCTTTAGCACAGAGGTAACTAGGACAAATTGGCCAACAGGAATTGCTTAGTAAAAGCCTAGAACAGGGCCAGAAAGGGATGTGGATTCAGGGTCATATAGGGTATGCTTCTGGCTCTGCAAGCTCTGCCTGTGAGATCTGTCCACTGGGAGCTGTCTTAATCAGAACAGATCTTAGAGTAAATCCACTGGTAGCCTATATGAAATCACCTTTTGTTGCCTGTATCAGGTAAATTGGCTTGTCATCATTATCATATTAGTTTTTACAATAAACAACCTAATATGGCTGAGGCAGAACTTCTGGGGTATCAAGAATATTTAAAAATATACGTGTATTTGTTGGTACATGTATTTAGTAGTAAGAAGGTGGACTGACTGCTATTTTGAGTTCCTCTCCAGACTGAATTAAGCTTAAATGATGCACAGATGTTTTCGGTGAAAAAATACTTTTTCAGTCTTCATATCAGAAAATCATAATACAAAATTCAAACCAACTTGTAAGGATTACTTTTCAGTTTCCAGTAGAGCTTTTTGAGGAATAGCCAGTAAAACATTGTTCATCAAAAAATTCTGACATGATGGAATAAAAACAGACTTGGTCTGCAATCTTTATTTTTTTCACTTATTACTTAGTTGAGAAAACTTTGCAAAAGATCTAAAACTCTTGAAATACTTCAAATTTAAATGACAAAAAATTGAATTACAAATCTCAAAATTCTTTCACCTGAGAGTGGTGTTTTTTTGGGGTTGTGTTTTTGGGTTTTTTTGGGGCTGGGTTTTTTTTGTTTTGTTTTGTTTTTCTTTTTTTTGTTGTTGTTTTGTTTTGTTTTAAGGACTGGGATATATAGGAAAAGAAAACTGATGCAAAAACACCCTAAGTACTCATGAAAGTACATTCTTACAACTTGTTTAACTTTCTTTCAGACTATGTGGATATAAATACAAAATTTGACTTCTCCCCAAGCTCAACTGAGAAACAAAACAGAATTTTTCACAGGAACAAAACAATCTGAATTTTTCAGATTGCTGCTGTTGTTAGACCAGAGAGTCTGCTTGTGAAAATGAGCAGTCTTCAGAGAACACAAAGACTTTCTTAAAGTTGCATTGCCATGATTTCTCAGTCTCTTAACTTTTGGAAGAGGAAGTTTTAAAACTTTTAGAGGGCAGCCCTGTTATTCTAATCTAATTGCTGAGGTTTGAATTGTCTTTACCAAGAATTAATGGGTTTTGTTCCCTGAGTTGCAGAAACCATATATGTCAGGAGGATACAACAGAGAAAATTGCATCTTCTGCTGTGTCTCCTATAGTTGTCACTGGTTACATCAATGCAACAATCACATCTATTTATTAGAGGAGATGGTCACAATGAAACACTTTCCTCTTGTATTGTCTGAGGCAAGAGAATTATTTGTTTTCCCTGACTTTTGTGTTGTGGTGGGCTGACCCTGGCTGGGTGCCAGGTACCCATCAAAGGCACTTTATGTCTCCCTGGCAACTAAGGGCCGGGGGGGGGGAAGCAAAGGTGGGACATCAAAATAAACAGAAAGGCTCATGAGTTCAGAGAAGGACAGGGAGAGAGATAACTTACATGTTACTGTCACAGGCAAAACAGACCTGACTTTAAGAAATTAACTGACTTTATTGCTAATAAAAACCCAGAGCTACTAAAACCTGGCCAAGCAAACTCAGTACACATGCAAAGGTGATGATTTTTTCTCTTTATTATCCTTTCTCTATTTTTTTCAACACTGCTATTATTAGTTACATATTTATTTCAGTTTTTACATTCTGTATAATTTTTGCAATGAGTACAATTTTTATATTTGAAGTTCCAGAGGACCCAAGGAACAGTAGAATTTTGTTATGGCAGGTGTTGGATGACAAAAACAATTTCAACCACTCTATCCCAAAAATCAAATATATATATTGTATAGAATTATTTTCACATCCAGTACAAATAAGGAGAAATTGGCAATGCATTATTACCTAAGAATCTTAATGACAATGAAAATATTGCCCTTGTTTTGATGAATTTATTAAATTCTGGCATTTATTTCTTTCTTTCACTCTGTTTAAGCTTTTCTCACATGTAATTTTAACAGGAACCATATAACTTTTTCCCCAGAAGTATTATTTGTTCAATAAGAGTGAATGAATGCACATCAAATCCTGCTGGCTCTGACAATAAACCTTAATGTTAGGTTTCAGTTAATAGTTTCGGATGTACCTGCCATCCAGAATATAAGGACCCATGTAGTGAAATTGCCATAAATCACTGTGTGGCTGGACTATGTCAGAATGGATCACAATTCAGTGATCTCCCTGGAGAGTTTAAGTGTCACAGGCTGACTAGTAAAAATCACTTTTGTCATGAGGCATTTGGGTTTGTCAAATACAAATGTCTCAAGAATGTAAATGTGGCATTTAAAAAAAAAATAATTAGATATTCTGTTGCTAAATTTTCCTTATCTAAACTTATAAAGTATCTTTTGGGTATCTTTAGCAGAAAAATAAATCAACACTTGCTCACTTCTTTTTACAGGAAATACTGTATTCTTAAGTACTGCAGCTGAATCTATTTTGATGAGAAACTTTATACAAAACCAGATGTTTAATATTAAAATTGAACCCTGAAACCACTACCTTTTTTTCTTCAACTTAGTATAGTAACCTCTTTAGGTAGATGAGGTTGCTCAAAGCCCTGTCCAAAAATCCATTCTGTAATACTTTGATGATTAATTCAAAATACAGAAATAAAAGGATACATAGGTTAAGATCTTTATTTCAAATGTATAAAGTTATTATGAATAGTAATTTTTATTTCATCAAGGAAAAAAACATCTTGGCTTTTCTATATTCATTATCTCTACTTAGATGACAGTCACATAGCCACATGTAACAGCTATACATATATCCATGCATAACTGTTACCATCATTGATCAATGTTTCCATTTTACTCCTTTATCATAATTTTTTATATTAGTTTTATGTAGTACTTCATTATGCAGATGCTAACAGCTATTTACAAAGGCAAAAATGAGAGACTTAAATTTTTAATGGCAATCAACAAGGAGGAAAACTTCAGCTGTGCGAGAATTTTGCACAGCTGGTGTTTAGGATGGAATTGAAACATAGGTTAAAGACACCTTTCTGCATCTACTGCTTTAGAAACCAAAATGACTTCATGAGTAGGGCAGTTTTAATATGCATTGCCTTGTATTTGTGCCTCAAAGGGTTGTTCAACAAGCCAGAATTTGTAAAGTGCAGCATGTTCCAGCAATTTACCCTGATGGTCAAAGGTTGCTGCCTTCCCTCACATAATAAGACGCTCAAAAGCTAAAAAATCTTCCAGATCAGGAGCTCTTTAGTCATGCCTTAAGTACATGATTTACATTTCCTTTACTTTAAAGACTATGGCCAAGCAGGGCTGAACTTTTGAAATTTTGTAATTATATATTATACTCGATTTACACTTAATAAACACTATTAAAACTAGGTTATGTTTAGTTTTTAAAGCTAACAGTATACTGTAGGAATACAGATTTGTTTGAACACCTTTGACCAAAGAGTCTTTCTTTTTGTCTAAAAAATTGACTAACACATTGTCAGATATGGGGCAACTCAATGGCACACTGGAATCTGTCGTGACAATACCTATGCTACTGAAGCATGGCATTACTTTATAAATATCTTTTAAAATTAAATGTGAAGTTCAGATCTTCAGCCAGATTTGGTATCTAAGTTTGTAAGACACTGGAATTAATTATATTTAGCTCACTGAACCAAAACTCTAGTTTAAGTCTTTGGTGGCTTTTCATGCTGCAGTTGTTAAATTATAATAAATTGGTCCAGTCTATTTTGATCTTTGTTGGGCTAAAAATATTTAGAAAAATTTTAAGTGCTCAGCTAAGTAGGAGACCAAAAAACTGTACTTCTTATACTTTAAGTCACTGAGTTTTTATGACCAAATAAAAATATCTAAAATTTGAAACTTTGCATTTGTATTCAGAATTTGGCTCCACAAACATGGATTGGTTTTTCAACTGCTTTAAATCAATTAGTTAAATATATTTATTTGGTTTGGGGAAAAAAAAACCAGTGAAAGAATATTTACTTGCAACTACTTATTTTGTATGCTCAAAAATAAAAGTGTTGTCATCAATGAAAATTTTGATTTCCTTGGTGGATGGTGTCTTCAGAAACTATGTCATAGCCAAAAAAGTGTAAAATGTAGGTTAATATTTTATTATTGAAATTTATTTTTTTAATTTTGTGCATATGTACCACTCAGTAGGAAACAGTGATGCTTAGATTTCACAAGATTAGGTTTTTTATTAACTGTAAGTTAACTGGTTCAGATAATTAATACCAATATGCTGCCAAACCCATCTGTTCTTGTAATACCTGCTTTATAACAGAATGTATTGTACAGTTTTTTTGTTTGTTTAGAAATGTAGGATGCTTTCTTAGTGTGGTGACAGAATATCATGCTAAAAATTAGAAGGCTTTTGTCGACGGTGTGCACTCTGATATATCCATCAATAGAAATAGAAATATTTGCATAAAACTTGAAGAATTTGACACTTTATCGAATTCTCTTGAAGATCCATTGTATTTTGAATGATTTTTATTATTATTGCAAGTACACCTTTTCATTGACTATCATTATGACTGTTCTATTTAGAGGTGCTTTGAATATGAAACTGAAACTTTCAAGGAATCTGGAATATTTTACCATATCCTAAATAAGATTTTAAAATATAAGTACATATAAAATTGGTCTATAATTTGTCTGTTTTCTAAGACTAAATGTAATAAATTTCTTAATTCTTCTGTTACTCCCTTTTTTATCAGGTTTTACTGGTCAGTTATGTGAAGCAGAGGTTGCTGCCTGCCTATCACAGCCATGCGGAGCCTCCAGCATCTGTAAAGACACAGTGGGTGGCTACCTTTGTTTCTGTGCACCTGGATTTATAGGTGAGCTCAAAGAAGTTTTGTTTAACGTGTTTCAGTCAGTCCTAAAGTAGAGAAAAGTAGTTTGTTCAAAAGTAGCAATAGATAATTTAGCAGTGTGCCTCTGATTCAGGCAGAGACAAATTTTGTTTCCTGGCGCACAAAAGTACTTGGCTGAGTAAGAGTATTCAGCTGTAAAAAATACTGACTACAAGGGACTATTTCCACTCCAATTACTCTTTATACTATTTTAGACATGGTGTCTGTCTTACACTGATGTGATTTGATCTCCTGGCCATATGCAAGTTGGCCTTAATTTATCTCCTTTGTGCTTTCTGTAAGAATAAGGCTGCAGTAACAAGGGCCTCAACTGCCAAACATACATCCAAGATCCTGGGCAGGTTTAACTACCCATGCTTTCATCTACCCTGCAGGCCACTGCCACTAGACTGACTAGATTAACAATAGTTCGGCTATGTCAGCATACCGACATGGTATTTTCAGACTACAGTGTAAATAAAAAAACTTTCTAAATACATATACAGGTATTTTTTATCAACTATATGAGGAAATAATCAAGGGCAGTGGGAATTCCCAGACTGGCAGATCAGCTCTGCTATCCAGATCCATCCTGTTTGACTCCAGGGACTTTGACAGGGCTCCTAAATCAGGAATAAGGTGACACTAAAATCTCTCTCAGTAGTCAAGGAGGACACAGACAACAAGAGAAATTGAGATCTTGAGAAGACTGCATGCCTCTTAACTTGCTTCTCTACATCCTAATGTAGGCATCCATTCAGATGAAACAATCTGTAATTTAACAGCTGTAGTATTTGTGTCTTTAATGCAATGAAATGCTATATCCTGTGTCTATAGTTGGTTTATCTTAATAATATGATAAAAAAATAAAGTCAAATTGTATGATGTTACTTGTGATAATCCTTGGTGGGTTCTTTTTTTAAATTGAAATATTTGTTTAAATTCTTATATGCATATCTACGTAACAGTAGATTAGCATTTTTATACCTTTTCTGTGGTCAATTAAAACCCTCAAAACCCCTCTGAAGCAATCAGGAGCTTTACCTGTCTTTAAGCATTAGTAATAATGAATTTGATGCCAGAAAAAAATGTTAGATGTATCATTCTCAACTAGAAATCAGCATCAATATTTTTTCTCTGCCTATTTACCAGTACATCAATATCTTTTTTATTATTAATTTCTTAAAAATATTAAAATATTTGTCCATAATAAAAACATTTCTCAATATCTTCTGTAGATATCATTAACACAACCCCAAAAATTATTAAATTAATGGAAAAAATAATATTATAGGGACAGATTGTGTTATTTTAATATTTTTTCAGAGTAAAACCATATTTATACTTTTGTGATGTTTTACGGAAAGCTCAAGACTTTATTGCCCTTAAAACATAAAAATATGCAAGTTTTTTAGCACATCTGTAGTGGAATCTCTTAAATCTTTGTTGAACATTATATTCTGCTTTCTCCTTTAATCACCAAGAAATGAATTCCCCAAAGACAATTTATGGCTCATTGGTAAAAGTTCCCTGTGCCTAAGCTCAGTTATTTCATTTTGTTGTTGCTGTCTGCACTGATATTTCACCAGTGGCATGTTCCTAATGAAATGAATCCTTTGCTTGTTTCCAGGTCATAACTGTGAGATTGAAGTGGATGAGTGTCTTAGTGACCCTTGTCACAACGGAGCTACTTGTGTTGATCACCTGAATGCCTTCAGTTGCATCTGTCAGGATGGATTTCAAGGTATAAAAACATCCACAGAATGATAACTCTGTAAATGTACTCAGAGTTTTACAACAATTTTTTCTACCATATCAGATGAGATGCATGTATGCATATATGGGTGTCCTCTGACACTCTAAGCATGTCAGTTAGAAAAAAAATATATCTTGACTAAATTACCTGTTTTGTTTTCATGATACCATGAAACTAGGTGCTTTCTGCTAGCTGGTGTTTTGGCTGTTGAAAATGGATCTGTGGGGTTCAGTGAAATTTTGCAAACAGGAGATACTATTTTCTGCAAACTGTTTGAATATTTGGAAGCTTTAATATCCTAAAATTGAGGGGAAAAAACCCCAGCTGTGTGGTAAAGGTTTTGTTCTTGGCGTATTTGTACAATTTATATGAAAAACTTAATAACTCTGAAAAGTGGCTGTATTAATATCTGCAGTTATGCTTTCAGCTTAGATCAGGAATTTAAAGTGTATCCATTTTCTTTTAAAGCACCATTTTTTAAACATGGATAGTTAATCATTGAAATAAAAATCAATCCATAATTCAAATCTCACAAAGCGAATTATTGCATTTCTACTGCCTATATATTCAGAACAACTATCACTTGCATTTTTATTTCTTAAAATTCTTTTAACTTCCCAAACCACGCAACTGGTGTAATTTTTCATTTATTCTTCAATGATAAAACATTAGGTTCACTGACAAATATTGGCAATAAAGTATTTTTATACTTTAAGTGGCTAAGTAGGATTTTTGAGTATAGTCTAGATTGGAATAAATTGTCGTCTTCTTTTGCCTTGTCATGAACATAAGAAACATTTCCTCTCATGCCACTGCAATGAAGCCTATTGTATTTCATGTAATTTGGTGTCTGTTCTTCTATATATATATAATAATATAATTGTCTGCATTAAGCCTTAGGAAAATATTTGATGACTGTATTTTTAATATTTTGGAAAAATTAGTGAACAACTTAAACATTAAGAAGATAGACATCTGTCACAAACACCCAGATTGGAATACAAAAAGGGTGCAAAATAGATTCTAATAAGTGAGATATATTCAGATAAAATAAATGTTGGTCTTTAACTAGATGTGCCATGGAGTAACTTCTTTCCCTTTTGCTTGATTGTGTATTCATAGGTACAACTTGTGAAGCAAATATAAATGAATGTCACTCTTTGCCATGTCTTCATAATGCATCATGTGTAGACCTTGTTGGTGGCTATAAATGCATCTGTATACCTGGTTTTACTGGTGAGTTGTTTTCATAGTAAACCTTGTTTTCCACAGCCAGGTAGTCCACAAAGCATCCATTAAGACATTATTGACTAATTTACTTGTGTTTTATTCTCCTTTTTCTCTTTATCTGTGCTGGTCTAATGTTTAATTTGCATTCCATCAAACTGGAACACTGTCTGCATCCGTAAACTACATAGCGTAAGATAAATTAGTCTGCATTTAAAAAGGTCTTCAAAGCTTACACACAAAGGGAAGACTAGTTACCATTTAGCAACTCAGAAATAAGCTGGTGTGTATTTGTGGTGATAAGAACTAAATGGATGCTGATATTAGTAGTGTGGCTGTTTATTTGGCTGTTTATGTTAGCTTATCTTCACAAGTTGCTTGAGATTTTTTGGTGCAAATGAATTAGAAATTGGCACCTGATTTTCTTAGTAAGTGTTCAAATCTTTCATCTTTTCAAAGGTGCAAGATGTGAAACAGATATAGATGAGTGTGCTTCATTTCCCTGCAAGAATGGAGCCACCTGCATTGACCAACCTGGTAATTATTTCTGCCAATGTGTGGCTCCGTTTAAAGGTAATGAACACCAAGGGAGAGGGGAAAGCAAACATAATTAACTTTAGAAAGCATTTCTGTCAATTGTCTAAATGCGCTTCACTCTTCCTACAGCATTAGTCCTCATTTTCTCAAGCAAAGCTTTCAAAGTCACCAGCCATATATGCCTTAGGCTGCAAGTAAGGTGAAGGAAACATTGTTTTTATATCTTCTAGATGTGTTTCTTTATGAATCAAAATTGATACTTTAAAATCAGTTTGTTCACAGAATAAAATTTCTTACAAAATAAGAGGCATATAGTTATTAAGCTACCATCACAATGATTGGTTGATTTTCTATGCAGTTGTCTCTCCAATTTTATTGGTCATGGCATTCTCTCAATTATTTTATCATTTTTTAGCAAACAATTAATAACTATTTTGGAATCCACAAAATGTGGATTGATGCTTTTAAAGGAAATACATTTAAATTGCAAGGGTTATTGTGACGTTTTTCATAGAAATGTTGGGGTTAAATTTTAAACACTTACTGCTAAAATAATTTAAAATAACAAATTGTGTGGTGTTCTTGAGCAAATATAGTTCAAGTGATAAAAGCACCTATTGATTTATAAATTAAATATAAACACATTTTTCCTCCAGCAGTTCAATATAATGATACTTACTTAGGATTCCAGAACAATCATTAAAAGGCAATTTTCCTGGTATGTTGAGACAGCAGGACTTTTCCACCTTAGGGAAGATGGTTGAATAAAATTCATTATTCACGAGCTCATGAACAAACATTCATGTTTGTTCTTATTATTTTAATTAATGGTCAAAATTTAGTTTGTCATTTTTATTAGTTTTAATTTATATTCCACTGAATAAAATCCAGTACAATAACAAGTAAATGACTATTGCAGTATCAGAACTGACTCTGTTCAGGAAGATGTAAAATAATTATCAGTACATGGGTAGAAATACTAGCCTCTTGAGTATTTCTTACAAAAGGAGCCAGGTTTCCAGAAGATTTTGGTACTCATTTAGATATTTAAGTGAGTAAATAAAATTTCAGAAAGTCAACCTTTCTGTAGTTTTCCTTCAAGAAACTAGCAGTGTCTCATGCTCTCAATGGAAAAGTTAAGCCCTGCTGGCAAGACTCATAAAATGTGACTGACATCGCCTGAGAACATAATTGGAAGAAGTTGTCAGTGGCCTGCTGTGCCACTTGGACACTCACAAGTCTGTGGGGCCAGATGGGATCCACCTGAGAGTACTGAGGAAGAGCTCACCAAGACATTCTCCATCATTTATCACCAGTTCTGGCTAACTGGGAAGGTGCCAGATGACTGGAGGCTGACCAGTGTGATGCCCATTCTCAAGAAGGGTTGGAAGGAGGATTCAGGGAACTACAGGCTTGTCAGCCTTGCCTCGGCACCTGGCAAGGTTATGGAACAGATTCCCTTGAGTGTGACCACATGACACATACAGGACAACCACAGGACCAGGCCCAGACATGTGGGTTTAGGATAGACAGGTCCTGTTTGACTAACCTGATCTCCTTTTATGACCAAGTGACCCACCTGGTGGATGAGGCCAAGGCTGTGGATGTTGTCTACCTGAACCTCACTAAAGCCTTTGATACCATCTCCCACAGCATTCTCCGGGAAAAGCTGTTAAGCCATGGGTTGGACAGATGCATTCTTTTCTGGGTTAAGAACTGGTTGGATGGCCAGACCCAGAGAGTGGCACTGAATGGAGCCACATTCATGTGATGGCTGGTCACTGGTGGGGTTCCCCAGGGTTCAATATTGGGGCCATTCCTGTTTAATGTCATTGTCAATGATCTAGGTGTGAGGGACCCACGTGCATCCTCGGTCAGTTTGCAGGTAGCACCAAGTTGGGTGGGACTGTTGATCTGTTGGGAGTTAGGAAGGTTGTGCAGAGGGATCTGGACAGGCTGGTTCAGTGGGCCAAGATCAGTGACATGAAGTTCAATGAGACAAAGTGAGGGGTCCTACACTTCAGTCACAGCAACCCCATTCATCCCTACAGACTGGGAGCAGAGTGGCTGAAAGCTGCCCAGCAGAAAAGGACGTGGGAATGCTGGTCAACAGCAGCTGAATATGGTGTGCCCCAGGTGGCCAAGAAGGCCAAAGGCATCCTGATCTGTACACTGATTTTACCTAGATTTATACTGGTATAAATAAAGGTAGATTTAGTTTTATAAGCAAACTCTACCTCTGTCTCACATCATCTGTTTATTTAGTATTAAACTGCTGTAAATGTAGCCTTTAACAGATTCATAGCAAGCCAACATAATGGTTAGTTAAACTATGTTTTCTAATTGTGTGGATTTATTCATGTTATTGCAATGAACAGCTTTGTGTGCCCTAATAACAGATTACAGAATTACTTAGTTAAGAAAGTACATACATGATTTCAATGGCAAAAATTATATAGGAACACCCGTTTTGGTTTTGAGCATTTTCAAAGATTTTCTTGCTTCTGATAGTCTCAGTGGAAAACCACAAATGCTGTATTATGAATGCTATAATTTACCTGGAAAATAATTTGAAGTTGTATTTCCATATTATATTGCAGTGATTTGAGTGTTCCATCATAAAGTCTGACTTGAAGGGCATGCACTACTACTAGGAATACAGAATGTGTCAGGAACAAGTACCAGTTGATCAGGAGATGTACAGCAAGCCTTTACTGTATAGAATGTAGAAAAAAGGAATTCAGTGCAGGATTTGGACATTCAGGTGCATTCATACAAAAGACAGCCTGTCAGGAATTCATTCCATATATAGAAACTTGTTTATATACTTTGATCTTGCCTTTTTCTTTATTTCCTTGGCTATTTTTGTTTATTTTGACAAGGAGACTAAGGAAGATTATGACCAGAAAGTTCTGATTTTTCCTTTTTCTTTCCCTTGATTTTCTCTGTTTTTTAAAAAGGAAAAGCAAATTTTTGCTTTCCTCACATTTCAAGTCTTTTTTTTAGAGCAAGCATAGCTGCTATTCATTTTTATGTGCTGCAAACTTTATAATACCCGGAATGGGTAATTTTTTATTTTAAAAACATTTACATTAATTATATATAAATATGAAAAGTGATCAGAACTCATAGGTTCTTGTGTTGGAAGGCACAGTGTGTTTGTTTGGGTTTTTGTCTACTTAGAAAAAATGTTTTAACTCAGTCCATTGGCTTTCATAGAATAATGGAAGACATCCAAGGCTTTTAAGAAGAATTATGCTTGAGCAGTGATATATATCTAGATTTTTCCTCAAATGTCTCTAGTCCAGGTTGTTAAAATTAACTCTACAAGTCTAATAAGCAAATGAAGTTTTACTTCTGTGGGCACAAACTCTTTTTTAGAAAATCCAGTTTTCATGAAGTGGATAGAGAGGACTGGAGAATTATAGCTTCTGATGTTGCTGGTGTAACCCTAACAAAACTAATGCACTCAGTGCACTTCCATCAGTGTTCCCCTGAGAGAAGATTTCCCCACAGCTAGCGTAGATCACAGTTTTTCTATAAATTCTAGCATTTTATTAGAATTTTTGCCACTGAAATTACTACCTATGACTTTTCCCAAATGTTCAGATGAACAGCTTGAGTGTACCAGCAGTTCACCTATGTGTAATTCAAGAGAAAACTGAATAAAGCTGTAAGACTTTCAGATATGAAATAACATCCTTGTCTACATTGAATAATGTTCTAATTACTAAATATGATAGCTGAAGAATTTTCATCCTATTTCAGCCAAGATCCTTGTCCTTGTGGAGGGGAAAATAGATTTTCTGTTTTCCAAAATCATTGAGTTTTACCTGTAGTCCCGATAAAGTATGAAATAATGAACTTCAAAATCCCTACACTTTTATATCATTACTCTTTTGACCTTGGTTTGGAGAAACTCAAGATTTGATTAATGGAAGAAAATCTATATCATATTATGTTATTAATCTGGTTATAGGGAGAGATTCTTGTGTAAACCCACAGAAATCCTAGAAGTTACTGAGCCCAACTGAGCCTGTGCTGAGACTAAGGTTAAATGAAAAAAAAAATAAATCTAGATTTGTATTAATATGCTTTTGCCATTTATAATAGTTATCTATGCCAGAAGGACTGTATGTCTTTGTGAACATGTTCTAATTTATCAAACATGACAATACGCTTATGAAAGTCCAGTTCTCTGCTCCTGTTATCTTTCAGTAGTGTTGTGCCACTAACCTGTGTAGTACAAATCATTATTACACCTCATGCTTTAAAGCTGAAAAAACCATGCTTCCTCTTGCGTATACTGCAGTGTGATGTTCCTTACATATGGGATTTAACCTTAGTATGTCTGGTACAGTTGCTTCTGCTTGGTCATAATATATTAGTACCTGCAAATATGCATTTTAGAAACGTCTCCCTCTTCCACCCGTTTTCTATCATAACTGAGGTACAACAGCGACATGTATCGGACATTTTTTATCAGTGGACATTCTGAAGTTAAGTTCTTCAGAAACTGAGAAGCTGCTGTATTCCCTGCTGACAAAGTAACTGGAACTGGGAGATGGAAGGAAGATGAACTTGATTTGGGTGCAAAAAAATAATTATTTTCATATTCTTAGTATTATTAAGAGTTTGATTCCATTACAGTATCCTAGCTGGGAATTTATTATAATAACTTTTCTATTATGATATTGATTATAAAATTGAAGCCTTTCTATAACAGAATCACAGTTACTACAGAATTGATATTAAGTGCTTTAGCAGAGAGCAGAAGGAGTGAGAAACATATGGTAAGGCTGTATCTCATTTAGGGGTCCTAACAGCTTCATGGAAGGTAGAATGAAAGCTCTCATGGCTCTATCAGGAAATACTGTCTTGTTCCCTTAACAATTCAAGCATATTCAAAAGCACTGCAATTAATAAATGTTATAGTTTTATCTGTATTTATATCCACACTGTTTGCATTGGTGGTTTTGGTGTTCTGTAAGAACATGAAGGTATATTCCAATATTCTTTTAACAGTCAAGTTCATAACAACAAACAGAATCTTACTGTTCGCAGCTTTGGGGAGCCAACATTTTATGTATCACACAGCGACATCAGTGAAGTTACTCACAGCTGTTAGACAGCAGTCCTTGCTGAGAACATAACAGAGTGAGTTTGTCCCTGTATCAGGCAAGCTGCTTTTCAGCATTCTTAGCATGCAAAAGGTGAATCATCTCAGTATAATTTCTAGATCAGCTCATTTTTACAGAAGATAAAATAAGACTTATAAAGCTGATTTTTATCTCTTTGGTATTATTGATAGCTAAGAGCAGATCTTGCACTCCCACACCAGGACTGCAAATTTTCCCCATTTTCTACACTGGTATTTAAGGTAAAGGTGAAACTAACAACATTTCTGTGACACATGGACTTGAGC
Organism: Origma solitaria; assembly: GCA_013397895.1. Taxonomy (NCBI): domain Eukaryota; kingdom Metazoa; phylum Chordata; class Aves; order Passeriformes; family Acanthizidae; genus Origma; species Origma solitaria. The sequence continues at coordinate 871,757 of VZRL01000640.1, forward strand.
CAGTAATCTTCTCTTCCCAAAGAAAGATCAGAAAGGAAGAAAGCATTAAAATTCTTGTTTCAATTAGGGACCATATATTGGATATGTGATAGTGCTATGAGAGTTGACATGATTTCTTTTTCCTTAAAAAACAAAAACGAAAAACCCCACCAGTTGTTTAGTAACTTGTTTTCAATAAATGGAGCAAAAATTTTTATCCTTTGATCCAAATTATTACTTGACTCATTTAAAAAATGCACTGTATATATTTGGTCTAGATGTTGCTAATAGGTACGACCTTTTAAATCAAATATATGCAAACGTAAAGGAAAATTGAAATTCAGTTCTGAGGAAATGTCTACTTATTTTTTTGCAGCCTTAATGACACATGTCTCCAAATGTGTTCCGATTAAAACTGAAGCAAAAACTGTAATGGACCATTAAACATGTTGCAAAAGAAAGTAAACTAGTAAGAAAGGCTACTCAGCAGAAAAAAAAAATGCTTAAGTCTGTCAAAAAACAAGAGTAATAATGAAGTTCTCAGCACAGGACACTATTATGGTAACAGCTAATTACAAAACAGATAATAAGTAAGAAATGTAAGCGCTCATGAAGGCAAAAAACTAGAGTAGAGATAATGGAGCAATTACTTTTCCAGGGTTCATAGGCCAAACCTCAGTCATTCCTGTGCCAAGCCCCGTGCAAAAAGGCAGCTTTGCAAGACCTGTGGCTCTTTTTAGAATATCTCTGTGCTTGACCATAAACCACCATACTCTGTTCAACATCAGGTTTTATCTGGTTTTGCGACTCTCTTGACACTGAAAAGATAAATAAAATTTTATTTAGGGAAAAATGAAAATGATGCACCAATATGAAGGACACTCTGCATCACATAGGAGCTTTTTGAGGGAAGAGAAGCAGAGTGGCCATGTTTGGGTTATTTTACCCAGAAAACATGCATTGCCTCTGAACAATAAAGGATACGCAATACCTAAATGGCAATCACTATGAGCTGGGACTTGCTGCTGGCTCATATATGAAGTCACTGCAGGACTTTGGAATTTTTTTCTGGTTTTCTATTTCTATTTCTATTGGGTTTTGTACTGCTCCTAAAAGTTGCCTTCTAGATGAATAAACACAGCTGTTTCTATCTCCAAAATGAAACAATTCAGAGAGAGAACCTTTTTTCTAGCCATTTCCAGCATCAATTTAGATGTTTTTGGGGGTGTTAGATATACACAAAGGTCTGGCAGATATGACAGTATCTGTAGGAAAGCTGTGGCCTTCCAAAACAGCATTGAGAACACAAAGGCATTTCTAAAAGCTGTGTTTGCTTAACTCTGTCCATTCAAATTCCATGAGGTAAGTGCTGTAGTTTCACCTCTGCTTTTAGTTTGCACTTTGGGATGCATCTTGATCACAAGAAAAATTTTCTAAGCCTTTACAACCATAAGTAATCTGGGAATACTTCATGTGTCAATCCAGTCACCTACAGTTGATAAGGGGTTTGAATTTCATCAGTCATTCTGTGAGAATGGTGTACAAGATCCTCTATTCAGGAAGCAGATTGAAGTTATGGAGATCATACAAGTTCTATTCATTGCAAATGAAAATCTGGCCCTTAGTTTTCCAGAAAGCACATGCAAACCACAATATTTCAAAGACTTAAAACATGGTTACCTTTTCCCAGGTTGCCCTGCAAATTATGAAGGCATTGCTGCTGCTTAAAGAAAGGTTATGAAATTTCAAAGGGGATTTTTTTTGTCTACTGAAGCAAATGTTTTTAACTTTATTTTTCTACATAGTGAGCCTAAAAATATAGTAAAAAGTTATAGTCTTAGTATCAATTGCTATGAATAATATCTGTCAAATCACTCAAATTTAAAGAAAATTAAACAGGATCTTGGAAAAAAGAAGAGTTTAACACCAGAACTAAAGGTAGCCATTATTACAACTCAAACTGACACCCACAGGTCCTAGGCCATAAGGAAAACCTGAGTTTGATAGAAATTTTCTGTAAGTTTTCCACACACACTGTTAATTTCAGTTGAATGCTGATGCAGAAAAAATAGAGAAGGGAAATAAAAGCATTCCCATATATTTCAGTAGGAAATAAATTTTTGTAAATTGTTTTCCTTAATGAAATTCTTTTGGTTTCTGAGAAAGAGTGAAGTGTGCTTTTATGCTGAAATGCAAAATTCAAAGATGTGAATGCAGACATATCTTCATTGTTTAGTCATTATAAACCTGTATAGTTGGAAGGAAAAAAATGCACCAAAATAATATATTCAACTGGTTTTTTTTTCTATTTTTACAGAAATTTATACAGGTATGGAAAAATAATACATGCATGTCTGTGTGATTTTAATTTTAAAATTTGTGAGGTCTTTCTCATACTCTATTTCATCACTGTTGCATGCTCTGCATTATCATATATAATTAAAGAAATATTTTTTTACTTTAAATGTGCTGAATGTTGTTTTTTAAATATCCTTCCTTTAAAAAACCCCAAGAATATGATTTTCAATTAATATGGATTTCAGAGAAAATGCCTTTCCACTGATTATATACAGAATCTCATAGCAATTCCTTTAATGGAAAGTAGAATTTGGATTCTACTAAAGAAAAGAATAGATTTGCTATAAATCTGAAGTGTAAGAAAACACTTGCTGTGTTTTTAAACTGTTATAATTATGCTCAGCCTAATTTCAAGTAATATCAAAATATGCATGCTTCAGTTATTTTTTTATTTCCTATCGACTTCCAGGGTACTTCTGTTTTTTTATTTACTTTTACTAGTCTTTAATCATCTTGGTCATTGAGATCTGTTCTTTTCTTATGTCACACAGCAGATCAAGATAAGCAGGCACCTTTTAAAATAATGTCAAGCTTAGAGGTACATCTAAGCTTCTCAGTTTTGAACTTTTAATAGAGACAATTTTATTTTTAGCATTAAGAAATTTAATATTTACAGTTGCAAGGAACTCAGATTTTAGGTTTTTAACTTCTTGCTCTGTAGTGTTCCTGGGATCTTATGGTAAGTCTATGAAAGCCTTTGGGAGTAAGAGCTACTGAGCTGCATAAAGTTCATGAAAACAAAACCATGTGTTCCTCTGAAGGGACCAAATATTTTTTTTTTAATTAAAATAGTTGTATCATTAAGAATCTTCGGGAAAAACAGTAACTTGTATATAGATTGGGGGCAGAGGTTGGGGGGGCAAGGAGACTTGTCATTATATAGCCTTGTAGTGCCTTTATACACTGGGTTATCTGCCATAATTAAATACATTTTTATTTTTACTGTAAAGCATTCCGTTTACTTAATTTATCTTGGAAAGCAATAATTATGACTGTTAATATTTGAAGTGTCTTTTAGCTCTGTTGTTAAAAGATAAGTTAAAATAGACTGAAAAGATGCTGTTGCAGTGACATTACAATCACAGAATCACAGTGCTGGTGCTGTTACCTGCTTGGTAGTTCTTGAGAGTTTCTTGTCCTCATGAGAACAGATTTAACACCATTACCAGATTACCTGTTATAATTTAGGAAACTGCCATCCAAATGACATAGTTGTTTTTCTGGTAGATATTTTATTTTCACTTTATTGTCATAATTGTGCCATCAGTCTGCAATGAGATATATTGTACAGTCCATACTTTTACAGCAAAATGCTGAATTTGAAAACTGTTGTCAGATTTAATTCCTTAAAATGTTAGTATAAAATGTTTTATTTATTAGATTACTTTCCTAAAGAATGACAACATTGAAGAGGTGCCACTTCTGATTATAGTAGAATTCAGTATTACACATCAAAATGTTTCATGTACACATTTATGCTGAGCAAATAAAACAAACAAATATCAATAGTTTCACATTAAGAAATGAAAATTTATCTCAGGCATTTTATTTTAATGTAATTTTATAAATTAGGCTTTTGACTTTTAGCAATAGCCTCAAAAAGACAGTCTTTTTCAGCAAAATAAAATATATTTTCAATGTGCATTTATGGTATTTATAAATTCTACTCTAGAAGTATTATAAGCAAATACAGTAAAAAAGAAAACTCATTTATATCAGCAGAATTAAATTTCTGAATATGCAGTATGCTTCTCATTCCTAACAAAAAAAGTATATTTTCCCAGCAAATTATTAATTACTTGATTCCTAGTATGCTAATAGAGAAGTATATAATATATGCTATGAGTATATGCTTATATGTAGAGAAAAAATTATAATACATCGTGCAATATATTTTGCAACTGTAAAAGAAATTGTCCTTCAACTGACTGCTTAATTTAACCACTTGTGCATATACTTTTGGGGTTTGTTTAGGTTTATTCTAAATGAGAGGCCTTTAGTTGCCTATTAAAATAAAGACAATCTATCATTGTAATCAATAAAATGGACAGTTGGAAAGATGAACTGAACTTATTAATTAATTCATTAATTTCTGTGCTGGATTCTTTCACATTAAATCTGTTGGACATACTCTCTTTTGTCAGTTAACTGTTTAGTGAACATTACCTTTATACTCTGAGACGGCCAATTTAAAAATTCAGATATATCAGTGAGAGAAGACACTTTATAAACTGTTTTCATGGCAAAGCATTCCTTTCTGTCAACAGAGACTTGCTATTTCAGAAACTTTTCAGATCAATGATTAGTTTAATATGTTTAGTACAGAATAGAAGTTTTGAAATCAATCAGCTACAGTAAAACATTTGTACAAAAATATTTGTACAGAAATTCTTTAACGAATATTTAGGAGAGAAAATGCTGAAAATATTAAAATTTCACTGTAATTCATACCCTTCTGGGGAGCTACCTTGAGCAAGGATCATGTCCTGTTAGCAGAGCAGAGGGGATGAAGGTGCGTGAGCTCCTTGCCATGCATCCTGGTTTAGTTTCCATGCTGCCAGTGTGAGTCTGACACATCCACCCTCATCAGCATCACTAAAATAAAGCAATGGTTGACATGAGATAAGACACCTCTCTGAGGGAGAGTGGTACCTGTTGACCAGACTTGATCTATGAGGAAGTTTACTTATGTGTCAGAGATCTGGATGTGGGAAAGAGATTACCAGAGTTTGGCTGATTATCTTTGGCTTATTACTTTTGCTGCTTGCCCATGATGGCACCAATGACAATGCCAACAGAGACCCAGAGCATGCAAAAAGTGACTAGAGGACTCTAGCAGCAGGGGCAAAATCTGTGGGGGCCCAGACAGAGTTTACCCTGCACTGATGGTAGGAAGAGGAGCATCCAGGGGTTAATATCCCATTAATGTCACAGGCGAGACTCCATTGATGCACTACTCAAGCAGATCAGGCAGAATAGAATGGCAATCATTTAAAGAAAGATTGTGGTGTGTATCTGCTACAGATAGCTTGATCCAGAAAAGCTGAAGTCACCTTTAGGAAACTGGAAACAGAGTTAGGAGTACTTACTTCTTGGGATATTACCCTACTGACTTTTGCTGGAAAGACAACATGGAAAGGCAAAAAATTGAGGAGACTTTTTGACCATGTTGCCAATACTTCTAAGCAATTACAGGGTGAGACAACTAGGGGAGATATTTATCTGTATTCTATATTCATGAATAAGCAAGAGGAGGTTTGGGATGTAGAAGTGAAAAACAGCTTCTGCAATAATGGCATTGAGATAATAAAGTTCAGAATATTAAGAGAAATGAGAAATTAAAGTAGCCGAATAATGATTCCAGACTTCAGTGAGCTGGTTTTCATTTGCTCAGAAATCTGTTTGGCAAGCTCCTATTAGAGACTGCACTGAAGGGAAAATGGATTTGTCTTGAGCCCACTGATTTTTCTTAAAAGACAGTTTCCTCAAAGCACAGTTCTTTCCAATGTGCAGGAGCTCAAGCAGGTGTGGCAGAAAAACAAATAAATTGGGCACCCCACACTGAGTGTAAAGAGCAAAGGAAGTGCACAAAAGGTAAATGCAATGGCAAAGCTACCTCTCCAGGTATAGAAAATCAAGTACTGCATTGCTGGATCATCTGACAGTTCCATTTAGGATTGTGAGCCATGTGTTAAGCTTATTTGTGTTATTCCACTTTAGGAATCAGCAGGGTTTTCACTCATGTCAAGCTGTTGTGATATAAATATGAAAACTTCAGGGGAAAATCTCAATGAGCCATATGGCTCCTTTTCCTCTGCAATTTCATGAATTCCAGATCTGAGAGTGTTGGCTGTTTTTGGCAGAATCATCCTGCACTGGAGAGATCATAAGCAAAAAGTCAGGAAATGACTTGTGTTGTTTTTTCCTTTTTTGTCAACATCATTACTGGGGTCAAAGGGTTGCTGGAATTTTTTTTTTTTAAACTCAGTTCTGTTCCTACTTGTTGTTCTTGTTATTAAAAGCCTGAAGAATTCAGCCCTTAGATGACTGTCTTACAGCAAGCAGTCAGCTCACCTACAATCCTGCTGACATTTTGGACAGTATTTGTTTCATAATTATGAAGGCAGGAACTGTGGCCCATAGGGGGTCTCCACTGAAGCAGGGCAAAATGGTGAGGGTCAGAGAAAAGCTGTCATAAGACTGATCATAGCTCCCATTCCCCATCTCCCTGTGCTATTCATGGGTGACGACAAAGTAGACGGGTCTGGAGCGAAAGAGTGAAGTTGAGTCTGAGAAGAAAAGAGGGGTGGAGGAAGGTGGTTTTAGTTTTGTGTTTGTTTTTTACCATCCTGCGCTATTTTTAGTTGGCAATGTATTCAATCTGTTTTCCTCAAGTGGATTCTATTTTGTCCATGAGAGTAATTTGTAAATGATGCCCCTTTTATCATGGACCACAAGGTTTTCTATCTTATTTTTTTCACCTGCCTGTTAAGGTAGAGTGAGAGAGTGGCTGGATGGGCATCTGTCAGATGCCAAGATCAACCCACTATAGCATAACTGTGTGAATTATACTTTACACATGACTATCCAAGTGTTTTATCTTGCAGTGCCACATTGCCCATCACTGGGTTAAGGTTACAGCCTCTCTGAGGAACAGAGAGTTTGGTGGGTCAGGAAGAAACTGCTCCAGAAAGGCATGGCTGGGCAACCTGAGCTGGGGCAAGGGCACTGGGCAAGTGTGCAGGAGGCCCAGAGCACAGCAAACCCTGGGATGCTCCACCATAAAGCATAGCACAGGCAGCCCAGCTTCGGTAGTCATGGAAAGGCTTCACAGGGCTGCAGAAGGGCTTGGGTACAGTTTGTTGCAGCCCTGAGAATTGCTGAGCTCTGTCTGAAACTACACCTGAAAGAACAGACTTGCATCCAGCAACATTGAGTGAAAAAGGCAGGTGGATTTACAAACCCAAACCCGTTCAATCTCAGTTGTCTCTGCCCTCCTCATTTCCAGTTTCAGTACTGGAAAACTTGAAGCAGTCTTGTTTATGTTCTCATAAACTAAGGCTCATTTGATAGGGCCGTTAAGTCTCTTTTTATCTAATTATTGTAAATTAAAGATTTAGATGAGGGCATCTGCAGCCCAGGATCCACACCATCCCCACCAAGATCCACAACCACACAGTTCCTTGGATAGGCCAGGTAAATGTGCAAAATCTGCTATACAAGAGTGTGTTAGTAAGGAAAGAGTACAATGGGACTGTGTGAGATTCTCTATTGTATGGAATTTTTATAAATAATGGAGGCATTCACGTCTGATTAAATAAATACATATTTTCAGTAAAATAATTTTTGTTTAATCGTGGATGGCAAGCAGAACAATTACACAATGTTACATATATTTCATTCATGTTCACTATTATGGATTAATGAATAAAAAATTCACATGGTAGTTGTGACAACAGGTTATCAAGACAAAGTAGCAGGAAGCTTCAATCAAAATTCATTAATTATTTTTAAATAAAATTTTTTAAATTGCATTTTTAAGCCATGTTAGAACACAAGGATAAAGAGAAAAGCTATGAGATATACCTATCAAAATCTATGAGATAGCTATTAAGATTTTAAAATGTGTTGTATCATATAAAGTAATACAAACAAAACAGATAAATTGTTTGGTTTTTTTTTTAAATTGTACCAAGCAAATAAATGTTTTTGCACGGTAATATACATATATGTGCCTCTGAGACCCTCCAACTTGATTTTAACCAGGGTTATAAAGAAAATAAAGCTCATAATAGGCAGCAGCTGCAGGGATATTTTCATTAGTTTAACACTGACAGCTTTGCCATTTTCTTTTTCAGGTTTGAACTGCGAATTTAGGCCTTGTGAGGCCAGCAATCCCTGTGAGAATGGAGCTGTGTGCATAGAAGAAATGAATTTGGAAGTTTTTCCCCTTGGATTCCACTGCCGGTGTGTGAAGGGCTTTGCAGGTCCACGCTGTGAGATCAATGTCAATGAGTGCAGCTCTAACCCTTGCCTCCACGGATACTGCTATGACAGTGAGTTCAGTCTGGTTACTCACTTTAACGCAGAGTAGTCTTTCTCTTGAAGCGTCTGTAGCTGCTGAGCTGCTCCAGGGAGAACAGTGGATAATTTACTGAAATTTAGCTTGTCTGAAGCTCCACAGCCTGCACCAGAAGGATTATTTTTTGCCAAAATGCCTCAACTCCCGGCACGGGGGTTTTTGTGTTCAGGGGGTCAGAACTGTAGCTAATGAGAAATTTTAATGAGATTTGTGCTGTCTCCTTTGATACCTAAATTAGCCAAAACCATCTTACATCGGTGCATTTAATGAGAGAATATTCAGGTGCTGAAAAAGAGCTCATGGAGCAGTTAGGCATTATATGTCAAAATTCTAATAAGTAAAAAAAAAATCTGCTTAATTTCGAACTAATGTAAAATGGTGTATCTGTTTACTACAAAGCACCTTCTGCTATGTATCTGTGTAATTTACTCTTTCATTAATAGATAAAGGTTTCAGAAGTAACTTGACTGCTCTACTATATTCTGTCTGGATTGACAGGCTTAGTTTAGTTAACAATCCCGGTATGGAGTACTGACTCAAAAGTTTCATGGGGCTCTTATCACCTATCAGACACTTTCTGCACTTGTTAAAAATAAAAAGTAGAAGTAGTGATTTTCAGAGAATCTTAAAATGCTGACTGGAAAGCTGAAAGACATCTGGAGGTCACATAGTCAACCCTGCATGAAGCTAGACTATTAACAGTGCTAGAACAGGTCAGTCGGGGATTTTTCTAGCTGAGTTTTGAAAGCCTCTAAAGTGGGACAGAAATCTCACAAACTCTTACAGACACTGTATTCCATTGATTGACTACTCAGGCAATGCTCACCCTCTTCCAATCCCATCCAAATCTCCTGAGCTGTAACTTTTGGCCATTGCATCATAACACCTCCTAGCCCTACTAAGAGGATTTCAGTTCTGTCATTTGTGCAACTATCCTTGAAGTCATTGTTATACAGCCCTCTCACTATCAGCACTTCCCTGAAAGTCTAATAAAAAGCAAGCCTGGCAGACTCAACTTTTCCTCATAGAAGCCACGCTTTAAGCACTGAGTAACTGTATTTGTCTTCTACATCTCTCTCCTGTTTCCCCATATACTTTGTCAAAAAACAATGATGACTCAAGAACTTCCATGAAAAGCAGTATTTTTTTTTCAGAAAAATTTGCAGAAGATCTAATCAACTTACTGGTTTCAGATGAGGTCTTAAAGAACTGAGCCCAAAATACATAATTGTTTAAAACTCTCCTAGTTAAAATCATAATAAAAATAAAAAAAATTTAAGATCTTATATTTTTCAATAAAAGATATCAAAAATTCTGTCTTTCCAAATCTGGAAATATGAATAAGGCAAGAGACTTCATCTTCTATCTAGTAAAGACTATTTCCCACTACATTTACAGATATTTTCTATGTGCTCTACATTGGTTTAGAGGTTTTTTGAACTGGAATTTAGATGAGTTGCATTAAAGTTCTTCATGCTGAGAGTGCCAATTTTTTTGGGAACAGCTTGTCTTTGTGTTGCCTCTGGCTTGAGTTTTATCATGCGGACATTTGAGCTCCCCTACCCTATGTGCACTGACTGCAGAAAGCTGGAATCCTAAGGAAGCTGGGAAGCTTTTAGCACATGAATAATGCTCCTGTGCTGAAGGACTTAAAACATTTAATGAATACAATAGCAGCTGTGTGTACAGACACAATGGCAGAACAGATTCTACGGTAAATCGCAGCGATAATGAAGAAACTAGGGACCCCTTTGAGGTTAAAATAAATGCTGGCCTGCAAGAAGTGCAATTACTGCTATCATGAACTCCATATATGGACGTAGTACTCTAAAGATTCCTCCCCATTTGGATCACTAATGACAGAAAAGAGAGAGGATTCTCTTGTTAAGCAATACATCATAGAGAAATTCAGCTCAAGAATATAGTGGTACCCTTAATATAGTGGTATAATATGAGGCATTCCTTACAACAACAACAACAACAACAAAATTAGGAACAACCAAAAAACCAAACATTGTTTAACTGCCACATCTCATTTAGACATAATTCAAAAGATAGGATCTTATGTACTTTGTGACTGTTCTGTGATGGAAAATTAGTCATTACTTATAATATAACATCACTTTTAATTCATTGATTTTTAACTCTTGAATAAAAATATTTCCATTTGTAAAGTAAAATGCAGTACATTAATCTGCTTTCATATTTAAAAGATATTTTGAGACCACATTTATTTCGATTTTTTAACATGTCCACACCTTTTAAGTAAAGCTGGTCCTAATCTTTTCCAGATAGTATTCATAACTGTAACTTACTAATTTTACTACATTCAGTTGCTATGATTCTTAGTACTAAAGTACTATCTCTGTTGCAGTTGTTGATGGCTTCTATTGTTTGTGCAACCCAGGATATGCAGGACTGAAATGTGACCAAGACATTGATGACTGCATAGTCAATGCTTGTGAACACAATTCTACATGTGTTGATCTACATCTGGTTAGTAGCCTTTTTTTAAAACTTAAAATGGTTGTTAAGTTTTCTTTCTAAAATCTAAAGAAATACTCTTCTGAGTTCTAAACCTCCTCTTGATCCGTACACCCACCTATAAAGGACGTTATGATCATGCTTTCCAGCCACTGGTATTTTTCTTTATTTGTAATTGTATAGGCAGTGCGAAAGATGAATGTTTTTATCATTTTAAAGCAGTTATTGGGTCAATAAGCTTATACAGGGAATTCAAAAGGTGCAGAAAATTTTCTATTAGGTGTGTTTGGTGTGTTTATGACCTCATTATAAGTGACAGGAATACTCATTTACAGCAATTGCATTGGCTTCAAATGGACTTAAAAAATATCCCAAAGTATACCCAAGTATTAAAAACATACCCAAAAAACTGATTCACTTTAAGTACTTCAGCATTTATTTTCAAAATTCTTAATCTGTATTAGTTCCTGAGATATGAAATGTGTTAAAAATAACTCATGTCTTCTCAGAAATAAAATCATTCTATCACCTGATTCCTCCATGAGCGGAAAGAAGACAGAGATTCACACTGTGTAAACTTCAGCACCAGAGGTGGCCCGTGTTCTCTGTCACTCCTTCCAAGAATCTGTCAGGAAGCAATTTGTTTTCAATGTACTCAACAGAGTCTAAGACCCTACAGGATGAATATTTTCCTTTAGAAACATTCAAGCTGTCACAGAAATTATCAGTTTGAAAAAATGGAAGAAAGGGAAGCTTCTTCTTTCTTACTCTAGTGTCTACCAGCACATTTGTGAGAATATTAAACTGATAAATGTAGAATTTAAATTATATTACAATGCCTAAATGTAGGTGTCTATATATGGTATAAGCTAAAGCATCTAAGTACAAACCAAAGATCATTGAGGATGTAGGCAGCACAGTCCACAATTCAGCTGCCCATCCTTTGAATCTCCACTTTGGGTGAACTGAACAACCCTGCAGGTACCACTGAGTGCCATATTATTGCTGAAGGTGTTTGCAGTTCAAGATACCCTGAAGTGTACGAGAGGTGTGGGCTTTTTGGGTTTTGCTTCATTGGTTGATTTGTCTATTTTGTGGTTGTTTGCTTGGTTTTGCTTGCTTGTTTGTTTTAGTACATGCATAAAAACATTGCACTTCTTTCTGACAAATCCTGAGAGTAAGCTACAATTGTCACTATTTACTAAACTTGAATCAAACTTAGCTGCTTCAAAAGAATTTTCTCAAATTCTCTACTCTAATTTCCAGAGCTGTTTCTTCTTTTCACAGTTAGAACACTTTATGTATTGTATAATATTTTGGGGTTTTTTTAATATGCTTTGAAAACTAGTCAACACCTTGGAAAAAAATCAAATGCTTGATATGGAGACCACAGAACTTGTGACACTTTTGTTTTTGTCTTTGGATGCTCTTGTAAATGCATATTTTTCTACCAATAGACTGCATTTAATATTTCAAGATCTCATACTGGACACATACTGCCATCTAAAACCAGGATAGAGAGCATTCCACAAAGTAAATTTTATGCCTCCAATGCACAAGCTGTCCTATTCTCCAGGAGAGTGTGCTGAATATATTGACATCATAGGGTGCTATTCCTAATTTCAGCTGTTCCATTAACTAAGTCTGATAAAGTGGAGTTGTATATCCAGTTTGAACATTCTTCCCAAAAATCAATATATCGGAAATGGAGAAAAATATCGATTTTTTATTAACAGAATATATTTTTCCTCTGAGAATTTTTGCTATGCTTCACCAAATGAGTTGCAATATCGATCTGGGAAGATTTAATAATTTGGGCAATATTTAACATCACAAAGAATGGCATCTCACTGCAATTTCAAACGCTGTTTTAGTTTTTTTTTTACATGCCTTTCATCCATTTTTTTCCTTGATTAATTTGTGTTTATTTTTGTCCAGTAGTTCCTATATATTTCTCACCTTGTTTGTCACAGACCTGTGCCATTTTGTTTTAAATGGAGTACAGCACAGCAACTCAGTGAGATCCATACAAACTCACTGTTTCTGAGAAAGCATCACATTCAAAACATCTATATGGATACAGTTAGGATGTACAGAAAAAATACTGTTGAAACTTAGTGGCAAGGTGTCATATAAGACTCTGTGTTTGGTTGTTTTCAGGCTTTTTCAAATTGTTCACCTGTACTGTCAGCATAGCAATCACTTACCCAAAAGGGTTTATTTTCATGTTGGCTAATACACAGATAAAAAATCTTCAGTATTTTTTAATTACAAGATGGTTCTTTGGCATTTTTGATAGCAACATAATTTTGCTATCAAAAAACCCCCCAACCAGAATGGGTTCCGCTAAGTGGAAAAGAATTATTTTGAAAAGAAATAGGGAATTGCTAGTATTATTTTACTATAGCAATAATAAGCAGTTCTAGTCACTATTTACATTTCTTCTCCAGAGTATATTAAACTCAAATTTATTATAAGTTTCTGGAATAACTTTCATGTGGATCATCTTCTAAGTTGAATCTAGAAACTGACCTAAAAGATTAAGTGATTGCATTATTCAGTTTATGTGTGACTATATTACTCCGCACACTGTGTCCATCTTATTGTATTCATTATCAAAGAGTACTGAATTTTTTCCACATCATATTGTGCTCTTTTATACATCAAGATTCCTCAGTGATCAACACAAAGAGGATTAATGAATTAACATATTTGTAAAAATGGAGGAAGACTCATTCTTTCTTCTTCAGCCACAACTGATGTAAAAGAACACATATTAAATTAACAATCCCTAGAAAATTAATTTTTAACAATACAGGTCTCTTCATCTTCCTCTAAAAGGTAAAAAACTAGAGGATAGGAAGCAACTGGAGCATAATCAAGGAAGATTTAAAAACAGATGGAGATCTCAGGAGTTTCATAATTTCTGCATCAAATACTATTTTCTTCCAAAAGTATATTACAGCAGCCTTATTATACAGGTCAAGGATCAAAGATCTGAATGTGAGAAAGAATTCCAATATATACTCTAATTGCTACATATACTTCACAGACTTTACCTTGGCTCTCCAGGCAGTGGATGACATTAAACAACTGGACTGTGGGATGAATCATAGAACAATTTACACTGAAAAAGAGCTTTAAGATCATTGACTCTAACTGCAAGCCCAACACTGCCAACTTCACCACTCAACCATGTCCTTAATGCCACATCTACACACCTATTAAATACCTCCAAGCATGGTGACTGAAACACTTCCCTAGGCAGCCTGTTCTAATTCTTGACACCATTTTAGTGAAGATATTTTTCTTAATATCCAATCTAAACCTTCTCTGGTGGGAGTTCAGGGTAGGTGAAATTCAAAGCTGAATGACACAACTACATCAGCATAAAGAGATTCTGATTTGCTACTGCATCTGAAAATTCCAGTCATCCAAGAGTTATATACCAGTGAGTTATTATATGCCAGCACAAGCCACAGTCAGTTATATTAGACTCTCTGGTGGCTCAAGAATAGTTAATCAGCTTCTTTTATGCTAATAAAAGCTCCATTCTGCAGTCCAGCAGCTCAAATACCTTTGATGCATTTTTCTAGGAAAGGGTGAATTACCATCGTCACAATGACATTTGCAATATATATCCCTCATCTTTGGTGTTGGTCTTGTGGTATAATACAGAGCCTTAAAATTAGCTAGCAATGTTAATTTAACAATGCACCAGAAAGAACAGGCACAAGAAATTACACTCTTGATGGGTTGATCCAGCTGCCAGCTAAGGACAACACGGCCACTTATTCTATCCTCTCTATGGGATGGTGAAGAGAATAGAAAAGAGTATAAAGAAGAAAACTTGTTGGTTGGGATAGTTTAATAAGCAAAGGAAAGGGGAGGAAGAAATAAAACAAATCCCATGATTCAAAGGCAGTCACTCCCCACCTTCCATGTGTACACTGACACCAAGTCAGTGTTTGAATAATGGCTACCTTATGGTAGGGTTTCACCAGAGTAATTTGCAAATTCTTCTTTAAAAAGTTAAAATAATTAATTCAAAGTATTGTTGGGGGACAATATACAAAGATATGTTGTCCTTAAAGATTTATATGAGATCAGATCATTATATAGTCTATATAATATGAAATATTATTTTGTGGTATTTGCATTTTAAAAACATAAAAGGTAATAGTAGCTTCACAATTGCTCTGACATCAGTTTTTGCTTGTGCTGTTCTATATGTCAAAATATAATGCAAATCCTGTCACTTCAGTGTATGGGGATACCCATGCAGAAAATTGTAATAGATGTTTCTTTCAGAGCTTTGCTTCTGGAAGCTATTATTTCTCTGTACTAAGCACATACTAAAATAAAAAATATAAACTGTAGGTAAAGTTAGAGTTGTATGATAAGACTTGTATTGCAATCCCATGTCTTCCTTATGGTTAACTCTCTTGATTTGAAAGACAATTATATCCCTTTCAATAAAATGTAATGTTATGGAAATGAGCTGTCTAACAAAATAACAGACAATAATGCCAATTTGAACTAGAAGAAGAAATATTTTCTTGCTTGGTTTCTGTTTTTAAATTGGAGGGGAAAAAAGAGTACTTATAACAAGGTGAAATTCAATAATTCAGATCTTTTAGGAACTTATATTTTAGGTTGTAGGGAAGACTTACATGAAGGATGGAGAGAGACTATTATTGAATTGTTTTTTATAACAAAAAAAAATAGTCAGAGTTGACAGACAGGAGGTCTATTCCATGGTTCAAGCTTCAAGAACGTAACACACAAGTAGGCTGGCTCATTGCATAAGTTGTGAAAAGATTTGAAAGGAACTCTGGCACTGAGGACTGAAGTACATAGCAGGTAACTTAACAGCTTATGTCACTCAAAAAGAAATTAGTCGGGTCTTTGGACTAACCTAAAAAAAAAATATTAACTTGCACTCTTCACTTAATTTCCTTGTAAAACAGAATTTTCTGTACTTTATGCTAACTACAGAAAAGAAAAAGAATGGTCTCCAAAACCTATAATTTATTTGAAAACATTGAGAAGCATTCAAGGTATGAACTAACTGAGCTTCAGGAGGATCTTCTTCCTAGGTGATGATAGCAGGTGGTCTGACACTTGAAAGGAAACAAAAGGCTAGATAGGTCTGCATCAATGAAGTCTCTAAATTTCTGTGGGAGTAGAAATTCTCTAAACCCTCAATAAACAAACAAGTGCTGCCATGGAAGCTGGTCTGAAATTTCATCTCAACTAAAAGTCAGACCACGTACCATGAGCAGTGTACAGTATTGTCTTGGATTAGACAAATATGCTAGGTGGAAAGCACTCCGAGCAGGTGCCTCCCCCACCGCAGAGGTTTCTGGCACCCCTCCCCCCACAACACAGAATATCTCAGCCTAAGGTGGAAAGAACTGTTTAATTAACAGACCACACAGTGGAAAGGGAAAAGGGGAAAAGGGGTCAGAAAACCTGAACAAACAGCTGATGAACTTAGTGTCCTTTTCCTCAGGCGTAGCTTCCCCTTTCCGGGGGCCCCAAAGGGCTAGGTGAAGTTCCTCCGGTGGCTCCCTGGACGATTCTCGTCCGCTGTCCCCCGGGGCTCCTCAGGTTCTCGGATGAGAAAGCAAGCTGAAGAAAAGGGTCCAAAACGATGAAAAACAATCCCAGGGAGGGAAAAAAAAACCAACCCAAGCAGCAGCTACACCAGTAGCACCAGCCACCAGCAGCAGCAACTGACTGAGGGGAAAAAAAACAAAAAACAGTGTCCCTTCCTTCTCACTCCCCCGTAGGAGAGCTGGGGAAAGTTTCAAACCATCCCGCGCTGGCGGCAGAGCTCCCAGCTGCGGGACACAGTTAAAGCTACAGGACCATATTTCTGGTCAAGCATACAAAACGATAGGGAATACAAGATATCATTATGCCACCCCAGGACAAGTATGTATAAGAAATTAGATGGTCTTAATGGTTCCCAGGTCAAATAAGTTCAAGTGGACTTGTATGTGACTTAAACTTATGTATTGACTTTATTGAGAGTACCTTGTGGTGAAACTGTGAATGTGCTGTTGGACAAATATGTTTCAGATTGCCAATTCCACATCCCAGAAAAGAGATAAACAGCAGTTGTAGTTCACCTAGAAAAATGGCAACTGCAGCAGTACTTCTGCAAGGTTTTGCTGCTCATACAACTCGCTGTGGTGCCCTGAAGATTTGACTGGTCATCCCTGAAATAATTTATGTTCCACTTATATTTAGCTAAAAAAACAGAACAGTGTCTTCATAGTCCTTCAATAAATGGGTTTTTTTTAAAAATATCTATTGAAATACATCCCTTCTCTGCCTTGTACTATAGTGAATACAACAGTAAAAAGACTGAAAATTTGGTCATTATTGGGTGTACTCCTTCACGCTCTAGTAAGTCCAGTTGAGCCAAAGACATTGGAATTAACAAAATTAACTATTGATTTACTGACTTAGGATAATGTCCTTAGTATTGATCTGTGGTATTATACATTACTTGGATAGAGTGATTATGATGTGTTATACCTTACTTATCTAATTGAAAGTTGATTTTGGCAAACAAGTATCATATTTCCATTTATCTGTTTTATTTATAACAGTATTTTAAAATGCTTTGTTTTTTTTTTTTTAAAGAAGGTGCTGACATATATAAAAACTTGTAGCTTCAACCAACAATGCCAGTAAATACCATAGGAGTGAAAGCCTTCTATTCTATGCCTTTTACATAAGCTGAATTTGAAATACTCTTCAGAACTGAATAAAACTGTCACAAAGTGGAGGAAATGGAGATTAAGAGGAAGTTAAAGATTGGCTTTCCAATGAGACTTGTGAACAGAAGGCAAATCAATGCGGTAAAGATACAGGAAGGTAGTCCCAGATGGTGTGCTTTAAGTTTTGCCCGCAGTGAAGACGCTGGACAGAGAAAATCAGTGACAGCAGGGAAAGAAGTGAAGAACTTCACAACATAAGGAAGAAGCTGGAGAACTGTGGCCTACTTGTGGAAAGCATAACCCTAAATTTGATTTGTGCACTATATGGAGACTAACATGTTTGAGGTGGGAAACAAAGAGTTTGTACCTTTGAAGGCATTAAAAGACTGGCAGTGGCATTACAGAGACATGGAACTACAAAAATTTAATTGATTCTAAAGGAAGAGAATTCTACAAAAGAACATTTAGCTGCAAAGAAGTACATAATTGTATGTACTTAACAGATTTCTAGAGCAGAAGGTCACACAAAAGTATTGGTCCACACGGAAATTATTCTGAAATAAGTTAAATGGTGAAATTTATGGGTCATCAGTCACTCTCAGAAAGCTTCCCACATATATGTCCTTGCAACACAACAAACAAGAATTAATTGGATGAATTAATTAAATATAGAATAAATTCTCCATGTAGTAGGAAGGGTGTTTTCTTTTGCTTAAAGTATATGAAATAGTTTTGCACCCTACTGTTTTCTTTTCTAGAGAAAACGTGAATGTTACTGCCACTCTACCAATTAATTACTTTAGAGGTCTGCTATCTGTTGCTCCTTCAGATCTTAAAATTCTGTTCCAAATATTCTGACTAAAAAATTTTTAATGTGAGTTTGATGAGTCACAGGAATGGGTTGCCCAGAGAAGATGTGTATGCCCCATCCCTGGAAGCATGGAATGATGCTGGCGGAATCTGATCTAGTGGAAGCTGACCCTGCCAAGGCTTCATATCTTGCAGTATTTTTTATTTATTTATTTGTTCATTATAATTTGACCCTTATCCTATTTCACTTATGACAATGGAAAAGAGGGAGCTGAAGAACACTCATGACAATTTACTAGGTCCTGTACTACCAGGCACTGAGTTACTTGTCATAAGAGTCAGTGGCTCTTATTTCTGTAGCTTAGCTATCCTCTTTCAGATAATACTGTGGTTGTATTGAATCTGCTTTATTTGCATAATATAAAAATCTTAAATACATTGAGATATTCCCCAGAAAAGGTAAACTTCAAGATTAATTCTAATAGCTTATCCTTTTACAGATTTGACTCTAAAAACACTTGAAAAACATTTCATTCATTCAGTGAGTAATCATAAAAATTGATTTCTGCAGGGGTATTATGGGATTGTGAAAATGCGATATTACACCAGATTTGGGTTTGATTGAAATCAAAACTTAACTAAAATTTCCTCTCAAAATGATCACTGTAGCCCTTGATTACTTCCTCATTACTCTCCCACATTACTTCATGTCCAACCTTCATACTTGTTTTGTCTTCCATTTGGTGTAAGGGCTATTGAAGCTTTATGCAGGGACACACTTACACATACACCCAGAACTTGGGGTTAACCAGAAGCTTTCTGAAGCAGTAATTATATATGCATTTTCTTCCTTGAGGCATGCTACTAAGACTTTAAAAATAGTTAGGCATCTTCATCACCTTTTGGATCTGCTATAAAAAAAGAAATCTTATTTAGAGTTCTCTACTAACATTTTAAATAATTTATGAAATTTTTTATGGCAAGGCAAAGACTTGATATATTGCATAAATGCATTACTGTGTTTGTTGCAGTACAGCTTTAACACCAGCCAGAAATTCCCTGAATGTCTCAACAAGCTGTGTTTCCATCCAGATTAATTCTGTTCTAGTCAGACACTGTATCCCTCATATTTCCATCTACTACTATTTTTCAGGTTAATTTGTGTAGAAATATGTTTCTGTTTATAGGCAAAACAGATTATTTGAAGAAAAAGCTTCACCATATTAATGCAGACTCACTTTCATGACAAATACATATAATGTAGTCTTAAGTATAAATACCACTGCAATTTTCCTGGGAAAAATACTGAATTTCATGTTTAGTTTTCACTCATTCATACATGCTCAATAGAACCATTGAGTGCCTGGAGAACAAGAATGACTGAGATACAGAGGTGACATGAATTCTTTGTATTCCACCTATGTTTTGTCCTTTTATTTTTCCCTAATAGAGAAAATGCAAATTATTACCATGATTTTTATTCAGGAATTACTAGACCTTCCCTAGGCAGAATAACAAAAAAAACCCAAACAACCAAGCCCAAAAACAAACCAAGAAAAAAAAGCATAAGAGAATTTCATCAGAACTCCCCCTGAGGTGAAGCCAAGGAGCAACAAATCTTGAAAAGAATTTATGGATTTTATCATATTTTTTATTTAATGAATATGTAGAACAGGTTCACTGTCCTGGTAGCAGATGAGGGACTGGGAGTTATGCCAAAAAAGTGTCCAAACCAGCTGAGCCTGAGGCACTCAGCAGCACAACAAAGAACAGCAAGTGACAGTACCAGGGGACTTCATGCTGAGGATGAAGGCCCCCATCTGCCAGTACTACCTGCTGCTTGAGTAGGACTGCTGCTTTCCAAGGGCTTGGACTTGGGATGCCGTGATGTGGTTTGTCCAGCCCTGGGACTATCATGTCTTGCTGCTCTTCCATGCAGCTGCCAGTGATATGGCCAGTGCAGACCTGGAACACACCACAGGTCTGTCTCCAGGAGCATGACAAAGGACATGGGTACCCCAGTGTTTTTCTCTACAATCCTGGCAATAAGAGAAAGGGCTTAAGAGGGTCTGGATAAATCGTATTGCTCAACCACTGCTTACAAAACTGGTACTGATGACAGAATTTCATCTTTCAAGACCATGGCACCCTCTGACAGGACTGAGGCTAGGAAGATGTGGGATTGACTTGATCAAAAGAAACAGAAGTATCTTTGACAACAGACTGGCCAACCAAGATCAAGTGAAGTGATAGACACAGTCGTCAAGCAAAGGGTGCAGGTGATTTAGATTAGAGAGGGGGCTGTAGAGGGCCCACTTCAGTCCATACACAAAAATAAGGAGGAGCCAAAAGAATCATGGAGAAAACTGTCTCACCTTTTCTGAGGAATGAGTCCAACTGTGTGCCCATCTGAGTTGCCAGTGCATTAACCCCTGCAGCACTCCAGTAAGGAAAGATGACAGAGACAGACTCTTCTCACTACACAGTGGTCCCCGTCAAAGAGGAAAGGCCACAAACTGAAATATGCCAGGTCCATTAAATTGTAAAGAAAATCTTTTCTTACTGTAAAGTTAACTCTGAAATAAGTTGCTTGGATGAGAAGTACCCATCCTTGAATTTATCAAAAATCTAGCTGGATAAGGTTCTGAGCAGACTATTATAGCTGACCCTGCTGTAAACAGGGCAGGGGGAGCTAGACAATCTCCAGAGGTCCCTCCCAGTGTGTATTTGTGCATGATTTTGTAATACAGAAGTTTGATCCCTGTATCTGATCAAAACACCCACAGTCTAATATATACCTTTCACTACAGTGATATAAATCTTTATGGGAATGGTTTAAAGGTACAGAAAAAACAAAGAGTCTTAGAATTGCATTGCAGAAATACTATACACTGAGAATTGATAAAAAGGTGGTTCACACTTGTTGAAATCACTTAGGTGGAGAAAATTACATCGGCAGAAATTTACAGTAAAATATCTCCATTAGAAAATACAGCAGTAGTTTATTTAACAACTGTTTGACTTGAATGCAAATGAGTATACAAGGATAGGAAACTCAGGTTCTTTTGGCCCAATCATAGAGTAAAAACATTTAAGACTGACTTGAGCCAGAATAGAATCAGAATTTTGGTTACTAGTGACAGATTACCCATTCCTTTATGTCACATTTCTATGCTTTTCCTACTTAAACAAAAAATGTTCTGTAAATGGATCTGTAAATATGTAGGTACTACGTTGAAAGTCTGAAGTAGTCACAGTGGGGACATATTCCATGTAAATATAGTATGTGTTGATCAGAGTACAAGACTTCAAAAATACAAATCCACT
Source organism: Origma solitaria (assembly GCA_013397895.1). NCBI lineage: Eukaryota > Metazoa > Chordata > Aves > Passeriformes > Acanthizidae > Origma > Origma solitaria. The sequence goes on from VZRL01000640.1 coordinate 893,531, forward strand.
TCAGATTCCAAAACTAAAAAAGGAAAAAAAATTGTCATTTTCACTCATATTTTATAGCACACCTGAATTAAGGGTAATGCGACATTAGCAAGCAACACAGATAACCCCAAACAGAGTGAAACAATGGGTGCTGAGACCTGGCTGCCAATTATATACTTGTTTGGAGTTAGGGGCTTGCTATTATTTTTACTTTTGGAGAGCATTAAGGGGGCACATTTTCTGTTTCAGTTTCTTTAAAAAGTGATCAGATCTGTGCACACTGAGACCACTGTATGGCAAAGCACAATTATGGAGGTCGACTGAGAAATTCATGTCCAAAGTATAGTCCTGGGCTAAACTAAAATACTAATGAGTCTGAACCATAAGAACCATGACAATGAGAAACATATGAACACATGGTTGGTTTTAAATTGCTTTGGCCAATAGATTCATAAAGGACAAGTCTTCTGAAACAGCAGTTTGTGATCTCAGTATGGACAACAGCTTGGAAATCTCTGGCTTTAAGTCTGTCCCTCATTAGTCAGCTGAGATACTCAAATTATGTGTTGATGTACTGATTGCCTATAAATGTCGTCCATATGTTTGTCTGGTTTTGTGCCCACCAGAAAATCAGTGATCCATTTAACAGAGCCAGACAAAATGTGCCAAGTGATTGAAATAGTTTAACTCTTACTGGTTCATAACAGTGCATGTCAAACCATTTCAATGGAACTCAGCATCGTGCTTTGAAAAAATTCTGCATATTGTCCCACGCCTTAAAAGACATCAGAAACTAAATTTAGACTGTTCTTACTGACAATCTGCCTGTTGGCAGAGGATTACTATTGAACTGAATTGAACCATGAAGGAACCAGCTAGTTTCTAGCACTGCACTGAACCAGGAGGGAACAAGCTACATGTTAGCACTGCACTGCAGATCCCATAGAAAGTACATTTTCTTTGAAATGTGAGTGCCTAGATGCTTTAGGTAGCTTCACTGTGTGATGAGCTTGACTTATATCTCAGTGTAACATCTGTCATGACATAGTTCAGTTAGCGATATGAAACAAAATCCTAGTAAGGAGTTAATTTCAGTTCCTTGATTCTGAGTACTAAGGACAACGATATTTTGTTTCTTGATACATGTTCCTTGACACATCAGGAGCAGTGTAGCATTCAAGAACCTTGCTCAAATGCAATCACTGAGATATAGAAACAAGAAAAAAGAAAGAAAGAAAGAAAAACACCACTGGTGGAGGATTGCAGAAGTTTTCAACTGGTCTGGCTTCGTTCAGTTTATGAGGGCATATGCTATATCTGAAATGTCCTTTCAAACAAGTATTCACACATTACAGACTTCGTAGAACAATTTTAGGATCTGCAAAACTGTTGGCAATTTCTCATGTAGGATTCATATTATAAGATGATTTCTGATTTTAATGTTTGAACACTGTAATAAAATATATGCAGTGTTTTTAAAAATGAGCTTAGAAATATCAAACTTCATCTTAAAATTATCTTAGTCCTAAAATACAAATACAGTGTAAGAGACTGAGTTTCAAATATTGAGCTGGTTGGGGCTGGGGGGATTTAAGTATTTTTTGTTTAGTTTTGGTTTTGTTTTATTTGGGTGGTTTGTTTGCTTTTCTTTTGTTAGGAGAAACAATGTCACATTTTGTACAGCAGAGAAAAACACAATACACTTTTTTATTTACTCGGTTGCCACTTGCTGGTTAGTTATACATCCGGGATGACTGTCATTAAATGATTTCTAAATAAGTCCAAAACTGAAAAGCATCTGCAAGCAAAAGTCCCAGTGCTACAGAGAACAATAATGCACATTCTGCATGTGTACCCACAGGGGAAAGACACAAAAGGCATATCAAAGAGTCTGGCATTTTCATTTTATTACCTAGGCAACATTCCCAGTCTCTTCTGGCTGTGGACATATGCTTTTTAGTCATGTTGTGATAGTTGTTTCATGCTTGAGGGATGAACAATAATTGAGACACTGTTTTTCACATGTTTTAAATAAGTCAACTTCATTAATAACTGTAATTACGAAGAGTAGGCCAAGAACACCTTCTCACAGTACCTGCTACTGTGTGGAAACTCAGATCTTTCTCCTCAGCCTTCATTTTGTACACCTGTAGCTTTCTACTTCCCAGCTCTATATTACTTTCGTTGCTTTTGGCTGTATTCCCAGTTTATTTACAGCTCCTACCTTCCAGACTGTCAGTTTCTCTCCACTAAACCTCTGTCAATTAAAAAAATCTATAGTATTTCTATTCATACCTTCATGCATTTCATTAAGAGAGATTAAAAAATCTTGAGTTTGTTCTATGTAATACTGCCTTGTAACAGAGCAAGGGGATAGAAAAGAACTGTGTAAAAGAAACAAGCTTTCTTGTGTGGTCTTTTAGCAATAGAAACATCCCTTTGCAAAAAAAAAAAA